>PVHT020000170.1:841066-1098707 GCA_004024745.2 Catagonus wagneri
GGCGGGGCGGGGCGGGGCGGGGCGTGAGCGCCAAACCCACATCCCCTGCTTTGTCTGCGGGGTCAGAGGAAGATCATCTATAAAACAGACAAACGTCAGAGGCTCTACCGTAGCGGTGAAGGGGGTTCAGCTACCTAGGATGACAGCTCTTGCTACCAACAAGCTCCCAGGTGTCTCTGAAGCCTGCAAACTTGGAGGAACAGTCAGCCATTGGGCTCTGCCTCTAGGACCCTCCACAGGCCACAGGTATATTAGTGCCCAGATTGGAAAGAAGTAAAAAGCGGCCCTTCCATCTAAGCCCAGACCAGAAGCAGCATCCTTGAGGGCGGTCATCAAAAGACCTTCTAATCTGGGAGTTCCCGTTGTGGCTCAGTGGTAATGAACCCGACTAGAATCCCTGAGGACGAAGGTTCAATCCCTGGCCTCGCTCAGTGGGTTAAGGATCTGGGGTTGCTGTGAGCCAGGCAGATGAGGCCTGGATCCTGCGTTGCTGTGGCTGCGGTGTAAGCCAGCAGCTGCAGCTCTGATTGCGACCCCTAGCCTGGGCACTTCCATATCTGAAAGATGAAACCAAATCCTGGCACTATGGGTTCAAGAGTGTCCCCACAAAAGGAGTTCCCGTCGTGGCGCAGTGGTTAACGAATCCGACTGGGAACCATGAGGTTGCGGGTTCGATCCCTGCCCTTGCTCAGTGGGTTAAGGATCCGGCGTTGCCGTGAGCTGTGGTGTAGGTTGCAGACGCGGCTCGGATCCTGCGTTGCTGTGGCTGCGGCGCAGGCCAGTGGCCACAGCTCCGATTGGACCCCTAGCCTGGGAACCTCCACATGCCGCGGGTGCGGCCATAAGCCCGCGGCCATAAAATGACAAAAGGCAAAAAAAAAAAAAAAGAGTGTCCCCACAAAAGATCTACTGAAGCCTGGTTCCTGCGAATGTGACTCTGTTGGTCTGCAAGGGTTGCCATAACAAAGTATCACAGACTGGGTGCCTTAAACAAGAGAAATTTATTTTCTCACAGTTCTGGAGGCTGGAAGTCTGCAATCAAGGTGTCAGCAAGGCTGGTTTCTCCTGCGTCCTCTCCTTGGCCTATAGATGGCCTCTGTCTCCCTGTGTCCTCATGTGGTCTCCCTCTGTGTTCCAGCATCCTGAATGGCTCTGGGTATGTCCACATTTCTTCTCAAAAGGACACCAGTCAGACTGGATTAGGGCCCACCGGAAGGGCCTCATTTCATCTTAATTCCCTCTTTAAAGGCCCCATCTTTAAATGCAGTCCCCTTTCTGTATTGCTGAGGATCAAGGCTTCACATGAAAGTAGGGGACAAGCACACAAGGCAGCCCCTAACAGTGACCTCATTTGGAAATCATTTACATTTTACAGCTGGGTCATTGCAGCTGTAATTAATTAAGATGAAGCTATACTGCAGTAGAGCGGGTCCCTAATCCAGGAGGACTGGTGTCCTTCTGACAGAAGCCAAGACTGGAGGGATGGCCCAGCCAGTCAATGACCCCTAGGACTATGGGCAACCTTGAATCCAGGAGACAGGGAGGGGGTAGAAAAATCCCCTAGAGGCTTCAGAAGGAGCAAGGCCCTGACAACACCTTGGCTTTGGACTTATAGCCGCTAGAACAAATCTGATTTGTGAGAGAACAAATCCGAGTTTCTCTGAGGCACCAAGTTTGTCATCCTTTATTAAGGCAGCTCTAGGAACTCTGGCTTGAGCAGGTGGATGGCACTGAAGGTCTGGATCTCTGAAGCCACTTGGCAGTAAACAGAAAGCCTCCATCCAACTGATTAGCTTTACAGGGAGGGGGAGGGAGGGGGAGAGAAATGGGAGTTTGGGGTTAGTAGCTGAAAACTACTGAGATCCTACCCTATAGCCCAGGGAACTACATCTGATCATTGCGATGGAACATGATGGAGGATAATGTGAAAAAAAGAATGTATGGATGTGTGGATAGATAGATGACAGATAGAAAGCTGGGTCATTTTTTGCTGTACAGCAGAAATTGACAGAACATTGTAAACCAACTATAATAAAAAATTTTTTTAACTGATTAGCTTTATAAATCAACTCTATTTCAATTTTTTTGTTGTTGTTGGTCTTTTTAGGGCCACGCCCATGGCATATGGAGGTTCCTAGACTAGGGGTTAAATTGCAGCTGTAGCCGCCGGCCTGTGTCACAGCCACAGCAACGCAGGATCCGAGCCATGTCTGCAGCCTACACTACAGCTCAGGGCAACACCGGATCCTTAACCCACTGAGCGGGGTTAGGGATCGAACCTGCATCCTCATGGATGCTAGTCAGATTTGCTTCTGCTGAGCTACGATGGGAACTCCCTCCGTTTCAATTTTTTTTAATTCTTAGCTTTAAATAAAATTTGAAAACTGATTTACAACCCAGCAGATTGACTGTGAACACTGCCTCTATCGCCAGAATGTCTGAAGTTAGACCCCTGCTCTGTCACTGACAAGCTCCCAGCCTTGGCCAAGTCATGCCCTCGTGGCCTCAGTTTTCCTCATCAGTAAAAAGGGGATGATGATGATATCATCCAGTTTTAATAACAGTATCACCCAGTTCATACTTTTATGAAAATCAAATGAGGTAATATCTACAAACCACTATGTGCCTGACACAGAGTGGAAGCCATAAAAAGGTTCGATCAGTTCCCATTGTGGCTCGGCAGTAATGAACCTGACTAGAATCCATGAGAACTCAGGTTCAATCCCTGGCCCCACTCAATGGGTTAAGGATCCCGCGTTGCCGTGAGCTGCGGTGTAGGTCATAGATGCAGCTCGGATGCCGAGTTGCTATGGCTGTGGTGTAGGCCAGCAGCTGCAGCTTCAATTCTACCCCTAGCCTAGGAACTTCCATATGCTGAGTACGGCTCTAAAAAAAAAAAAGAAAAAAGAAAGTTTGATCAATCCTAACAGTTATGTCACTAAAGCATGCTTCTCTCAGTTACACGTGATGTCCCTTAAAACTCCTGGATCACAGAGTTCCCATCGTGGCTCAGTGGTTAACAAACCTGACTAGTATACATGAGGATGTGGGTTCAATCCTTGGCCTCACTCAGTGGGTTAAGGATATGGCATTGCCATGAGCTGTGGTGTAGGTCACAGACGCGGCTTGGATCCTGAGTTGATGTATTTGTGGTGTAGGCTACAGCTTCAATTCGACCCCTAGCCTGGGAACTTCCACATGTTGTGGGTACGGCCCTAAAAAGACAAAAAAAAAATAAGCCTTTGGCATCAGGGCTCCCTGACCCAGGACTGCCCCCTCAAAACTCATCAAAGTTCCAGGACGAGAAGATCAAAAAGGAAAACTTTAATACTAAGACGTATTCCAAAAGTATTAAAACCCCAACCTTACATCTGGTTGCTAGGGCAAGGGGAGAATATTTTTAAGAAATTCCAATTTGAGAATCCACGTGAAACTGATGAGCAGTTGGAACTGATTGGCAGAAATAGGCAAGAGACACCATCTCAGCATGTGGATACGAAGGCGGGCTGCGAGTTAGGGTCCAGTGGTGAAACGAGCCCCAACTTTATCAGGTGAGATGCACTGAAATCTTTTATTCTACAATAAAATTTATTCTGCAATTTTTGAATGTTATCACAACAGCCTTAAAGAAATCAACAAATGCCTTATAACCCACAGCTGGAAACCATTAAAACATCCCTCTGGAAAACGCTTTCTGCTCTTTTTGCCCAAAATACTTAACTTCGGAGGCTACAATCCGAGGAAAACTCTCTGTGCCTTCCTTTCTTTTCAAAAGTCTAATAAGACCATCACAGAGAAAACGTGAATGTTCTAGAACATACTACATAAAATTGGCTATTAAAGACTAAGCAGGGTTTCAAGAGGGCTAGCAGTGCTGTCCAAAAAGTCCACTTTTTCAACACCATTCTTATCTTCTAGAAAGTGATTTTAATAAACATTTATACACATGTGCTATACAAATGTTCTATACCTACAAGCGTGTCATGCACCAGGCACTATTTTGTATTTTAAGCTCTTCACGAATATCAACTCATTTAATCTTCACAATGAACCTGTGAGCTAGACGAACCATATATTATGCCCATGTCACAGATGAGGAAACGAAGATGGTGAGAAGTCACAACTCTGGACAAGTGGCTTCTCGGGGTTTTAAATCTGGGATTCAAACCCAGGCAACCGAGCTCCGTGCTCTTTCCCACTAGACCATGCAGCTTAGACTGACCTCTTAGTCAGTCTTCTTACTAGCTCACTTCCATTTCATCATTAAGCAGATTTTTTTTTTTTTTGGCCACATCTGCACCATGTGGAAGTTCCCGGACCAAGGATCGAACACAACCGAACCCGAGCAGTGACAATGCTGGATCCTTAACCTGCTGTGCTTGCAAGAGAACTCCAAGCAGGTTTCCTTTTGACTCTCAATGCTACCATCTTGCAACGCAAACTTTTTAAAATCATTCGTAAATTGCAATATAACTGTCTATAACATTATTAGTTTCAGGTATACAACATATTAATTCAATATACGTATGTGCTGCAAACGATTACCACATGAAGTCTAGTTAACATCCATCACCACGATACAAACCCTCAATCACTACAGCACAGCCACCACCGAGAGGACTAGTCATTCCTTCCATGTTTTTGGCAGTGGAATCAGACTGTCAAAATAAGCTCCTTAGAAACCAGAACACACCTTTCTTGGAAAAGTGAAATTTTGAAATTGTTTTAAAGGAATCTCTTACACAGGAATCATGCCTGTCAGTTGCTATCTTGACATCAAACCAGATCTGCTTGCAAAAACAATGTCAGGCCCATTTTCCCCAAGGATTGCAACAGAGGGAGAGTACTGGTGGGGGAGGGGAGTGGGGAATTGGGGGGGGTTGGTCGGTCGGAATCCCCTTGAATCTCAAGAGTTGCTCTGTTGGCCCCCCCTTCTTCCCACCCCACCCCCAACTCCTCCCACCTCACCATCTAAGAGTTGAAATTGAGAACAGACTCGCCAACTGGAGAATCCGTTTGCTCTCAAACCTGATGCAAAGCCAGGACTAAAGGAAAAGTAAAAATGGCTTTCAACTGAAAAAGCAATTATCTAACCAAACTGGTTGAACGAGAGAACGTGCAAATTCTAGGTTCTTGCTTCTAATGGTTCTAAAGGTGAACGACCAAAAGCGACCAAAAGCGGCTGGCTGAAAAGGTTAAGTTACAAAGTAGAAAGTTAAAAAATTCCTTTTGATTTTCAATCATGATACAACCCCAGCCCTCAAATCCTCTAGGATTCGAACTACAGAGCCTGAGCCTGGAGGTCTGGGTGTGGTCCCTGCCCCTGCGGCTGACCTGCCCTGTCTTTCTCTGCAAGAAATGGGCCTCCAGGAGCCACAAGCTGGCAGGCACCACAGACAAAGCCAGCTCTGTCCCCATAGAGAGCCCGTGTTCAAAGTTGGAAGGGATGGAAATTGAGATACAGCCACATCATTTCTTGCTTCCAGCCCTCACTATGCCTATCACACATGGACATGCATTTTCCGACCCATTTTGAGGAGCTCCCTCTGTAGCCTAACAGGATTGGCAGCATCTTGGGAGCTTTCGGACGCAGGTTCAATCCCCAACCCAGCACCGTGGGTTAAGGACCCAGTGTTGCCGCAGCTGTGACTGAAGCCACAGCTGCGGCAACACTGGGTCTCATCCCTGGCTTGGGAACTCCAAATGCCTTGGGGTGGCCAAAAAAAAAAAAAAAAAGGGAAGTTGTCCCCCAAACCCATTTGGAAATGCTGACATGGAAGTGAGTCGGGGGACCTCCCTGGCAGTCTTAGCTTTCCAGAGATGTGACGGTGGAATATAAAATGGTTTTACAGAAACCCAAGATTCTGTGCCCTCGATCAAAAGACCCTCCAAGGAGACTAAGCTGGCTCGGCAGGCTCAATAGCTTTTCGTCTGCCTTTGCCCCTTTCTTCACTCTCAAACCGCAGGACACGCCTCCAAAATCATGACCTGCCATTCCATTCCCTACCCCACCAGACACACCTCATTTCCCCTAAATGCCTCCATCTTTTTTTTCTTTAATTTTATTGGAGTACAGTTGATTGACAATGTTGGCTTTAGGTGTAGAGCAAAGTGATTCAATCATACTATACATATATCTTTTTTCCCATACAGGTTAATACAGAACATTGAGTAGATTTCCCTGGGCCATAAGTAGGTCCTTGTTAGTTACCTATTTTATATATAGTAGTGTGTATATGTTCATCACATGCTCCCAATTCACCCCCTCCTACCCCCATCTTCTTCTTTCCATCGAGCAAAATCTGACCCATCCTTCAAAGGCCAGGTAGAGTCCCCGCCCCACCTCTGTGATGCCTTTCTGACCTCAAGGCTGGATATTTTGTCCTCAAACCCAGCACACAGGGGTTTCTCAGAGTGTGGTCCCTGGACCAGCAGCATCAGGATCAAAATCCTCCCCCTTCCACCCCAGAAATCAGAAACTGGGCCAGTAATTCGTGCTTTAATTTTTTTTTTTTTTTTTTTTTTGTCTTTTTGCCTTTTCTAGGGTCACACTCGGGCATATGGAGCTTCCCAGGCTAGGGGTTGAATCGGAGCCGCAGCTGCCAGCCTACGCCAGAGCCACAGCAACATGGGATCCAAGCTGCGTGTGCAACCTACACCACAGCTCACGGCAACGCCGGATCCTTAACCCACTGAGCAAGGCCAGGTATCAAACCCGCAACCTCATGGTTCCTAGTCAGATTCGTTAACCACTGAGCCACGACGGGAACTCCAATTTGTGCTTTCACAAAGGCCTCCTGTTAAAGCGGGTTCTGATGCCCGCTCAAACTGGGCACCCACGGCTGTAGCCGTAATCAACACTTTATTCCATGTCTAGCCACTTAGCTTAGAATGCCCATCTCGGAAGCCCCTCAGAGCCTGGCTGGCACCCAATAAACACACGCTGGCTGAATTAACCTAAGGAACCTCTTTGAGAACCAGAAAGGGCAGGATGAAGTCAGCAACTTTACAGGCTATCAAACCTCCACCACCACATACATTCAGGCCCATAATGAAAGAGACACCATTCCTAAAGAATGAAACTGGAATTGGTCAGCATTCCCGTGCGGCCAATAATTTTTCAAAAATGAGAACAGCTAGGGAGTTCCTATCATGGCTCAGCGGGTTATGAACCTTACTAGTATCCATGAGGTTGCGGGTTCGATCCCTGGCCTCACTCAGGGTGTTAAGGATCCGGCATCACCGTGAGCCCTGGTGTAGGTCACAGACGTGGCTCAAATCTGGCGTTGCTGTGGCTTCGATTCAACCCCGAGTCTGGAAACTTCCCTGTGCCATGGGTATGGCCCCCAAAAAAGCAAAGAAAAAAAAATGAGAAAGGCTCCCACTTGTGGCCATGGTCCAAGATACGATTCCTTCGGCAGGTGAAAACACACTCAGGAATAGTGAGAATGACATGGGTTTATGTCACAGAAGGGGTTACCCTGGAACCATTCCCACGGGCTTCCGAAAGAAGGGAATTCCACATGTGTGATTAACCCACAGTGCTTGGCACGACGTCCACCTGCCTCATCAGTAATACGGATCCCAAGTCCCAACCCTGCAAAACTCAACATGCTCTTGGTAGCCACACAACTAAGTCCATCCAGGATTAAAAAGAAAGGAGTTCCCGTTGTGCCTCAGTGGGTTAGGAGCCCAGCTAGTATCCATGAAGATGCCGGTTCGACCCCTGGCCTTGCTCAGTGGGTTAAGGATCGGAGTTGCCGTGAGCTGTGGTGTGGGTCGCAGACAGGGCTCAGATCTGGAGTGACTGTGGCTGTGGTGTAGACCAGCAGCTGTAGCTCTGGTTCCACCCTTAGCCTGGGAACTTCCATATGCCATGGGTGCAGCCCTAAAAAAAAAAGAAAAGAAAAACAATGCCCTCCAGAGTCCAAACAAAAGACAAAAGGAAGTTTAGAAACCCACCATAGGAGGGAAGGTGGACTCACCCCACTATTTCCTAGTTAGAAATCAAAGCAATGCAATGAACCCATTCACTGAAGGGCTCAAGTTATGAGGTCACATGTATCACAGAGAGGCTGTCCCCAAACCCCTAGACAACAGGATCTAAAGAAGAGTTCCAACAGGCCCTAAGACTCCAGGGCCTTCTACCTAGAGCCCAGAAGAGTATTCGCAACGGACCTGGCCCTGTGGTAATCCTGACAGAGAGCCTGCATTTTCTAAGAGGAATTTTGGGTGGTGAAAATTATCACTAAATACAGCATGAATCAGGTGGGTTTGCACTTGGCTGCAACCCTAAACTTGTTGATGATAATAGCTGGTGGAAAATACAGAATATTCCATAGTGTCAGGTAGACCATGATTACATTCTGGAAAGAAAAAATAAAAAACAACAAAAACAAAAGTAGTTCTCTTGTGGCACAGCAGATTAAGGATCAGCACTGTCACTACTGTGGCTGGGGTTACTGATCTGATTCAGGTTCAATCCCTGGCCTGGGAAAGCTTCATATGCCATGGCTGTGACCTCCGCCCCCCAAAAAAGAAGAAAAACAATGCCAAGGTAAACATTTGCAAAGATAAACACTAACAGTACTGTTAAAATAATAACAATAGCAGGAGTTCCCTGGTGGCCTAACGGTTGGGGACTAGGTGTTGCCACTGCTGCGCTTCCAGCCCACAGCTCGGGAATCTCCACAGGCTTGGCCAAAAATAATGATGATGATGATAATAATAATAATAATAGCAATCGCACTGTCAATACCAACAATAAGCACATGAAAAGATGCTCAGCATCACTAATCATTAGGGAAATGCCCATCAGAACCACAGTAAGAGAGTTCCTATTGTGGCTCAGTGGAAATGAACCCGACTAGAATCCATAAGGATGTGGGTTCAATCCCTGGCCCTGGGTTAAGGATCCAGCATTGCCGTGAGCTGTGGTGTGGGTCTCAGAGGTGGCCCGGATCTGATATTGCTGTGAGCTGTGGTATTAGGCCGGCAGCTGCAGCTCCAATTAGACCCCTAGCCCGGGAATCTCCATATGCCTCGGGTACAGTCCTAAAAAGACAAAAAGACCAAAAAAAAAAAAAAAAAAACAAGATATGGAAACAAGTGAAGTGTCCATCATCAGATGAATAGGTAAAGTGTGGTATATACACACAGAATATTATTTAGCCTTTGAGGAAAGAAATTAGGAAACATGCTACAACACAGACGAAAACTTGAGGATATTAAGCTACGTGAAATCAGATAGTCACAAAAGGACAAATACTGTATGAGTCCACTGATATGAAGTATCTAGAATAGTCAAATCAAAGACACAGAAAGGGAGTTCCCATCGTGGCGCAGCGGAAACAAACCCGACTAGGAATCATAAGGTTGTGGGTTCGATCCCTGACCTCACTCAGTGGGTTAAGGATCCAACATTGCTGTGTGCTGTGGTGTAGGTCACAGACGCGGCTCAGATCCAGCATTGCTGTGGCTGTGGTGTAGGCCGGCAGCTGTGATTCCAATTTGACACCTGGCCTGGAAACCTCCATATGCGGCAGGTCCAGCCCTCAAAAGCAAAAAAAAACCAATAATAACTGAAACACTAGCAATAGCTGTTTAAGGATGATGAGCTTATGAGTGAGGTTTCATTTTACTTTACTTTTCACTTTTCAGGGCCACACCCCCAGCATATGGAAGTTCCCAGGCTAGGGGTCGAATCGGAACTGCTGCTGCCAGCCTACACCACAGCTACAGCAACTCCAGATCCTTAGCCCACTGAGTGAAGCCAGGGATCGAACCCACATCCTCATGGATACTAGTCCGGTTGGTAATCTTCTGATCCACAACAGGATCTCACAGTTTTGTTTTTTTCTTTGAGTTCTACATTTTTATTCCCGAAATTAAAAAAAAAAAAAAAAAAAAAACAGAACACTGTAAACTAACTACAATGGAAAAAATAAAAACCATTTTTAAAAAAGGTGTCTGTGGTATTAAATAACAAAAGAAGCACGCAACTCCACTAGGACCCACCGCTTCAGGGATTCATGGAATTCCAGGACCTTCCCCACTTCTGTCATATGAATTATCACAAAATGAAAATCCGATTGCCCTCCGTGTTTATGAAAGCCATTCCTTTCAGACAGCTGAAGCAACAAAGCCAGCCAAAAGCACTTCCCAGCCATCCGACTGGAGATTTATATGACATATAAACATAAAGACACATTATGTAACATAAGCTGTGGGGCGGGAGAGAGAACCTTGGCCTTGGAATCAGAAGCTGAATTCAAGGCTTACATCGCCCACCAACTCTCCGCACTGTACCAATTAAAGACTCCCCAGGCTTCTGCCACCTTTTCCATAGGTGAAGGCACAGCTGCTTCATAACAAGGCAATAAATCCTGGAAAGGACCCAGGCCTTACTAATGTCAGGGGTTTATACCCAGCATGAGTGAAAGAACACAGCCTGCCACAGGGCAGGTGCTGAATAAATGATCCAGGCTTGCCTCCTCCCCTGCTCTCAGTACATGAACTCATACATCAAGGGGCTCTATGCTCGCCTATTCCTGAACCTCATCTTAAGAAGGGACAGATTGCTAGATTCACTCTCAATTACCTCCACTGTGCCACCTTCTCTAAAAAGAAACCCTAAGGAGTTCCCACTGTGGTTCAGGGGCAACGAACCTGACTCGCATCCATGAGGCTGCGGGGTCAGTCCCTGGCTCTGCTCAGTGGGTTAAGGATCTCGTGTTGCCGGTGAGCTGTGGGGTAGGTCACAGATGCGGCTCAGATCTGACGTGGTTGTGACCGTGGTACAGGCCAGAGGCTGCTCTGATTCAATCCCTAGCCTGGGAACTTTCATATGCCGCAGGTGCAGCCCTAAAAAGAAAAAGAAACCCTCATCCTAAAATTCTTAACGAGGCTGGCTTTCTATTTCACGATCGGATAACAGGAAAGAAACCGCGTTAGGTTTCAATGACCCAAAAAACAGTTGCTAGAGTCTTTCTTAAAGATCACTCAGAGTCTAGATTTCCAGAAAACAGAAGGCTCTAGCACTCACTTCTGTGTGTCCTTGGGCAAACTACATAACCTCTCTGAGTCTTGGTTCAGATGATGATGCGAAACACAAGTTAACAATTGCGCCTCTAAAAAGTAGAGGCAGATAAGGACTCCAGTTGTTAACAACCATTAATCATGCCCCTATTACGAAGTTAGGAAGCATGTCTGTTACTGGTTCACATTCTAAGGAAGCCATTGTTTCAGAGCCTCAGACTCTCTATCAGTAGTGACAACTGGTTTCTAAAAAGGTGCTTCGAGTGCAAATGTTCTGCAACTTTGGAAAGGCCCCTTTTTTCGAATGAAGAAGTCCTTTGGAAATCATTTTGTTCAAATGGGGTCACTGACCATAACATATCAAGAGGTGAATATAACTAGGAAGCGTCTTTCACTTCAACCAATTCAAATAAATTAAAACTCTGCCTCCCCATTCTAGTGCATAACACCCTCCAGGATCCCAAAAGGACTCATCTTTAAGCTACAACCACAAAATCTATTAGCATTTTTAATTTTTTATTAGAGTTGATTTACAACGTTGTGTCCGTTTCTGCTGTACAGCAATGTGACCCAGATATACATAGACACACATTCTTTTTCTCACATTATCTTCCAACGTGTTCTATCCCAAGCGATTGGGTACATAGTAGGAACAAAATTTAGTGTTTAAATTTAAGAGCAATCACTGTAATTCACCACCCATCTTGTAAAACAAATTTGAGCATTCTCAATCCTTCTCCACGGACCAGCACCATTTCAAGGCTTTAAACCGCTCCTTTCTGGCACCCAACATCGTATTTTTAAATAGCAGTAACTCCTCTGCAAAATAAGACTTCTCTTTTCAACTATTCACACCCTACAAAAGGTACCCACAAAGAGAAGGAAATCAAATAAAACATCTAAGCGATATTTATTTTTCCTCTACAAATGTTATCAAGCAACAGAGCTACAGCACCAAGACATAAAAAGGGTGCCCTGAAATTTTCACTAAATATAGCTTAATGAACTAAATAATTAAGTGCTTTTCCAGAAAAAGTCCCAAATAGTGCAGTCAAGAGAGGGCTGCAGGAACACAATGCATTTACAAGCAGCAGGAACTTCTCAACTGAGGACACATCGAGTGCACTACCTAGTCAACACTCTTTTAAGAAAGATGCTTAGACTCTGAAAATGACGGGGGAGAGACCATTACTTTATTTTCTTTTGGCTTCTTAGGGCCGCACCCACGGCATATAGAAGTTCCCAGACCAGGGATCGAATCAGAGCTACAGCTGCCGGCCTACACCACAGCCATAGCAATGCTGGATCCAAGCTTCACCCGCACCCTACACCACAGCTCATGGCAACAATGGATCCTTAACCCACTGAGCAAAGCCAAGGATCGAACCTACATCTTCATGGATACGAGTCGGATTTGTTTCCACTGCACCACAGAAGGAACTCCAATACCATTATTTTTGAGGAATGGCATGATGAAATAACAGAAGGACTTGGGGAAAATCCTGGACACAGTCTGTAGAGCTTCCAGGCTAATTGTGACTGAATGCAAACCTTGAACCTGTTTGCTCATCAATGAAATGGACATAATAATACATACCTGGTTTCCTCTCCACGCATCCTAATTCCCATTGCTCAGACTGAAAACAACTAAGACTCAGGGTCAAACTCCATGGCTAATCAATGCCAGAACCAGGACTCAAAAGTTGATTCTCACTCCAAAACCCAGTGTTCTCCCCTTGCTACCAGGCAACGAGCACCAAGATTTCCCTCATTTGCTGGTGATGGTTTTGATCCTGAGAGCTTTGAAACAGGAAAATGAAATCAGGACAAATAATCAGAGTTCACTGTCTGCCATGGTTAATAAGCTGATAAGCTACGGAGTTTCCTTGTGGTGCAGCAGATTAAGGATTCAGCATTGCTGCAACTGGCTTGGGAACAGCCACGTGCCATGGGTGCGGCCAAAAAGAAAAAAAAACACATAAGCTGAAATGTATCGGGCCCATACTCTGCCCAACTGTTTTATATTTATGCTGTTTATGTCGTGTCCCTTTAAGTAACAGACGAGCAAAAAGTTGCACAGCATTCAGCGTCCATCTTTCACTATTCTAGGCTCTCGTCATATATGAGAAGAGACATTTACTTCTCCCAACATCCAGGGGAGAAATTTATTTTAGTTATTTATTTATTTTAGCTTTTTATTTATTTTAGCTATTTATTTATTTTAGCTATTTATTTATTTTAGCTATTTATTTATTTTTCCAAATGCACTCAAGGCATATGGAAGTTCCCAGGCCTGGGGTTGAATCAGAGCTGCAGCTACCGGCCTGCACCACAGCTCACAGCAACACCATATGCTTAACCCACTGAGTGAGGCCAGGGATTGAACCCTGGTCCTCATGGATTCTAGTCGGGCTTCTTATCGCTGAGCCACAACGGGAACTTCTGACATGTACTATTTAATCCTATTTTACAGATGAGTTAAGTGACTCGCCCAAAGTCACACAGCTAGCAGAAATGGGGCCAGAATTCAAACTCAAGCATTTCGGTGCTGGAGCCATGCCATTAACCCCTCCACCAGGGCTCATTATCCCTGTCTTCCATGTGACGATAGAAGCTGAGGCGCTGAGATGTTAAATATTAAATAGCTCACCCAAGCGAATTTGGTCTGCCTGGCCTCGTGCCCTGGTAACCAGGAACCTGCTTTACCTGACCTCATCACCCAGGAACTGGGAACCTGGTCTACCTGGCTTCATCCCCTGGCAACTCTGAACTTGACCGACTTGACCTCATCCCCTGGCAACTCTGAACTTGGTCTACCTGATCTCATCCCCTGGTGACCCTGAACCTGATCAACTTGACCTCATCACCTAAAAATTGTGTATCTGGTCGACCTAGCTTCATCACCTGGCAACTGAACCTAGTCCACTTTCCCTCATAACCTGGCGACTCTGAACCTGGCTGGTCTACTTGACCTCATCACCTGGTGACTCTGAACTGATCTACCTGGCGACTCTGAACCTGGTCTACCTGACCTCATCATCTGGTGACTCTGAACCTGGTCCACTTGACCTCATCACCTGGCGACTCTGAACCTGGTCCACCTGACCTCATCACCTGGCGACTCTGAACCTGACTGACTTGACCTCATCATCTAGTAACTCTGAACCTGGTCCACTTGATCTCATAACCTGGTGACTCTGAACCTGGTCCACTTGATCTCATCACCTGGTGACTCTGAACCTGGCTGGTCCACTTGACCTCATCATCTAGTAACTCTGAACCTGGTCCACTTGATCTCATCACCTGGCGACTCTGAACCTGGTCTGCCTGACCTCCTCACCTGGGCACTTACTACCTTGCTTTTAAATTCGGCTGTCAGAGGTGATGCTACACAGCACCACCAGCGGGGGCAGATGAGTTACCCAACAGAGGAGATCTGCACTCTCTCAGCAGGGAACCAAAGCTGCAGGCAGAGGGAGGCAAGGATGGGAAGCAAGAGGAGGCAGTGGGGAGCAGGAAGCACAACAAAACAAGGTCAAAGGCCCAATAACCTGTTTCAACTAACTCTGATGAACATATACTGAATGGTGGAAACTTCTGGCAATTTCTAGAGCAGCTTACATGTAACTATTTGGTCTGTGCTCAAAAGCTCTGTGAGCTGAGTTCATACTGCAGATTAATGACCTTCTAAACCTTTTAAGTCAACGTGAACAGAGAAAGCATTGCTCATAGATCACCTGGAGAGGAAGTACCTCAGGAAGGTCCCATGACTCCTCTTCCCCCTAAAACAATCTACCAACACCTCCCAACTCCTACACAGACCTCAAAGCCCATACGAGGGAATCCTTCTGGTGAGTTTACCTTCAGAGCCTCTCTGTGGAAATCTCAAAAGCTTGTGGTCCCTGTGTTTCTGAATTTTGATCTTCTCTGGATCTTGACCTTCTGTCAAACCTTCAAGAACTTCCAGAGGTGTCCAAGCTACCTGCTCAGGACTAGACACCTAAGAAATAGGCTCCACCACAGGGAATCGATTTGACACAACCCTGCTCAGATGCAGTCATTCCAGCAACAGTTAGAGCTAGAAGCTCTCCACACCAATACAGACCCTACCCCCCCACCCCCCTGCAAATTCCTTATACCTCCTGCCTCTGGTTAACCCGGCAGCCTGGGCTTCCTGGCCTCGCCTTGAACTGAAACTCCTCATCACACTCACCGGAACCCACCATATTCGTGCTGACAAAGGCATTTTCTAGAAAGCAAGTTTTAGGGAGTTCCCTGCTGGTCTAGTGGTTAGGATTCAGCGCTGTCACCACTGTGACTGGGGTTCAATCCCTGGTCTGGGAACTAAGATTCCACATCAAGCCACTGCATGTTACAGCCAAAAAAAAAAAAGAAAGAAAAAAGAGTTTCCACTGTATCTCAGTGGGTTAAGGATCTGGCTTTGCCACAGGGAACTTCCATGTGCCCCGGGTACAGCAAAAAAAAAAAAAAAAAGGATTCTAGAAAGCAAGTTTTGGTAGAGGAAGGGGTGAGGGAAAACCCAGGTTAGACTCTTCAGGAAGGTTACCTGCCTTAACTTTGCAGGAAGAGTGTGCCATACTTATAATGCCTAGTGGAAAGCTCTAGAAATAAAGGGGTTTCTTTGTTTTGTTTTGTTTTTGCTTTGTTGAGAACTTGCAACATATGGAAGTTCTCAGGCTAGGGGTCAACTCGGAAGTACAGCTGCCGTCCTACACCACAGCCATAGCAACGCCAGATCCTTAACCCACTGAGCGAGGCCAGGGATAGAACCAGCATCCCCATGGATACTAGTCAGGTTTGTTACCACTGAGCCACAGTGGGAACTCCCAAGAAATAAGGGTTTTAATGACTCTTAGCAGAGGCAATTTAAGCTACAATTTATTATTTAAATAACAAACAGTTACTGCATACCCACTGAGATCAAGACGAAGATGAATAAGACATTCAAAGAGCATGCAGATCTCTCCAAAATTTATAAACACCTTCTGCAGCTCAATACCAAAAAAACACACAACCCCATCAAAAAATGGGCAGAAGATCTAAACAGACAATTCTCCAAAGAAGACATACAGATGGCCAAAAAACACCTGAAAAGATGTTCGACATCACTTGTTATTAGAGAAATGCAAATCCAGTTCACTATAAGGTACCACTTTACACCGGCCAGAATGACCATCATCCAAAAGTCTACAAACAATAAATGCTGGAGAGGGTGTGGAGAAAAGGGAACCCTATTACACCGTTGGTAGGAATGTAAACTGGTGCAACCACTGTAGAAAACAGTATGGAGATTCCTCAGAAAACTAAAAATAGAATTAACATTTGATCCAGCAATTCCATTCCTGGGCATCTATCCAGAGAAAACCATGACTCGAAAAGATACATGTACTCCAATGTTCATTACAGCACTCCATGCAATAGCCAAAACATGGAAACAACTTAAATGTCCATTGACAGAGGAGTGGATAAAGAAGAGGTAGTACATATACACAATGGAATATTACTCAGCCATTAAAAGGAAAGAAATAACAGCATTTGCAGCAACATGGATGGACCTAGAAACTATCAAGCTAAGTGAAGTCAGTCAGACAAGAGACACCAACATCAAATGCTATTAGCTACATGTGGAATCTAAAAAAAGGACACAATGAACTTCTTTACAGAACAGATACTGACTCACAGACCTTGAAAAACTTGTGGTTTCCAAAGGAGATGGGTCCTGACCCGGGGGGGCAAGGGGATGCGCTGGGGGTTTGGGTTGGAAAGGCTATAAAACTGGGTTGTGATGATCATTATACAACTGTAAATGTAACTGAGTAATAAAAAATGCTATTAAAAAAAAAAAAGACCATGCAGATCTAATAAGCAAAACACTGGCATTTTTGCCACTTTCCTCTTTACCCTGATGGATCTCAGAGCTGACTCTCCCACTACAGCCATGTACCCCCTGGGGAAGTGTTGTCACTACCAGAGGCAAGGGACGGGGCTGAAATCACCCAAGTCAGTCACCTACCCCCACCACACTACATCCTGCCACTTAACACAAAGCCTGAAGCTACAGAAAGGATCTTAGAGGTCACCAAGTGCAACCCCAAACTGGAATCTCTTCAACACCTCCCATCTCCCAGTCTCCAACCTCCTAAGCTACTAGTGGCCCACACTCCGCCAAGGCTCAAGTCTCCGGCCCAGCCCATCACGATCCTTCCAAAAGAAATTCTCCCAAGGAAATGTCTCCTTTGCCTACACAAAAACAGAGTGGAAGTTCCACGTCTGTTCATTCGACAGTCTGGTAGGCTGTTGTTAATACATGCATCACAGTGTTAACATATCTAAGACGGAAAGCCCCAAACAGGGATGCTTAAAAGCTTCTCAGAGCAGGAGTTCCTGTTGTGGCACAGCGGAAATGAATCCGACTAGGAACCGTGAGGTCGCAGGTTCAATCCCTGGCCTCGCTCAGTAGGTTAAGGAGCCGGCGTTGCCGTGAGCTGTGGTGTAGGTCGCAGACACAGCTCGGATCTGGTGTTGCTGTGGCTCTGGCATAGGCCAGTAGCTGTAGCTCCAATTGGACCCCTAGCCTGCGAACTTTCATATGCCGCAGGTGCAGCTCTAAAAAGACAAAAAAGACAAAAAAAAAAAAAAAGCTTCCTGGGGCAAAAGGGGGCGTAAGAGACCTTGGTGTTTAAATACCAACAGTTATTCATTCACATTACTGGAAAGAACAGTGACTGAAGTCAGAGAAAGGAGTGACAATCAATGCATTTTTTTCCATAGTAGGCAGAAATACCAATGCACTAAGTATACGGCTTTTCTTTTCTTTTTTTTTACTTTTTCCGTCTTTTTAGGGCCACACCCAAGTCACATGGAAGTTCCCAGGCTAGCGGTCAAATCAGAGCTACAGATGCCGGCCTACACCACGGCCACAGCAACACGGGATCTGGGCTCTGAGCTGCGTCTGTGACCTGCACCACAGCAAGGCCAGATACTTAACCCACTGAGTGAGGCCAGGGATAGAACCTGCATCCTCATGGTTACTAGTCAGATTCGTTTCTGCTACACCACAACAGGAACTCCATGACTTTTTTTTTTTTTTTTTTTTGGTCTCTTTGTCTTTTTAGGGCTGCACCTGACACATACGGAGGTTCCCAGGCTGGGAGTCTAATCAGAGCTGTAGCCACAGGCCTACACCAGAGGCACAGCAACGCAGGATCCGAGCCACATCTGTGACCTACACCACAGCTCACAGCAACGCTGGATTCTTACCCACCGAGTGAGGCCAGGGATCGAACCCGCATCCTCATGGATGCTAGTCATGTTCGCTAACCGCTGAGCCACGACAGGAACTTCCCTCCATGACTTTTCTTTAAAACATTTCCCCAGGAGTTCTTTGGTGGCCTAGCAGTTAAGTACCCAGCATTGTCATTCAGCGCTGTAGTCCAGGTCTCCACTGTGGCACAGGTTCATTTCCTGTCCAGGGAACTTGTGCATGCCGTAAAACCGTGGCCCAAAAAAATAAAAATAATAATACTTCTCCAGATAAAACTTCAGTTACACTCATCACATCCTTTTAGGAGACAGGAAAAATACACGATGAAAAAATATAACTGATGTCAACTAAATCCCTCTTTAACCTTTCAGCTAGGTACTTCTTAGAGTCCAATCCTGGCGGAAAGTGGAGTCCTGAACCTTGTCCCCAAAGGGTTCTTAGTCCCACCGGATTAAGGAGAGAAAACGAATGCAGATAAAACAATTAGAAAACAATAGCCCCTGTAATTAGGGTCTGGTCTGAGTGCCAAGGGTAAAGATTTCAGAAACTGGAGCAGTGTAGCCCAGTCACCAGCTCTTTAATACTTTGACCAAAGCCAGAGTCAGGCAGAGGAGGAAGCTGTCAGCAAAACACTCTCTTCTTTATCTCTCAGTAGATCTTCTCTATCAGCAAAGGGATTTCCTTTCAGGCAGTTTAAGATCTTGCGGGTCAGGGCTGCCTGCCCAGTTCAGGCCAGAAGGAAACAAATTAGGTCACCCATCCAACAATGCGCTTCCCCCCAAAACAGTCTCTCCTCAAATGCAGACGGACAGGCATGGCCAAGCGGCTGCACAGACGTGTGTTTATAAACTCGAAGCTTGTAACCTCCAACCTAGTCATCTTTCCTCCTTCAATTCCACGGAAAGCCTCTCTCCGGCCGCTTCCTCTTCTCAGGGGAGTGGCTACAAGAGACAACTCAAGATAGACTCTCAGAGGGACGATCCGACCCTCTGGGGACCCGGTCAGTTTCACGCGCCTCCATCAGGAAAGTCACATCAAGTGCTGGTCACCATCTTTGCGTAAGTCAGTACCCATCACTGCTTTGGGAAGCCCGCTACAAGTGTTTATTTACTCAGAAGGCAAGAAGATAATCTGGCAATCAAACAGCCACACCAGGAAACTCAAATGTTAACCTCTGTCCTGTGTCACCTCCACTGCTGGGCCAGACATCACCATTTTTCCCCCAGTTTTTACAATGTCAAGGTCATCTCCCAGGGCAACCTCATCTAGGAGGGTCTCCTCTGAACTCATATTGAAAAGGTTTTGAATACGATCGATACTTTTGTGTGTGTGTCTTTTTAGGGCTGCACCCACGACATATGGAGGTTCCCAGGCTAGGGGTGGAACAGGAGCTGCAGGTGGCAACCTACACCACAGCCACAGCAACTCAGGATCCTTCACCCACTGATCGAGGCCAGATATGGCACCCATGTCCTCGTGGACACTAGCCGGGTTCGTTACCGCTGAGCCACAATGGGAACTCCCCAATCTATACTTATTGCGGAGCTAGTTAGGTTAATGCAGCTGAAGTTTACTCCCAAGCAAAGTTCTTTCTCTGCATCTCTTTAACCTCCCTGGGCTATTTTACAGATAAGAAAGTTGAGGCTGAGAAATAAGGCAGCTTGGCCAAGATCGACCAGAGACCTGAGCAGACAGCTAAGGCCCCCAAATCCCCAAATTGCAGCTCTTCATCCTCGAGGCCACCCTGTTTCCCAACCTAAGAGTGCAGTTCATCAAACTGGCCCGTGGAAGCTGACTCAGGGCACGAAAGCGTATTTGTGCGTGATTATGGCGCTCCTAGGAAGCGGCAGGGCCCTGAGAGCTGGCCACCTCTCAAACCCAGAAACTGCAGGATAACCCAGGGACCGATGACAGATGCCCTCCTGCTGGACACACACCCAGCAACAGGGGGTCTCCTGATCCACACCCAGCAGGCAGCTGCCCCACCTGCTGGCCGGCCACACTTCCAGGGGCCAGAACCAGCCTCCAAGATCCTAGACACCACCACCCCCGGCCGCCCTCAGGATCCCAAGCCGAAGAGTACGTGAGCAGATGGGCACAGATTTGGGAAGACCCACACGTCTTATCAGTTCACATTTAAGGCTGAGCCTTATCAACACAGCAGGACTGGGCTTTACTCCCGAGTCATAAATTTGGGGGCTTAAAAAAAAAAAAAATCAGCAGTTAGTACTGACTATCGAGAACCAAAAACAGAACTTAACAGTTCTGGCTCCAAGTCAACCCCAGCGCCACTGACTTACACCCCACAGAGCAGGCTACTGTGGCTAATTTCTCTCCACATGGCGGCTTGTACTTTTCCAGGCAGAATCTCACCTCCGCAAGCCTCACCTCACCTTGCTCCGGACCTCTGTGTTTTCCCAGAGTCCTCTGCGTGCAGAGGGCTTTGCAACATTTCCAAAGGTACCGCCACCTCCAGATTCAATTAGCACACTGTTTGCTCCCCCTTCACTGTTTGTAATACCTTAAGTAAAAGCAGGCCAGAGTTCCTGTCGTGGCTCAGTGGTTAACGAATCTGACTAGGAACCACGAGGTTGCAGGTTCGATCCCTGGCCTTGCTCAGTGGGTTAAGGATCCGGCGTTGCCGTGAGCTGTGGTGTAGGTTGCAGACGCGGCTCGGATCCCGTGTTGCTGTGGCTGTGGCGAAGGCCGACAGCTACAGCTCCTGTTAGACCCCTAGCCTGGGAACCTCCATATGCCGCGGGTGCGGCTCCAGGTAAAAGGCAAAAAGACAAAAAAAAAAAAAAAAACAGGCCTCCAAGGAGCCCAGGGGTACCCCGCCCTGGGCCTCCTTCCAGACAGCTCCCCAGTGCAACAGTGTTTGCCCAGCTCCAACCCTCGGTCTGGCCCTCTGGCCCTCGTCCAAGGCAAGTCTGTGCTGCGAGCCAGCCCCTGGGTACCACGTGAGGGCCTCCCAGCCCTGGGGCTGCCTGAGTGAGAAGAAGCTGTGCAGAAGGAAAGGCAGAGGTGGTCAAGTAAAAATAAATAAAGCGACGCTCAGTTAAGGTAAGGCTTTGTTGGTTTTCTTTTTTTTTTTTTCCCCCAAAGGGTGCGGACAGGCCAGCTGAACACACAATTTTTTAGGACTTCTCCATGTGACCTATACCTGAGAAGGAAAAAAAGCATGGGGAGAGATGGTGGAAGAAATGGAGGGAACGGGCCCAGAAGGGGAAAGCAGGCCAAAGAGAAGCAAAATGAATGATCCGCCTTTTTTTTTTTTTAATTAACCACTAACCATATCCACTAACACAAACTGAATAGGTATTTTATGTTCAACGGTACAGGAGTTAGGAGTTCCCTGGTGGCTCAGTGGGTTAAGGACTTAGCACTGTCACTACTGTGGCACAGGTTCAATCCCTGGCCTTGGGAACTTTTGCATGCTGCAAGCCTGTCCAAAAAAAAAAACAAAACAGAGTTCCTGATGTGGCTCAGGGGTAATTAACCCATCCAGTATCCATGAGGATGCAGGTTTGATCACTGGCCTCACTCAGTGGATTAAGGATCTGGCATTGCCGTGAGCTGCTATGTAGGTAGCAGATGCGGCTCGGATCCCTTGTGGCTGTGGCATAGGCCAGCAGCTGCAGCTCTGATTCGACCCCTAAGAGTTCCCCTGGGAACTTCTATATGCCAAGGGTGCAGCCCTTAAAAAAAAAAAAGGACAGAAAAATAAAAATATAAAACAAAGATCTCTCTTTGCAAGGATTTTGGCAGGGACATGGGAAGCAAATCAGCAACTCACAGCAGCGAGGGAAATAAACATGAAACCCACAGCAAGCCAGCCAACAGGCAGAGAGTTCATTCTTCTACATGCAGTTTAATGATGCAAGGACTAATGACTTATTCTGGCTGCAGAGCACGACTGGAGGTGACGTTGAAACATCCCTCTGGGCCAACTACAACCAGACACAGTCATGGATGCCCACATCCAAAATCCAAACACAGCAACACTGGTGGACCATCACGGATGTTACAAGCCACACCTTTCCTCCTCTACTATGCTGCTGCTTTTACGCTCTTAATATCTCTTGAACTTATTTGACTCTTCGTTATTCTTAAGCTTTTAAAAGGAAGTCACAGGAAGTTCCCGCCGTGGCTCAGTGGTTAACGAATCAGATTAGCATCCATGAGGATGCAGGTTCAATCCTTGGCCTTGCTCAGTGGGTTAAGGATCCGGTGCTGCCGTGAGCTGTGGTGTAGGTCACACACGTGGCTCGGATTCTGCGTTGCTGTGGCTGTGATGTAGGCCGGTGGCCACAGCTCCGATTTGACCCCTAGCCTGGGAACCTCCATATGCCACGGGTGCGGCCCTAAAAAGCAAAAAATAAATAAATAAATAAAAGGAAGGCACAATTAAACATGCGGTGCTGTTATTATTCCTAATAGGTGCTGGTATCATGTCTACTTGATCATGGAAACCTGCCTAAATGAATTTCAATGCAGAGAAAATTCCTCTGTCCTTCCAAGGAGCTGATTATGACAACTTGCTTTTTGTAAGTCACTCTCCCTTCCCTTTGTCATTTTCCCCACACCCTGGGCTTCAGCCACCTTTTGGAGACCTATCAGAAAGAGCTTCCTGAAACAGAGATGCCACCCACTTTAGCAGGTGATACTGAGAAGATAAATAAGCGCTCATTCTCTTGAATGGGGCTACCCAAAAAACATAATTTGGGGAGTTTCTTGGTGGCTCAGCAAGTTAAGGACAGAGTATTGTCACTCCTGTGGCTCAGGTTCAATCACTGGCCTACGAACTTCCACATGCCTCAGGTGTAAACCACCTCCAAAAAAAACCCTAATTTGGGAGTTAAATTAAAGTTGAATTTAATTTTTAATTTTCTAGTAGCTGCATTTTTAAAAAGTCAAAAAGTTAAATTAATAACCTATTTTTAGTCAACCCGTTCTCTCTTTTTTTTTTTTTTTGCTTTTTGGGGCTGCATATGAAGTTTCCAGACTAGGGGTTGAACCGAAGCTGCAGCTGCCAGCCACAATCACAGCCACAGCCACGCAGGATCACATTATCATGCTCCATCATAAGTGACTAGATATACTTCCCAGTGCTATACTGCAGGACGTGCGTGTTTTAGGGGGAAGGCTGACCCCACGCCCGGCTGACCCCAAGCCCCACAGAGAAGCCCAGGGAAGACACCCTGGGGTGTGAGGATGGGATGCTGGCGAGGGGAAGGCATGAGGTCAGGAGAGACGGGAAAGGAGAGTGTATCTGGTCCTACAGCTTCCATCACAAAGTTCCACGAACCGGAGTTCCCTTCATGACTCAGTGGTTAACGAATCTGACTAGGAACCATGAGGTTGCGGGTTCGATCCCTGGCCTTGCTCAGTGGGTTAAGGATCCGGCGTGGCTGTGAGCTGTGGTGTAGGTTGCAGACGCGACTCGGATCCCGCGTTGCTGTGGTTGTGGCAAAGGCCGGCAGCTACAGCTCCTGCTAGACCCCTAGCCTGGGAACCTCCACATGCCGCGGGTGTGGCTCCACATAAAGGCAAAAAGACAAAAAAAAAAAAAAAGTTCCACGAACTGGAGGGCTTACAACAATGGAAATTTACTGTCTCTGTTCTGAGGTTACGAGCCCCAAACGTAGGTGTCCCAGGGCTGACTCCCTCTAGAGGCTCTAAGATCAGAACGTCTCAGCATGTTCTGATTTCTGGATCTGAATGCTGGTCACACGGGTGTGTCGTTTCGAAGAATTCATCCGGCTAGATATTCAAAACAATGTACACTCTTCCGTATGCATGTTAATTTCAGTTTTTGATACTTTTTTTTGGCCACACCCATGATACGTGAAAGGTCTCAGGCCCAGGATCAAATCCACACCACAGCTGTGACCTGAGCCAGAGCAGTAACAATGCTGGATCCTTAACCATTAGGCCACCAGGGAACTCCTAGTTTTAACATTTTTTTTAAATAAGCACTTACATAACACATGTTAGTAAATAGCTTCCGACCTGCTAAATGGAGATGACATAGCTCCTTCTACAGCCAAGCTCTCCTGGCCTGATGATGACGACAACTCTAAGGCAGATGACACAGAAGGCTGTCTCCATGCAAATCTAATGTAACAGAACTGCACTGAACAAAGTCCATATAACAGGCGTTAAAAATCGTCTTGGCTCAAATGGTAACAAACCCAACTAGCATCCATGAGGACTCGGGTTCGATCCCTGGCCTCACTCAGTGGGTTAAGGATCCGGCATTGCCGTGAGCTGTGGTATGTCACAGATGTGGCTCAGATCCCAAGTTGCTGTGGCTGTGGTGTAGGCTGGCAGCTGCAGCTCCACTTCAACCCCTAGCCTGGGAACCTCCATATGCCAAAGCTGCGACCCTAAGAAAAAAAAAAAATTATTTTTTTTCCCAAAAAAATGTGAAGACCACAATGTTTCGATTACTGTTTTCTTTGTGTCAAAAAAGATTTGGCCCCCATGGTTAGAGGCTGACACTTCAGCTGCAAGCAAGAAGGCTGGGGGAGGGAAGGCGGGTCCCTGAAAGTATTTTTATGCTTTTCCCACTGAAACAAAACACCCGAGATAGGTTTTCCAAGAGAGCTGGCGGGAGAAGGGGTAGCTGCTTTAGGTCGGGGACCGAACACATGGTTCCTGCCCGGACCCCCGGCTCCAGCCACCTACCGGGCCTCCAAGTAATGGAAACGCCAGATTTAAACAGGTGTCATAACAGTCCAAGGGCCCCGTAAATGGGAGTCGCAGAAGGCCTGGAGGAGCTGGACAGCTGGGGGGAGAGTGAGGGTTACAGCCCTGAGCGGTCCCCAGACTCCCTGAGTCTGCTGTCCCTTGCCTCACACGCACTTAAACATCCATCTGCCTTCACGAGCGCACGCACACCACACGGATCAAATCTCTTAACAGGAAATCTCTCCCATTCTTAAATGGTCTTGCCCAAATAAAATACCTCTGACAGAGGGCTCTGAGCTATTGGGTTGCGTTAAATGAGAAGAAAAACGAGAGTGGCTTGGTTATCCTGCAATAAACAGTCTGTTCGGTGATGCTGGGTCACGTGGACACCCCGGGCTGCTCCCAGGAGGGGAAAGAAATGAGAAGGGGGCTGGGAATGCAGCGGCTTTGAAAGAGGAAGAATACTGGATCAGGGGTTGGAATCGGCCTGATCCATTCCAGTCCCCCCATCAGCCCAGATGATGAGCTGGCTGGCCCTGGCTGAAGAGCTTAGCTTTTGTGGATGCATGAAAAGACTTCTTAACGGTGACACGTAAAGTTGCAAAAAGGCTCAGCACAAAGGAAGATCTATAAAAGGTAGCCAGGGAGTTCCCATCGTGGCGCAGCAGTTAAAGAATGCAACTAGGAACCAAAAGGTTGTGGGTTCGATCCCTGGCCTTGCTTAGTGGGTTAACGATCCGGCATTGCTGTGGCTGTGGCGTAGGCCGGTGGCTACAGCTCTGATTCAACCTCTAGCCTGGGAACCTCCATATGCCATGGGTATGGCCCTAAAAAGCAAAAAATGAAATAAAATAAATAAAAGGTAGCCAGTCTCATGGTCATCGCCATAAACACCATTCATAAAACTATTAATTATTTACTTGTCAGAAAGTGACTCCTTGGGGTCCCCTTTGTGCCTCTGCGGGTTAAGAGCCCGACTAGTATCCATGAGGATGCAGATTCAATCCCTGACCTTGCTCAGTGGGTTAAGGATCTGACTTTGCCGCAAGCTCCACCGGATCCTGAGATCACAGATGTGGCTCGGATCCAGTATTGCTGTGGCTATGGCTGCGGTGGCTGCGGCTCCAATTCAACCCCTAGCCCAGGAACTTCCACGTGCTGCAGGTGAGGCTGTAAAAAAAACAGCAACAAAAAAAATAGCTCCCCATTCTCGCCCAGAAGAAAGTCTAAGATGAAGGAGCCAGCACTTGATCTGCAAGGCTCATGACATCCCAAAAAAAAAATTCAAGAAGAAAAGTGGAGAAGGGGGTGCAATAAGACCCTGGAAATGAAAAATGAAGCTGGAGACAAAACTGAATTCTCTTCCTGCACTAGTCTGCTGGGGCTGCCATAACAAAGCACCATAGACCAGGCAGCTTAAACAGTAGAAATGGAGGCGGAGAAGTCTGAAGTCAGGGTGCTGGCAGGTTGGTGTCTCCTGAGGCCTCTCTACTCAGCTTGTAGACAACAGCCGGCTTCTTGCTGTGCCCTCCCCTGGTTCTCTCTCTGTGCTCAGGTATTCCTGATATGTCTGTGTCTCCCCAAATGTCCTCTCTCACTCTCTCTCTCTCTCTCTCTCTCTCTATATATATATATAGGGCTGCACCTGCAGCATACAGAAGTCCCCAGGCCAAGGGCTGTATAGGAGCTGCAGCTGCCAGCCTATGCTACAGCCACAACAATGCAGGATCCGAGCCTACGCCACAGCTCACGGCAATGCCAGATCCTTAACCTGTTAGGTAGGATAGGAGAGAGACTCAGACCCAGGTGATTTAAAACAGGCCACTTGTCATTACCAAAAACAGGAGGCCTGCGATCAAACAACGGAGACACGTGCAGGTACCAGAAGTGTGCTCTTCAGAGCATCTCCCTAGACCTTTGTCCCATGCAAATAAGGCGGCCGCCCAGAACCAATCAGAGGATCCAAACACATCCCCCCTCCCCACCCGCATACAGAGATCAAAACAACATACAGCCCTTATGCACTCACAGGTCTGGACAGGAAATTAGTGGGAGTGGGGCAAGAGGATACAGTTCCCCAAACAGGTCTGAGATATAGGAACAGAAATATAAGGAATAGGAATATAAAGAAAGACACAGTTGTAATCAGCACAGTCTCTAGTCAGGGTAGCCTGCTCTCTCTGGGGGTATAAATGAAACTTATGTACACTGATACCTGACTCTTTTTTTTTAATTACTGAATGAATTTTATTACAACTATAGGTGTACAAAAATCATCACAACCAAATTTTATAGCATTTCCATCCGAAACCCTCAGTGCATCCCCCCACCCCTCAACTTGTCTCATTTGGAAACCAGAAGTTTTCCAAAGTCTGTGAGTCACTATTTGCTCTGCAAAGAAGTTCACTGTGTCTCTTTTTTTTAGATTCCACATGCAAGTGGTAGCACTTGATGTTGGCGTCTCATTGTCTGACTGGTTTTACTTCGCATGATAATTTCTAGGTCCATCCATGTTGCTATAAATGCTATTATTTTGTTTCTTTTAATGGCTGAGTAATATTCCATTGTGTGTATGTACCATATCTTCCCTATCCACTCCTCTGTCATTGGGCATTTAGGTTGTTTCCATGACTTGGCTATTGCTACCTGACTCTTGATTGAGACCTCCGAGGAGGTCTTTTCCCATTCGGGGTGACAGACCGGAACGGCTCATTAAAAGAGCCCAGGTCAGAGCTGTCACACTGCTGTGCTGGTTCGAGAAGAAATTCCCTTCGACCCAGAACCACTCCCGGTCCTGAGCTGATGGCTCCTGCCTGGAGAGACCACCTGAGGAGAGGAACCTGACAAACCCACTGAGCAAGCCCAGAGATTGAACCCTCACCCTCATGGATACTAGTCAGGTTCATACTGCTGAGCCACAACAGCAACTCCCAGTGATTTCATTTTAACTTCCCTCTTTAAAGGTTCCATCTCCAAATGCAGTCACATTCTTCAGTGCTGGGGATCAGGGCCTCGATATATGCATTGTGGGGGGACAAAATTCAGACTTTAACACTTTCTTATACCAAAATATGAAATGCTGAATTGGGTTTCGCAAATCTGAAGAATTCATGTGACAGAAACAACCCAAGAACCCATCAATAGATAACTGATTGGCTTAAGAAGATGTGGAGTGTATATACAGTGGAATATTACTCAGCCATAAAAAAGGAATGAAAGAGGGGTTCCCTGGTGGACTAGCAGTTAGGGATCCAGCGTTGTCACTGCAGTGGCACAAGTTCTGTCTGCGGCCCGGAAATTTCCATATGCCATGGGCATTGGCCAAAAAAAAGGTTTTTTTGAAACACTGCCTTTGCCACAATACAGATGAAACAAGAGAATATTAAACTTGGTGAGGTCAGTCAGAGAAAGAAAAATATCATATGTATCACTTACATGAGGAACCTAAAATATAAAACAAATGAATCTATATACAAAATAGAAATAAGACGCATAGAAGACAAACTTGTGGTTACCAAAGAGGAAAAAGGGGCGGAGGTATAAATTAGGGGTATGGAATTAATAGATAAAAACTACTGTACATAAAGTAGACAAGCAACTAATATTTCCTGTACAGCACAGGGAATTACATCCAATATCTCGTAATAACCTAAAATGGAAAATAGCCTGAAAAAATAATGATAATAATTATATAACTGAATCACTTTGCTGTACACCTGAAACTAACACAAACTGAAAATCTACTATATTTCAATTTTTTAAAAAGCAAAATGAATTGAAAAAAATAAAACAGGTGTTTTCATGCTCTTTTTAGTTAAATTGACATCTCCCTATTAAAAGGTATTACAGGAGTTCCTGTCATGGCTCAGTGGTTAACGAAGCCGACTAGTAACCATGAGGTTGCGGGTTCGATACCCGGCCTCGCTCAGTGGGTTAAGGATCCGGCGTTGCCGTGAGCTGTAGTGTAGGTGGCAGACATGGCTCGGATCCCGCGTTGCTGTGGCTGTGGTGTAGGTCGGCAGCTGTAGCTCCAATTCGAACCCTAGCCTGGGAATCTCCATATGCCTCAGGTGCAGCCCTAAAAAGACAAAAGACCAAAATAAAATAAAATGTATTACAGAGTCTGAAAAACAAAATCTCTGTGATGCAAAGGAGAGATGGAGAAGCAGAGAAGTTTTGCTTGAAAAGAGCTACCATTGTGAGGTGGGGTGGGCATGACTGCCAACCACAAATGGTTACGGGGCAAGGGGGTTGGCTTTATGCCCCCTTGGGATGGAGCTAGCATCAATCAATGAGAGGAAGTTTCAGGAAGGCAGGCCTCCATTTTCTGCAGGGAACAACTTTCTTTTTTTTTTCCTTTTTAGGGCCGCACCTGCAGCATATGGAAGGTCCCAGGCTAGGGGTCTAATCGGAGCTGTAGCTGCCAGCCTACACCACAGCCACAGCAACGCCAGATCCAAGCCAAGTCTGTAACCTACACCACAGCTCACAGCAACACTGGATCCTTAACCCACTGAGCAAGGCCAGGGATCGAACCCTCAACCTCATGGTTCCTAGTCGGATTCATTAACCGCTGCGCCACAATGGGAACTCCTGCAGGGAACAACTTTCTAATTCACTTGCTCAACCAAGGTGCCTCTGCATCCACCTCTCCAGACTGCCTTCTGTACCTTCCTTCCATATTGACAAGACGCCTACAGGTGTCTTGTGTCACCCTTCAACCCAGGAGCAGGCACTGCTCCACCAGGGGACCGAAGGGCCAGCCTCGGGAAGGGCGAGTGACTTAGAGAATCCAGGTCAGCGGCAGGCCTGAAACCCAGACCTCTGGGCCTCTGGGTCTCCCACTCTCGCCCGGCTCTGTAATGAGAATGGCGACGAAGGCTCAGGTGACATTCCTCAGCCAGGGTGTCTCAGAGAAGATCCCCAGGTTGAGAGGACCTTATCGATCCTTCTCCCGCTAAAATTCCAGTCGAGAGGCAATCACAGCTGAGGCGCGGGAGACAGCGGGGAACTGATCCCGAGGGCTGATCCCCAACGGCGACATCACCTCCTCAAAACTTGCCGCGATTCAACTGTATGACATACTGAAAAGGCAAAGCTAGGGAGAAGGCAAAAATCAGTGGTTGCCAGGGGCTGGGGAGAGAGAGAGACAAACAGGCAGAGCAGAGAGGATCTTTAAGGCACTGGAACCACTGCATGACACTATAATGGTACATACATGTCACCACAGTTATCCAGACACACAGAATGTGCAACAACCAATGGTGAGCTCTAATGTAAACCATGGACTCTGGGTGATGACGCGTCAGCATAGCTTCGTTGACTGTAACTAACACCCCCCCGGGGTGGGGGGGATGTTGATCCCGGGGGAGGCTGGGTTGGGGGGGGCAGGAGGTTATATGGGAACTCTGAACTTTCTGCTCAACTTTACTAGGAACTAAAACCGCTCCATAAACTAAAATCTATTAACACTAAAACAAAACAAAACAAAAACAACCCCAACAGATCACCTAGCCTGCTCCCCAGCCCTTGCATCGGAACTCCTTTTTTTTTTTTTTGTCTTTTTGCCTTATCTAGGGCCGCACCGGCGACATATGGAGGTTCCCAGGCTAGGGGTCTAACAGGAGCTGCAGCTGCCGGCCTTTGCCACAGCCATGCCTGATCCGAGCCGCGTGTGCAACCTTCACCACAGCTCACAGCAACGCCGGATCCTTAACCCACTGAGCAAGGCCAGGGATCGAACCCGCAACATCGTGGTTCCTAGTCGGATTCGTTAACCACTGAGCCACAGCGGGAACTCCGCATCATAACTCTTAATGTCGCACCCCATTCTCCTTTTCAAGCGTGGGTTCATAAACCCAAAGGCATAGGACACTGGAAGCTAGAAAGGCCCTCAGAACAATCTGCTTCAACCTCGTTATCTCACAAATGAGGAATTCGGAGAAAGTGCTTCCTTGTTTTATTTAACTTATGTTGCTCCAGGGAATGTAAAGGATTTAACAGAAAAGCCCATAATCATGGTCTCTAAAAGCTTAAAACAGGGTTCCAAATAATAAACACCAAAGGTCCAATCTACCCGAAAAGCAAAAAGAGAGATTCTTTATACTACAGTCACAGTAATAAAATAAAATTAAATAATTAAGCCCCAGTGTAAGTTAGGCCGAGGTGAGGCCAATATACTCATGTATATCGACTGATCAGGACTTTTTAAAGCAGTCTGGCAATCTAAACCAAGAGCCTTTTTTTTAATGTCATATTTAATCCCATTAAGATACCACATTTTGAGAATCTATCCTGGAAATAATAAGTTTAAAAAAAAAAGTAAAAGGCAAAATATGCATCAAGAACTTCAAAAGAATCTTAAAAGAGTGATTTAAAAAGAAACAATAAATATTCAATTACAGGAGAACGGTTGCGTAAGTGATCTGGAGCACATGGAATATGGGCAGGACGTGGCTACTTTCATTTTAATCAATAAAAGTTTCCTATCTTACAAAAATGAAATTTTTTTTTTCTTTTTAGGGCCGCACCCACGGCATATGGAGGTTCCCAGGCTAGAGGTCTAACAGGAGCTACAGCTGCCAGCCTACACCACAGCCACAGCAATGCCAGATCTGAGGCACGTCTGCAACCTACACCACAGCTCAACGGCAACGCCAGATCCTTAACCCACTGAGCAAGGCCAGAGATCAAACTCGCAATCTCATGGTTCCTAGTCAGATTCGTTAGCTGCGCCACGACGGGAACTCCCCCCAAAAAATGTTTTAAAACAGATACCAGGAGTTCCCTTTGTGGCACAGTGGAAACGAATCCGACTAGGAACCATGAGGTTATGGGTTCGATCACTGGCCTCGCTCAGTGCATTAAGGATCCAGTGTTGCTGTGGCTATAGCATAGGCTGGCAGCTGTAGCTCCAATTAGACCCCTAGCCTGGGAACCTCCATATGCCATGGGCCCTAAAAAGTAAAAAAAAAAAAAAAAAAACAGATACCATATAAGTATTATACAGTCTCCCTCCTGATTTTAGACTACAGAAGGCATTTAAGGAAGGGACACTGTGTCAAAAACAAAGACTAACCCAAAGGAATACATGTTACTTTACAAATCTGATTTGTAGGAAAACAAGTTGGTTGGCCTAGTTTTAAAGCTAATCAACAAAAATCCATTTTCTCCATGGTCCGGACATTTTGCCAATTGTTCCAGTTCAACAGAACTTTCATCGATCTCCACACTTGCTGCAGACAAAAAATGACCTTGTCTTCGGTTTTATCTGCACTAGGAGTTTGTGCCTGTGCGTAAGTACAGTTCTTTTTACATTTGTCCAGGTGGCTACTTTATATACACACTGATGAGGCAACATTCCATGAAAAGAAACAAAGTACAAAGCCCTAGCTATGCAAGAGTTACAAATATGTAAAAAGGGCGCGCGTGGACTATGGGTAAGAAAGAACAAAGAAAAGCCAAAAACAACAATGTGTTCCTATAGTAACAACGCAAAAGAATTTCTCCTTTTAAATGTACTTGGTTGTTCTTAAAACAAACACACAGTAAATAAAAATACATTTTAGGAGTTCCTGGGTCGTGGCTCCATAGCAACTAACCTGACTAGCATCCGTGAGGACGCAGGTTCGATCCCTGGCCTCACTCAGTGGGTTAAGTATCCGATGTTGCCATGAGCTGTGGCGGAGGTTGCAGACATGACTTGGCATTGCTGTGGCTGTGGCGTAGGCCAGCGGCTACATCTGTGACTTCAACCCCTAGCCTGAGAACCTCCAGATGCCGTAGGTGTGGCCCTAAAAAGACAAAATAAAATGAAATAAAATACATTTTAAAAAGTAAGCTGATGGCACTATATACAATAGCTAAAGCACAGAAACAACCTAAATGTCCATCGACAGAGGAGTGGATAAAGAAAATGTGGTACATATACACAATGGAATATTACTCAGCCATTAAAAGGAAAGAAATAACAATAGTTGCAGCAACATGGATGGGCCTGGAAATTATCATGCCAGGTGAAGTCAGTCAGACAGTGAGACACCAACAGCAAATGCTATCACTTACACGTGGAATCTAAAAAAAAAAAGAGGACACAATGAACCTCTTTGCAGAACAGACACTGACTCACAGACTTTGAAAAACTTATGGTGTCCAAAGGAGACAGGTTGGCGGGTGGGGGGAATGCACTGAGGGTTTGGGATGGAAATGCTATAAAATTTGTTTGGGATGATATTGTATACCTATAAACATAATAAAATTCATTAACTAATTTTAAAAAAAAGTAAGCTGATGGATGCAACACAAAGTCCCTTTGGTAGCCCAGGGCTTCCCAGCTCTACCTGCTGACCCCGCCGACAAATAGTTTGGGAATGCCAAAACAGGGGCCTGAACCCTTATCTGATCTCAATAAGCAATCTGAGATTTCACTTTCCCTGGAGCGGATGGCCTTCCACCCTCCCTGGTCACGTGCAGTAAATGGTCTCTCTGCGTGGATGGCGGGATAGTTTCACCTCCTCGCCACAGGGCACAGAACTCCGCTCTTACTATTTTTACCTGTTCCCCCATCCCTCACCCCTGAGGCTCTTCCCTTATTTTCCTCCCAGAGACTTGCAGTAACCAGGTACAAATTTCCTCCCCCACGCATCTGCAGGCTAGGCCCTGAGCTGCTCAGCCCCAAGCCCCTGTGACCCTTACCAGGATCCAGGGGTGGAACAGCTCGCCTGGGAATGCCCTCAGAACTTGTTTCCCAGTTCCTGTTTATTTGCTGGTTCCAAACTACACACCTGGCTGCTCACGCATCACTCTGGACCGAATGCTTGTATCCTCCAAAAACTCCTATGGTGGAACCCTCATCGCCCATATGGGGGTGGGAGGTGGGGAGGGCTGTGGGAGATGATTAGATTTAGAGGAGGTCAGGACGGTGGAGTCCCCGTAATGAAATGACTGCCCTTGGAGTTCCCGTAGTGGCTCAGCGGAAACAAATCCGACTAGGAACCATGAGGTGGCGGGTTCGATCCCTGGCCTTGCTCAGTAGGTTAAGGATCCAGCGTTGCTATGAGTTGTGGTGTAGGTTGCAGATGCGGCTCGGATCCCACGTTGCTGTGGCTGTGGCATAGGCCGGCAGCTGTAGCTCCAATTGGACCCCTAGCCTGGGAACTCCACATGCCGTGGGTACAGCCCTAAAAAAGTGACAAAAGCCAAAAAAAAAAAAAAAAAGAAAGAAAGAAAGAAATGACTGTCCTTATAAAAAGAGGATAAGGAGTTCCCGCTTCGCCACACTGGGATCAACAGCATCTTGAAAGCGCTTGGACACAGGTTCGCTCCCCAGCCCAGCACAATGGGTTAAGGATCTGGTGTTGCTGCACCTGCGGCTTAGGGAGAGACTGTAGCCTGGATCTGAGTCCTGGCCTGGGAACCCCACGTGCTGTGGGGTAGCCAAAAGGGCGGAGGGAGGACAAGATGCAAGCTCTCTGTGCATGCATGCACCCAGATAAAGGTACAGCCAGGAAGAAAGCCCCTCCCCAAGAACCTGACCCTGAACTCAGGACTCTCGGCCTCCAGAACCGTGAGAAATGTTTGCTGTTTAACCCGCCCAGCCTATGCTATTTTCTTATAGAAACTCTAACTGACTAAGACACCCACCTACCCAACTCCCCCGTCCCGGAAAGCAGGCTGCCTGATTCTGCCTCCTGCTCTAGCATCAGATTCGCCCTGACTCAAGACTGCTCACCAGCAACTAAGACACTTTGCTCTTGCCAATGGGTCCCTAGGGAATATGCAAATATGCAAATATGCCTGTCTTTGCTCTCTCCTGCGTCCAGATCTTTTTTTTTTTTTTTTTTTTGCTTTTTAGGGCCACACTCTCAGCATATGGAGGGTCCCAGGCTAGGGGTCCAATCGGAGCTACAGCTGGCCTGCACCACAGCACAGCAATACCAGATCCGAGCTGCATCTGCGACCTACACCACAGCTCACACGGATCCTTAACCCACTGAGTGAGGACAGGGATCGAACTCGCAACCTCACGGTTCCTACTCGGATTCGTTTCCACTGCGCCACAATGCGAACTCCCTGAGTACACACCTCTAACGCCTCGGGCATCTCAGCCCTTGGCTGCCACCCCCAGTAGCCCACCGCCTTGGCAATGACCACAGCATCATGCATATATACTGACTGCTGATGTCATAAGTTTGGGTCAAGTTTATCCTAACCCTATATCGAGCTCCTCCACAGGTGTGTGTGGGCAAAACCAAGATCCATTTGGCTGAGACCCTGCCCTCAAAGAATCTGCAGTCTAGGGCCAACCCCACTCTCACATCCCCTTCTGTGGATCTCAGAGTCCACAAATTTTCCCAGGAAAACTGGGTAACCACTCCGTCTTTGGGGCCTCTCTTCAATTGCTATTGGAAGTGTGTGATGACCTCTAGGCCCCAGTACCGTGGTAATCACCTGCCATGTGGTGCCTGGAGACTTGGTGACATTTCCAGCTGGGCCTGTCCACTTGGTTTCTTCAGGCTAGTCAAGAATCTCTCAAAGCCGTGATTTTTCTTGACGACAGGGTGCACTTAGTAGGACCTTTCTTGAAGTGATTGTGAAATCAAAGTGACGTTAAACTTTTGAGAAGACTTCCCAGGAGCGGCGGGGAGAGAAAGAGTCTGTGGTCTAGGGAGAGTTGGCAGAGGAGGCAGACTAAGATAACACATCTAAAACAGCCATGAAACACTACGACACCAAGGAAACTACCTGCATAAGGATGGCTGAGTTCAACCAGACCTGGAAGTAGGGCAAAGTAAAAAAGGGGACAGCCCAGATCTAGAGACAGTGTGAGTAAAAAAAAATACGGGACAGATGGAGCTCCCACTGTAGCTCAGCAGAAATGAATCTGACTAGCATCCATGAGGTTCGATTCCTGGCCTTGCTCAGGGGGTTAAGGATCCAGGGTTGCCATGAGCTGTGGTGTAGGTTGCAGACTCAGCTCGGATCTGGTGTTGCTGTGGCTGTGGTGTAGGCTGGCAGCTACGGCTTCGATTAGACCCTGAGCCTGGGAACCTCCATATGGTGCAGGTGTGGCCGTAAACAAAAGACAAAAAAAGAGAGAGAGAGAGAGAGAGTGGATAGGGAAGATATGGTACATACACACAACGGAATATTACTCAGCCATTAAAAGGAACGAAATAACAACATTTATAGCAACATGGATGGACCTAGAAATTATCGTGCGAAGTGAAACCAGTCAGACAATTAGACAGCAACACCCAATGCTACCACTTACATGTGGAAACTAAAAAGACACAATGAACTTCTTTGCAGAACAGACAATCACTCACAGACTTTGGAAAACCTTTGGCTTCCAAATAAGACAATCTAGGGGGTGGGGGGATGCACTGAGGGTTTGGGATGCAAATGCCATCAAATTGAGTTGTGATGATTTTCGTACACCTATAATTATAATAAAATTCATTAAGCAATGAAAAAAAAGAGAGAGAGGAGAGAAAGACAGCGACTATGATATATCCCAGAGCAAATGGGATGCCTGTTTCACTGCCTGTATTTGAGAAAGCAGTCCTGAGGGATGAAATGGGAAAGGAGAGCTGGATGGAATCTTTGCAAGTTTAAAACACATGGTAACATATCAGAGCTAAGCTTTAGGAAAGTCCAATTTCTTAGTAAGTACACACTCAGATTACGCATTCTTAAGTGATTTAATAGGCAGTCTAATGAAGCAGCTGGACACATCTGTGAGGTGTGTTATGCCCCCCCCCCGAAAAGGATACGTTTAAGCCTTAACCTGTAGTAACAATGAGTATGACCTGATTGGGAAATTAAGTCTTTGCAGATATAATCAAGTTGAGATGAAGTCATATAGGATTAAGAGGGGTCCTACATCCAGTAGCTGGTGTCTTATCGAGAGGGAGGAAGAGATTTAGAAACAGACACACAGCCACGAGAAAAGAAAAGACGACCCCATGAAGAAGGAGGCTGAGACTGGGGTGACGCTGTCACAAGCCCAGGAATGCCCATCAGCAGAAGCCGAAAAGGGCAAGGAAAGATTCGACCCTCGGAACATGGCCCGGCTGACATCTGGATTTTGGAATTCCAGCATCCAGAACTATGAGAGGAGAAATTTCTATTATCCTAGATCATCCAGTTGGAGGTGCCTTCTACAAGCGGCCTTAGAAAATGAACACAAACATGAATTCAGCGTGACTTGAGAATAAGCAATGCTTTAGGACCTTCCAAGGAGATGGGAGAATTTGTGAACAAGGAAGGGATCTTGGGAAACACTGAGGTCCCGAGGCACAACCATGAGTGCATTTGGGGATGTAAGACCACTGTCTACAGGGAAAGGAGCATAAATAAGGGATCCGGTCAACCCTCCCAGGTCAACAACTTTTTGATGACTGAGGATCTGAGTTCAATCCTATGCTGAAAGGATCAGTCAACAATCCAGCTAATCCTCCCACCAATATTTAATCACTGAGCTTCTGGGCCGTCTCCATGGGCTTTCTCATCTTGGTTCATCCCAGGGCCAGAATCCACATATTCACATGGTCTTTATTCTTCCTGTGGTCCTTACTGTTGAGAGGACACTTCGCTATTAATCTCCATGTGTAAATGGATTACGAAAAGAAAAGAAAAAAAACAGTTAAGTTTCCTGCTAGTCACTACCTACCCAAAGGTGGATGTGTATTTCATCAACACAATTTTTCTGATTATAAAAGTAACCCCTACTCACTGTAAAATATTTCCATTAGAGAAAACCATGCCTAAGAAAATAAGATTCCTAGGAACTCCCGTTGTGGCTCAGCGGAACCAAATCTGACAAGTATCCATGAGGATGCAGGTTCGATCCCTGGCCTCCCTAGGTGGGTTAAGGATCCGGTGTTACTGTGAGCTGTGGCGTAGGTGGCAGACGCAGCTCGGATCTGGCATTGGTGTAGCTGTGGTGCAGGACAGCAGTTATAGCTCCGATTTGACCCCTAGCGTGGGAACCTCCATACGCCACAAGAGTGGCCCTAAAAAGGCAAATAATAATAATAATGTTCCCCCTTAACCTCAACACTAAGGTCCATAAGAGCATTGCCGCTATTTGGCTATATTTACTATTGGTACCTGATGTAGTTAAGAGAAATACTTGAAGTTCCCGTCGTGGGGCAGCGGAAACGAATCCAACTAGGAACGATGAGGCTGCGGGTTCGATCCCTGGCCTTGCTCAGTGGGTTAAGGACCTGACGTTGCCGTGAGCTGTGGTATATGTAGGTCACAGACGAGGCTCAGATCCCGAATTGCTGTGATTGAACCCCTAGCCTGTGAACCTCCATATGCCGTGGATGCAGCCCTAAAAAGCAAAAAAAAAAAAAAAAAAAAAAAAAAAAAAAAAAAAAAAAAAAAAAAAAAAAAAAAAAAAAAAAAAAAAAAAAAAAAAAAAAAAAAAAAAAAAAAAAAAAAAAAAAAAAAAAAAAACCCGAAATGAAATGCTTTATAATTAAAGAAAAAAAAAAAGCTCTGAAGGTGAGCTTTTTTGGGAAGCATTATCCAGGCAAAAAAAATGTGGGGGGAAAAACCCAAAGAATGTCAGAGAAAAAAGGTGAAGGGTGAACCCAGGTAATTAAAGGTCACTAAATCATTTTAACATTGCTAGAGGTCAGAGAGATGCTATTCAAATTAAAGGAAGAAATTCAAGAATATGACTCTCACAGCATCCCGAAGTCAGCTGTAATACTCAAGACATTAAACCATCAAGTGTGACTCAGGCCCTAATTAAGCTTTCCATTTCAGAATTCCACTAAATAACTTTCACAAGATGAAAAAACTCTATCTTAACATTTCCTCCTGAGAGTTTCATTTTTTTCTTTCCCAATTATGGTTTTCCAGGAACCATAACACAGCAACCAAGACCATATCTTATGCTCTTGGTACCACTCTCCCCAAAGGCCTATATATGTAGGCCATATGGATAACCCTTGGCTGTCTGGGCTGTGGCTGGGCCCCAGAATCTCCGAGGAGCTGGTTCCATCAGCTCTAATAGGATAAAGTCCAGACACTCTACAGTGCTAGTCGCCCGGTGCTGGCAGGCCCATAAATTCACTTTTCCTGACTTGGATGGGATTCAGAACTGCTGGATCATAGGCTAAGAAGACAATTAAAATTAAAATTCAGTGGCTAGGAGTTCCCGTCGTGGCGCAGCGGAAACGAATCCGACCAGGAACCATGACGTTGCGAGTTCGATCCCTGGCTTTGCTCAGCGGGTTAAGGATCCGGTGTTGCTGTGAGCGGTGGTGTGGGTTGCAGAAGCGGCTCGGATCCTGCGTTGCTGCAGCTGTGGCGCAGGCCGGCAACTACAGCTCCTGTTAGACCCCTAGCTTGGGAAGCTCCATATGCCACGGGTGCAGCCCTAAAAAGCAAAAAAGAAAAAAAAAAAAAATTCAGTGGCTATCTGAGAAGAATAATGTCAGCTCTTCTCACTCAAATAAGTTGTTAACTAGTCCTGGTTTAAAGAGTGCACCGATCACTTGGATCCCTAAATTCTTTAGTTCCTAAGACTAACGTGCAATGTCTACAAAAAAACTCCATCTGGTTTTGACTCCATTTCCTCCAAGAAAGAGAAGGTCCTTTGGGTGTTCTTACTTGAGGTAAGCTGAAAACACACTCCCCCAAACCTTTTTCTCTGAGGCAATTTAAATGGTTTGATACAATTGGTGAGAGTTCACAAGAACAAGTCTGTAGGTATTCAAGGCATTCAATCCCCAAATTAAAGCAATTAACTGTTAGGGAAGGAAAAAGCGGGGGAGGGGGAAACCACAGGGTGAATTTTTTTAAATCTATTTTAAAATAATTACATTGTTAAACTGTTTAGGTAAGTGAAAACCAGAGTGACGAGGTTTTAATTTTTTCTTTTTTCTTTTTTTTTTTTTTTAGCTTTTTAGTGCCCAAACCGTGGCATATGGAGGTTCCCAGGCTAGGGGTCCAATTAGAGTTACAGCTGCCGGCCTACACCACAGCCACAGCCACAGCAACACCAGATCCAAGCCACATCTGCGACCTACACCAAAGCTCACGGCAATGCCGGATCCTTAACCCACTGAGCAAGACCAGGGATCGAACCTGTGTCCTCATGGATGTGAGTCAAATTCATTAACTGCTAAGCCATGATAGGAACTCCCTAATTTTTTTTTTTTTTTTGCCTTTTGTCACTTTAGGGCCTCACTCATCACATGTGGAGTTCCCCAGGCTAGGGTTCTAATCGGAGCTGTAGCCACTGGCCTATGCCGCAGCCACAGCAACACAGGATCTGAGCCACGTCTGCGACCTACACCACAGCTCACGGCAACCCCGGATCCTTAACCCACTGAGCAAGGCCAGGGATCGAACCCGCAACCTCATGGTTCCTAGTAGGATTCGTTAATCACTGCACCACAACGGGAACTCCGGAACTCCCTAATTTTTTTTAATTACAATGAAATGTTAAAGTTCAAGGACATAATTGTAGAATGGAAATAATTTTTTTCTTTTTTCTAAGTTTTATTGGAGTACAGTTGACTTACAATGTGGTATAGAATTGAAATAATTTCTAATCGCAGAGGTTCCAAGATGAGAGTGATTCTAGCACTGATAAAACTTTTCTAAAACCTCACAGTAGATCCTGCACTGCTCTTGGAACATTTTTTTCTAAAAATATTTTTTCATGCTCAATAAACTGCTCAAGAAGAGTAACATTAAAATGATCATCCTGCAAATATTTTTCCTCCTGTAATATGAACCACAGCAGAATTCAAGATACAGTTATTAGCAATATCCGGAAGGCATTAAATAGATAAACTTACTCAAGCACTGAGAAGCCCAAAATAGCCCAAAATTACTATGAAGTTTTTTAAAACTCTCTATTCTAAAAAGGACATTTTATTAACCTAATTCCAAATAAAATGATAACCGAAGTGTTTTAAATAACCAAAATAATCTGATGCTTCAAGATAGCTCACTTCCAAATATCTAAAAAACAGGGAGTTCCCATTGTGGTGCAGCAGAAACGAATCCAACCAGTATCCATGAGGATGTAGGTTCAACCCCTACCCTCACTCAGTGGGTCGGGGATCCGGTGTTGCCGTGAGCTGTGGTGTATGTCGCAGACTTGGCTGGGAACCCACTTTGCTGTGGCTGTGGCAGCTCCAGTTCAACCCTAGCCTGGGAACTTCCATATGCCTCGGGTGCAGCCCTAAAAAGGAAAAAAAACAAACAACACATAAGCTCCTCCCCTAAGGAAAGAAACTTAAAAATGTGGTCTCTAATAGTATTTTGTGTGTGTGTGTGTGTCTTTTTAGGGCCACACCTGCGGCATATGGAGGTTCCTAGGCTAGGGGTCTAATCGGAGCTGTTGCCGCTGGCCTACACCAGAGCCACAGCAGTGCCAGATCCGAGCCACATCTGTAGCCTACACCACAGCTCATGGCAACACCAGATCATTAACCCACTGAGCGAGGCAAGGGATCAAACCCGCAACATCATGGTTCCTAGTCGGATTCATTTCCGCTGTGCCACAACGGGAACTCCTAATAGTATTTCTTTTGAATGCAGCGTTTTTCAACCTCAGAATTCTTCATCTGGAGGACTGCCCCATGCATTGTAGGATGTTTGCAACAACCCTGTCCTGTAACAGATGCCAGATTTCTCCTTGTATCTAAGTAGATGCTAGATACTTCTCTAGTGTCACAATCAAAAATATTTCCACACATTTCCAAATGTCACCTGGTGAGCAAAAGTGGCCCCAGTTAAGGACCTCTGTCCTAATATAAGACAACAGAAAAATATCAACCAGCAGAAGTTTATCAGCCAAAACCTGAAACCCAAAGATAGCTCCATTTCAAATTACTTTGCAGATATACCCTTTTGCAGCTTTGGTAAATAAATAACTGAGTCATTCTCACAGGTTTTAAAGTCAATGAAATATTGCTCTTTTTTTAAGGTGAAATAGAAGCTTTACAAGTTCCCATTGTGGCACAGTGGAAACAAATCTGACTAGGAACCAGGAGGTTGCAGGTTCGATCCCCGGCCTCGCTCAGTGGGTTAAGGAGCCAGCGTTGCTGTAAGTTGTGGTGTAAGTTGCAGACATGACTCAGACCTGGCACTGCAGTGGCTGTTGGTGTAGGCCAGTCAACTGTAGCTCCGAATGAACCCATAGCCTGGGAACCTCCATATGCCGCAGGAATAGCCCTAAAAAGCAAAAAAAAAAAAAAAAAAGCTTTAAAATAAAATGTTTCCAGTGCTTCATTTCTCAATCTATAAATGAAGTCATGCTGGTATAACAACAGAAAATACAAAACTAGTGTACCACCTGGCTATGGAGTGAAAAGCTGACTTAGTTATTGACAGAGCCGTAACTAAGTAAACATCTTTATTGATTCTCGGCTTTTCAAGAGCAAACAGGGAGTTCCCTTCGTGGCTCAGAGGTTAACGAATCCGACTAGGAACCATGAGGTTGCGGGTTCGATCCCAGGCCTTGCTCAGTGGGTTAAGGATCCGGCGTTGCCGTGAGCTGTGGTGTAGGTTGCAGACGCAGCTTGGATCCCGTGTTGCTGTGGCTGTGGCGAAGGCCGGCGGCTACAGCTCCTGTTAGACCCCTAGCCTGGGAACCTCCATATGCCGTGGGTGCGGCTCTAGATAAGGCAAAAAGACAAAAAAAAAGTCAAGAGCAAACAGTATGTAAAGGATGCCATCAGGAAAGTGAAATGACAACCCAAAAATGGAGAAAATATCTGCAAATCATATATCTGATAAGGGACTTACATCTAGAATACCCCAAGAATCCTTACAATTTAATAAAGAGATCGAAACCCAATTTTAACATGAGCAAAGAATATGCACACTGAGGTATATGGAATGACTGGCCAACAGAGACCTGCTGTACAGCACAGAGAACTCTACCCAATATGCTGTGATAATCTAGGTGGGAAAAGAATCTAAAAGAGAATGGATGTATGAATCACTTTGAAACTATCAGAACTACAGCAGAAACTATCACAACACCGTAAATCAACTATACTTCAATAAGACTTTAAAAAAAGAAGATAGAAAGCAAAGAGTCTGAATAGACATGTCTCCAAAGAAAATGTATAATTAGTCAATGAGCAAACGAAAAGATGTTCAACATCATTAAGTATCAGGGAAATGCAAATCGAAACCAAAAGGGGTTGCCTCCTCTCACCCATCAGGATGACCATAACCAAAAAAATCGATAACAGCAAATGCTGGCAAGCATGTGGGGAAATTGGAATCCTCATTCACTGCTGGTGGGAATATAAAATGGTGCAGCCACTTTGGAAAACAATCTGGAAGTTCCTCAGATGGTTAAACATAGAATTACCATATGACCCAGCAATTCCACTCCAAAATCTATAGCAGAAAGAATTTAAAACAAGTACTCAAACAAGTATCTGCGCACTAATGTTTACAGCAGTAACTATTCACAATAGTAAACAGGTGGAAACAACCCAAATGCCCAACAACTAACGAACAGATATAAATAAAATGTGATAAATCCATACAATGAAATATTATTTGACAATAAAAAGGAACGTAGTCCTGACGGGCCATAACACGGATGACCCTCGAAAACAATACGCTGGAGTGACCGTTGTGGCTCAGCGGGTTAAGGACCCAACACTGTCTCTGTGAGGATACAGGTTCAATCCCTGGCCTCACTCAGTGGGTTAAGGATCCAGCACTGCCACAAGCTGCAGCATAAATCAAAGACACCACTCAGATTCACTGTCGCCATGGCTGTGGCATAGGCTGCAGCTGCAGCTCCTATTCAACCGCTGGCCCAGGAAATTCCATATACCACAGGTGTGGCCTTAAAAAGAAAAAAAAAACGCTAACTGAAAGAAGACAATCAAAAAGGACCACCTTTTAGGAGTTCCCACTGTGGTTGAAGAGTAAGGAACCCAACTAGTATCCATGAGGTTGCAGGTCCGATCCATGGCCCCACTTAAGAGAGTTAAGAATCTAGTGTTGGAGTTCCCTTCATGGCTCAGTGGTTAACGAATTCGACTAGGAACCATGAGGTTGCGGGTTCGATCCCTGGCCTTGCTCAGTGGGTTAAGGATCCGGCGTTGCCATGAGCTGTGGTGTAGGTCGCAGACGCGGCTCAGATCCCGCGTTGCTGTGGCTGTGGCGAAGACCGGCAGCTACAGCTCCTGTTAGACCCCTAGCCTGGGAACCTCCATATTGCCGCGGGTGCAGCTCCAGGTAAAAGGCAAAAAGACAAAAAAAAAAAAAAAAAAAGAATCTAGTGTTGCCATAAGCTACAGAATAGGTCACAGATGCAGCTCAGATCCAGTGTTACCATAGCTGTGGTGTAGGCCGGCAGCTGCAGCTCCGATTTGACCCCTAGCCTGGGAATTTCCACACGCTGCAGGTGCGGCCGTAAAAAGAAAAAAAAATTCTAGAATTGATTATGATGAGGTCTGCACAATTCTATAAATAAACCAAGAACCACTGAACTGTACACTTCAAAGAACCAAACTGTATGGCATGTACATCATATCCTAATAAAACTGTTATCAAAACAAAAACAACATATAGGCAAGGCACAGAAGACTCCATCGTGCTTTCAGAACACAGTGTCACCACTGCTGGCAGTGACAGAAGCTGGAGCCATCACAGGAAGGAAATGTGATAGGAAAGATAGGCCAGGACACTGACAGTCTCATTTTAAAAGAGGGAGGAGGTAAATGTCACTGGTTGATAGAACTAAATCCATCTATATAAGTAACATAAAGATTGAACTGTAAATATAATCATCAAAAATCTGGAGAATAAAGGAAGTAAGAAGCAATAAATAAGCTAAACTGTTCATTTGTCATAACAGGAAGTCAAAAAATAAAAGTGGCATAAGCATATTATTTAGTGATATAAAGACAACCACTAGAAGAACTAAAAACAAACAAAAGCGATTATTTCTGGAGAGTACAAAAGTGGGTGGGAAAAAAACAAAACGGGGACAGAATGTGTTTCTCATGATAAGCTCATCTAGTCCATTGGTTTGTTAATGCTACATGGAATTATTACTTTGCATGTCATTTTTAGAAAAAACTTGTCATTACTTGAAGAATTCACATGAAATATGAATATATTTTGTGTATAGAAAAACAAGAACCTGCTGTATATACGGTACAGGGAACTATATTCAATATCTTGTAATAACTTATAATGCAAAAGAATCTGAAAAGAATATATACATATGTACAACAAATCACACACACATATATATATATAACTGAATCACTTGGCTGTACACCTGAAACTACCGCAATACAACACTGCAAATCAAAGACACTTTAATTTCTAAAAAAAAAAAAAATTAGAGTTCCCACTGTGGCTCCGTGGGTTATGAATCCAACTACGGCAGCTCTGGTCACTGCAGATTTCATGCCCCAGCCCTGCACAGTGTATTAAACGTTCTGGCGCAGGTCCCAGCTGTGGCTCAGATTCAGTTCCCTGGCCTGGGAACTTCCATATGCCACAAGTGCGGCCATAAAAAAAATAATAATAAAGCGGATCAACATCACTGCATGAAGTTGTGATTTAAATATATTACAGCATGGGAGTTCCCGCCATGGAGCAGCGGAAACAAATCCGACTAGGAACCATGAGGTTGCAGGTTCGATCCCTGGCCTCGCTCAGTGGGTTAAGGATCTGCCGTTGTAGTGAGCTGTGGTGTAGGTCGCAGACGCGGCTCGGATCTGGCATTGCTGTGGCTGTGGCGTAGGCTGGCAGCTGTAACTCTGATTGGAGCCCTAGCCTGGGAACCTCCAGATGCCGCGGGTGCAGCCCCAAAAAGTAAAATAACTAAATAAATAAATATATTACAGGAAACCAAGTTTTATAGCCAGAGACTGCATCCTCAGTAAGGCCGCTTGGAAATGTATGTTAGAGCCTTAAGAGAACAAGAAACACACACAAAGCCCCTACCCTCTCTACGGCACTTAAGAAGCATCAGAAGGTCAAAGTTTGGCCATGGCAAGAATATCCAAAAATCCTAACAACTTCTGAATCCAAAGACATTTGAGATGAAAGAAGGCACATGTGACAGTCTCCAAACACAGCTTGAACACACTTTATTTATTTATTTATTTATTTATTTTGCCTTTTGTCGTTTTTTTTAGGGCCGCACCCGCAGCATGTGGAGGTTCCCAGGCTAGGGGTCTAATCGGAGATACGGCTTCCAGCTTATGCCACAGTCACAGCAACGTGGGATCCAAGCTGCCTCTGTAACCTACACCACAGCTCACGGCAACGCCGGGTCCTTAACCCACTGAGCGAGGCCAGGGATCGAACCCACAACCTCATGGTTCCTAGTCGGATTCGTTTCCACTGAGCCACAACGGGAACTCCTGGAACACACTTTAAAAAACAAAAGGTGGAGGAGTTCCCTGGTGGTCTAGCGGTTAGGATTAGGTGCTTCCACCACCACTGCAGCCCAGGTTCAGTCCCTGGCCTGGGAACTGAAGCCACGGCAAGCCACAGCCAAAATAATAATAATAATAATAACAACAACAACAATAATAAATAGGGAATATAGAGGCTGCTTGCCACAGAACAGAAAGAAATTGCTACATAGTTGTTTATAATCAGGGTTACAATCCTGACACTTGGGACTCAGGATTCCAGGCAGCCAAACTGGGGCATTCTTAAATGTTAGGTGGTAGAATTAATTAGATGTTAAGCCAAGCAACAGGCATGACCAGGAGTGACCAGGGTACCCCAGAGACCCGGGGGCCAGACAGGCATGGAAAGGGGCCTTGGGGTTATCAGAATATGGGCTGGGAGGGGGGCTGTGACACGATAAAGAACTTGCCCACAGGTTCCCACTGTCCAAGGATATCCTTGTGCAGGTGAGGAGATCAAGATCAAGATGCACACTTTGTGGAAAAAAAAAAAAAAAGACCAAAACTAACACATTAGCTCAAGAGTCAAGTCAGACTCCTATAAAGTCAAAAAAAAAAAAAACCACAAAGAAACAAACAAAGCACATCTGAAGGTCTTGGCGAGAATAGACCCATAGTTCTGAACCTTTAAAACACTGCCCAGGAGTTAGTTCCCCTCGTGGCACAAGTTCGATCCCCAGCCCAGCACAGTGGGTTAAGGTGGTAGCAACTGCAGCTCGGATCTGATCCCTGGCCCAGGAACTCCATATGCTGCAGGGCAGCCCAAAAAAAAAAAAAAAAAATCAATCCACTGCTCAAAAATCAAGTGGGAACTAGCTAATGAGTTTCTGACTCTCTTACATTTTCCAACTCAAACTCTCCTTTTGGGAGTTCCCGTTGTGGCTCAGCAGAAACGAATCTGACTGGTATCCGTGAGGACACAGGTTCAATCCCTGGCCTCGCTCAACAGATTAAGGAACCCCACCCACTCCATTTCCGTGGTCCTAAGGACTCCACCGATCCCCAGATCCATGCCTCCCCCTGACCCCCCCGCCCCGGGGGGGGTGACCTGGTGGCTTCCCAGGACTTGTTATCACCCCAGCAGTGAGAACCAGAAGCAGCATCCAGACTGATCTGTCTTTACAAGACGAGCACCTCCTGGCCCAGGAAAAGGGCGAAGAGGCAGGCGGGAGCGTGGCCATTGCAAGGACAGGATATCCTCTCTCTGTGGCCCCAGGGAGCTGTGGTTTTAAGGAAAAGCAACTGAAATTCCTTCACCTCATCTCCCATTCATTCCCCACCCATTCCAAGCCAAGCCTGGTCCCAGGTCTGCTGTCTCCCAGTCTTAGCTCCTCACACGTGTACCCTCACCTATATACTCAGTCTTTGGTCTTTAATAAAATCCTGCTCTAGGGGACAGAAACTGGAAATAAATAATGCAAGAGATTTTTTTTTTGAATTTTGCTTTTTAAAGGAAAGAACGCTGGACCCAAAGTCACGTCTGTTTATTTATTCATTTATTTGCTTGCCACCTCTGTGGCATGCAAAGATTCCAACGCCAGGGATCAAACCCAAGCCACAGCAACAACATCGAATTCTTAAACATTAGGCCACCAGGGAACTCCTGTTTTGTACCCCCCCCCCTTTTTTTTTTTTTTTTTTTGCTTTCTAGGGCTATACCTGCAACATATGGAAGTTCCCAGGCTAGGGCTCAAATTGGAGCTACAGCTGCCAGCCACAGCCATGCAGGACCCAAGCCAAATCTGCAATGTACACCACAACTCACAGCGAGGCCAGATCCTTAACCCACCAAGGGAGGCCAGGGATCGAACCCAGTTCTTCATGGCTACTAATTGGGTTCGTTACCGCTGAGCCACAGTGGGGACTCCTTTGTTTCATTTTTTTAAAACCAAAGACACTTTCCCCTCCCTTTCTTTTCTCCTCCTTCATGAATTCGAAGTGGCCCCAGCCCAAATGCTAGGAACCCGTTCCTCCAACTACATCCAGTTCTCCCTTTAAGGAAAGAAACCCCGGGACAGCACGGAGACTCAGAGGCCCTGGGCCATTCGGAAACTGAGGATGCGCTCAACTGCAAGCATCCTTCTCCCGCAGAGTTCCTCACGGAGTCATCACTCTTTTGGTTTTTGGTTTTTTTTTTTTTTCGCTTTTTAGGGCCGCACCCGTGACATATGCAGGTTCCCAGGCTAGGGGTCTAATCAGAGCTGTACCCGTCAGCCAACAGCGCAGCCCCAGACACTGCAACGCAGGATCTGAGCCACATCTGCAACCTACACCACAGCTCACAGCGATGCCGGATCCTTAACCCACTAAGCGAGGCCAGGGATCGAACCTGCAACCTCATGGTTACTAGTCGGATCCGTTTCCACTGCACCACAACGGGAACTCCCAGTCATCACTCTTTTGGATGCACACAGCTGAGCAGCTCTTACATCGGTCCAGTATTTTTTGCTGTTGTTTCCGTAAACGGAGACCTCACTTACAGCTGAACGCAAAGCTGCAAGCTCAGGCTCAGCCCAACACAGAGGAATCTCTCTCCACCTGGCAAAGGAGCTCCAAGGCCTTCTGGAAGAATCTCACATGAGTCCAGGAGGAACCTCTCTGTATCCACAGCCGCCGCCTTTATGAATTTCTTAATGAGGTCCCTGGAGACCACAGGAACAGTGAAAGTCTTATGCTGGAGGGGTGTGGAGGCTGGAAAGGGGATGGAAGAGGAAAACCTGCCACACTATGACTATTTTGTACCTATACTACACTGCAGCATTATTTTCAAAAAAAAAGCTCTGTTCCTGGCTGAGTGCTGCTTTATTTTTGAGTGCCTCCTTTAATCTTTTTTTTTTTTTTACATTTTTAAATAAGTGATTTGGCCTACGATGAAGACAGAGAATTTTTTTTTTAACACGGGAATTATGACTTAGATAGAATTGAATGTTTAGAGATGAAATACTCTGACGTGTAGCATGGTGAAAAACAGAAAAATATTGCTGGGAGCCTTGCAAATCTGTTTTGTTTTTTTTTTTCTGGTCCTGTATGGGGGAGGGGAACAGGATGGATACACTCAGAAATATACACTCTTCCCATCTGCTTAATTTAGAAAGGAAAATGAATATGTACCTATGCGTGTATGTATACTACACACACACACACACACACACACACACACACATCCCCAGTGAAACAGTGTTTTAGATACAGGAGTGCAAATGATTGGACACAATGCAAACGAGGATCTTTCTCAACCACAAGCCTGAACCCGTGGGATTCAGGAATTCCACAGGACTCTGTACACGGCCCAAAGAACCAAAGTCTCTTTCTGCCTCCTGTATTCTCAGCCTCCTGTATTCTCAGGCAGAAGCTCCCCGCCACTGCTGACTTCTAGGTGAGGCCTGTACGTGACTCGCCATGCTCTTACCTGCGCTCCTCATTCCCAAAATCCTTCTCCTTCGGGCAGGAAGTAAGCTGCTCGAGTTGGAAAGGAAAGGCTGTGCTGCTTTGCAGAGGAGGTGTCAGCACGTGTACCCAGCCGGCCCTCGGCAAAGCTCTGGGGGAGGCATTGCATTCCAGCTCAGGCACTCCAGAATGCCTGGGGTTCCGTCCGCACAGTAGAACTGCAGGAATTTGGGGGGTGGGGGGTGCAGACAGGCCAGAGAGGCTTCTCCTTTCTGGTTTTGGAGGGGGAGGGGAGAAGGGGGACGCTGGGAGGGACAATTGAAGGGGGAAAGGAGATGAAGTCTTTGTCCGGGCTCTTTAGATGCGCATTAGAGTGGAGTTAAATTGTCAGCTAATGAGATTTCCTAACCACGTGCTCCCTTTTAAGTCTAGGCCCCCCCAGTGGATTTGATCCCCAGGCAGCAGCAGGGGGCAAAGCAGCCTTCAAGCGTCCCTAATGGCCAGAGGATTCCCAGAACAAGTGTGAGAAGGCTTGGGATCACTTCTAGGAGTGGAGCTTGAAAGAGCTTATCTCATTTACTCACTGGCATCCAACAGTAATGCTACCGGTCCCAGAGTCTGCAAGAGGCAGCTTCCGCTTGGGGTGACAGAGGCAGGCCCTGGGGAGCCGAGGGTTTGGGAAACATTCCCTGGGGGCTTCTGCCCCCGCTACACAGACCGTTCTCTCAACTAATTTTGGTTTGTTTGCTTATTTGTTTGTTTGTTTGGTCCCATAAAGGCCCGTTGGTCTATATTCAAAGGATGTGTTACTGGACCCAGCTCAATAATTTGCCCCAACAGGCAAAAAAGGGTGTTGAAACAGGAAGCACTTTTCTCAATATCTTATTCTGTAGCCAAGCCTGAGATTGTCTTTTTCAAACCATTTATGCATCTGATTATGGGTTATTGAGGGGCTTTGCTTGGTTTTGTTTTTTCCTATATGAAACAGGCTTCTCTCTTCGCCTGAAGGAAATGAGCAACGCTGAGCAGAGAAAAAGCAAAATCAAAACACACTGACAGCATTTTGAAGATAGTCAATGAAATCGATTCTTCTCTTCTCCCTCCCTAGTTAGTCAGCAGCCTCCTCCTTAGGTATATTTCTCTTCTATTCAAAGATAATTACCTAGCAACTTGGGTGTTTACCACTCCAAGACAACCTCCCTGGCTGAGCTCTTGACGGTGGGGTACACAAAAGAGTGTATTCTAGAGACCAGCGATTTTCCCAACTTCTGTTACAAGGCACCGCTCAAATTTCACTTCTACCAGGAAGCGTTCCCTGCTTGCCTCCAGGTACCTCTTTGTTCAAACCTCCCTCCATCCGGGTATCACCTACTTTGCACAGCAGCCATTGGTTCGCCAGGCTTCCCACCTGGTCAAGGTTTCCTACTCCACACCCAGGCCTGGGTCTAAACACGGCCTTAAGGAAAGAGGAAGGAAGCAGAAACAACTAAAACCTAATGGGAATTCAAATACAAAAAAAAAAAAGAGAGCTGTAAGCGATGAGATAAGTATAGTGAAGCCTAAGGTAAAGTAAAAGTCCTGCTTGAAGCTGAAAAAAGCAATCTCTCCTGCTTTTTAAAATAGAGGAGGAGCTGGGAGAATAGAAAATTGCAGAAAAGGCAAGAGATGAGAGGCCATCCTCTGCGATTGATTCCCTTTAACAGAAAAACATCATTCCAGCGTTTAGTATGTGGCAGTCACTGTGCCAGTTGATTTATATTGTCGTTTAACCCCAATTCCCACCCCAACAAATGGGGATACTCATTACCCCCACTTTACAGACGCAGAAACTGAGACGCACGGAGATTAAGCAGCCCAGGCTGGAATGGATCACCCGGCTTGTGAGTGATGCTGAGCAGAAGGCACTGGAAGCCGGGTTTGTTTGACCTCAGCGCCGAGGCTCTCAACCTCTGCTCCAGCTCAAAGTGGGCGCCAAGTCGGCACGCGTGGGTAACCCGATCCACACCGCTCAAGAATGGCCCACGGCTGTTCCGCGGGGCCGCGTGGGTACCGCTGAAACCGGCACGGATTGGCCAGCGTCCCCAAGGGCTCGCGCGCGTCCTTCGAGACTTGCCAACACGCAGGAAAAGGCAGACCCGGAATCAACCTGGGCTGACTCGGGGACAAGGCTAGAGGATGCTACCGGATGGGAGGTGAGCGTTGCTCAGTCAGCGCCCCGACGGCCGCCAATGTGTACGGGGCCTTAGGGCGCCCTGCGCGGCAGGGATTGGGCGCGAAGGCGCCGTCTGGGCGTCTTTTCCCTGCAGCATCTCGCCAGGAGGCCCGGGGAGGGGGCGTCACCTGACAGCATGCACCAACTTCTCCCAGCTCGGAGGGGGCGCGCAGCGGCGGCTGGGGCCGGGGGAGCGCCGCGCGAAGCTCAAGCCCAACCCCGAGGTCTGTAAACAAAAGCGGGCCCCACGCGCGACCCCAGGCAGGCGATGAGCGGAGCGGCTCAGCAGCATCCGAGCTGCTGAGCCCGCAAGAGAGCGAGGTGGGAGCAGGATCCCGAGCGAGGACCCCACGCACAGCCCGGAAGACCCCGCGCCAGGACCAGTCATTGTCTGCGCGCGGGCAGAAGGCCGCTTTAAATGTCCTTTCCCAGGTCTGCCGCGGGTCCCAGGCCCCGTGTGCCGACCCCCGGGCTCTCCGCCTCGTGTGTCGGGTGCCAAGCACTGTACTGACTGCCCAGGTGAGCACCCAGGAGACGTCGCCGAAAACCTAGGCCTGGAGATGCCCATGTCAGGGACGGAGACACACACACGCACACGCACGCCCTCCCCAAAGTTGACAAAAAATCACCCGACAAATACTAAGTGACGCTGCCGCCGCAGGTCAGCCCTGACCTCCCGCTGCCAGGAAGACCGAATACCGACGCCTGGACACTGTCACTTCCATCTGGCGCCGGGCACCTGAGCGCCGCTGACTTGTCTCCCTCTTGACTGCTCCCTCGAGCGAGGGATACCTCCCTCAGCCTCCTCTTGCCAGCTCCCCACCTCCCAAGTGTGGGAATGCGAAAACAATACGAGTAAAGCCCAATCGGGGGGAGCTAGGACCCGCCGGGAGCCCCAGTGTGCGGGAGATGAGGGTCAGGACGTGCCCGTCACGAGCAGAGGGGCTTCGGGCGTCCTCACCGCCGTCCCTCGGGGCGGCTCTAGCCAGCCAGCCTGCGCTCCCCAGGCCTGCAGTACTCACCGGCGACGCTCATCCCGGATCTCGGCCACCCGGCCAGGGACAATGCGGGGCCGCCGGGCTCCCGGGGCTGCGGGCGCCAAGACGTTCGCTGCGCTGCAGAGCTGCGCGCCCGACGGCGGCGGCGCTGCTCCGCCCGGCCTCGCTCCGGACCGTTCGCCGTCTGCCAATGGGAGCTGTCAGGGTGCCTCCGCCTGCGGCCTCGGGGGCGGGGCCGCGAGAGCCCGTGGGAAACCGAGCTCCGATTGGGCGGCCTGACAATCGCTCCGCCTCCAGCCGGCCAATCAGGAACGGCGGGTACAGGAGCGGGGCGTTCGGAGTTGGGCTCGACAGTGACAACAGGCGCACGCTGGGTACCCGGGCTGCATCCCGGCCCCGGACGCGCGGCTGGAGAGATGCTCGCACCACGCGTGCGGAGGCTGCCTTCCCACGAAGTTCCCGCGGCGCGACCTAGGGAAAGCAGGGGAAGGCACCGGCGGCGCGGCGGGCTGTGGAACCGCGAGGAATCCCCTAACAAAGCAGCTCTGGGAGGGCCGAGCGGCCTCCGCCTCCTCCCGCAATAGGTCCGCGAAGCTGCCTGTCACTGTGCATAGGTGGAGGTGGCCAATGACGTAAAGAGAAGGAGCTCGAGTTGGCGCGCGCGCGCGGCTCGGCATCGGTGGGATTGGTCCGAGGTAAAGGATTTTCCTGCCACCTAAGGAGGAGAGGAAAGGGGAACGCAACGGGGGAGGGGAAGAGCCAAAAAACGTTGCACCTGAGACACGTGGTCTGGCTTGGGAGGCGTGTGCCTGACTCTAGGGGGAGACAGGAACTTTTTTACGAGAGGAAAAAAGAAACCCTAACGTAATCCCTTCCTGCGGCTTCCGGGGGTGTGAGACGCTAACCAAGCTCCAGGTAGGTCACGGTGGCCTTAACCGAATTCTGGGGAGTCTAGGACTCGCCGGGCTGACCCACCTTGTCCAGCAAGTACCCTTGAAAGCACAGCCACACATTCACCTACTGTGCAGTACACGACTCGGGCTAGGGTCCCACAGACCTCCTGATCGCTTCGTAAAATCTGGAAACGATGTTTAAAGGTTGTAAGGGACGAGGAAACCCGGACGTTGAGGAAATCTCTTCCCTACACCCTCCAGTGCTTCCTCCTCGCCTTAAGAGCTTTAGATATCACCATGAAGAACAAAGACTGGGGTGAAAATTCATTACACCTGATTCGGCGGTCCGGTTCGCCCCAGAGCGTGGGAGACCCGTGCTCCCGGGGTATTCTAGCTGAAAACAGAAGGAACCGCAAGAATCACTGCCTGCGTCCTAGAGGGTAAAACTAAACTGCAAAACGGAGTCACCCTTGAGTTCTCCTTCTCCCTCCTCCTCCTTCCTGCCTTCCTACCTTCCAGCCTATCTCCCAAATCCATGCCCTCCTCCGCAGCCTCTCTCCCCCGTGACCAAGTCAAAAGCCTCCCAACTCTTTCTACCCCAGGGCTTGCCTCCTGAAATCCATTCACTTTGCAGAGTCATCTTTCCAAACAGAAAATTCTCATTTTGCTCGCTCACTTCTAGGTCGCTTCCGTTAACCCAGAACCCACCCCACCCCATGCTTTCCTTTCACTTGCCTAATTCCCACCCGTTCCTGATTCCAGCACCCAGTGCATGTGTGCAGTAGGCTTTTGCTGCACTCCAACCACAGCAAACAGTCTTGTAGACACTGGAAAAAAGTATTCCGTTAAGGTTAGGTACCCATATCTCCTATCCCCAAAGCTCCACCAGCCTCGGTATCATAGGAGGCTGAAATTGCCAGTTAATTCTGGTCTCAACAGCGCAGCACTCGATTAGATCCAGACTCATTGCTGTCTTGCTCTCTGCTGTATTCTAGCACCTAGCACTGTACTTGGCACATTTGGGGCACTTAAAAATACTTGATCAACGAATTATAGAGGAGCCAAAAGAGAGGCAAGAGCTCTGAGGATCCCAAGTGTTTCTAAAACATCATTTTGAGGAGTTCCCTTATGGCTCAGTGGGTTAAGGATCCGGCATTGTCACTGCTGTGGCTCCGGTTTAATCCCTAGCCCGGGAACTTACGCATGCCACACCAAAAAAAAAAAAAAATCGGTTGAGAAGAATGGTTAGGATAGTTGATCTCACACTGATAGTCCACCAGGTTCCATAATGGGTATTGCAGAAATGTTGAATGAAGTTTGATTTTCCAAAAGACACCCTTTCAAAGAACTACCTCATCTCAGCCAAGACCTTGCCCAGTGGCTACACCCATGGCATGTGGAAGTTCCGGGGCCAGGGATTGAACCTGTGCTACAGCAGCAACCCACGCCACAGCAGTGACAATGCAGGATCCTAACCTGCTGAGCCACCAGGGAACTCTCAAAAGAGAAATTTCTTAACTTATTACAAGCCACCATCTTGGAAGGGGAGAGGAAAAAAAAAACATTATATGTAATGTATATAGAATGTATACACACAGACATACTAACACCAAGACTAGTGCATGTCAGAGAAGGAAATATTTGTTTTATTACACCTTTGATACTGAGTATCTGGTACAGCAACTGACACTATATTTAAACCATATAGTGAGTTTCTGTTGCTTGCAACAACCACCCCCCAAAGAAAAATATTTCTTCTCTGCCTCACTGAGGGGTACTGCCATCATGGCTCTCCTGTTAAGGAAGTAACAGAGTTGCAAGGTGAGCTTCAGGTGAGTCGTCAGAGGGGCCGTCTGATTGCCATGGTTATAGTTCTTTCTGCTCCTAAGAGATCCAAACAGTGACGGAGAGGCAGAACCCTGGCGTTAGACTGGCTGGTTTGAATCCAAGCTCCACTGCTTTCCAGCTCTGCAGCCTGGAAACGATGTTTGCAATTTCCTTAATCTTTTGTAAGCCTCACTTTTTCATTCTGTAAAACAGGAGTGGTACCACCTAATTCGTAAGGATGCTAAGGGGATTAAAAAGAGGTCATGCATGGCACATGATACGCACTCGTAGAAGTTAGCTATTGGGTTTAGCTAAGTTCGACTCTGAAACATAGCTGCCTCATCTTTAAAATGGGATAACAGCATTTCCTTAGATGGTTGAAAACACTGAATGAGACAATAAAAGAGAAATGCTTAGCCCTGCCCAAAAATGCGAGATGGATACAGAGGAAACTACCATTGGGGTCTTTCCGTCAATCGTTCTCCCCCTGACCCCACCTACATCAACACATCAGGACTGGCCTCTCAGGATGTGCTCAGGGCTGACGATGGGAGCTCTTGTTCCCAACAATCACGGCGTTACTACTGAAGTCAGCTGAATTAGGCTGACCTAGCCTTTGCATACATTTCTCGCCCTCAAAGTCCTGAAAAGCGACTACAGTTTTCCATGCTGCTGCTTGTCCCTGCTCAGCACAGAATGTCACCGCATCACAGGGTGGTAAAGAGGATGGGGCGTTTTGATTTAAACACAGACAAATGCCATCTGGCGTCCCATCTCCTGAGGGCACTGTTGACATCTAAAAAGAACATAGCATTGCAATGAAAGGAAAAAAAAAATGACAGTGGTCAAGGGCAGAATTAAGGGTTTCGGATAGGAAAACCAGCAGAAATTCCATTTCTAGTTCATGGCCGCAACTTCAACTACGAGTCAACAGTTTCTTCCCCATTACTCACTGAAAGTCTCACATTCGTACTAAATGCAGTCATAACTAAGTCACAGCAAATGGGCCTCCTCGCCATCTCCCCAGCATCTAAACCACAGAGATGGCATCATGGCACAGCGGAAACGAATCCGACTAGTATCCACAAGGTTGCAGGTTCAATCCCTTGCCTCGCTCAGTGGGTTAAGGATCCAGCATTGCTGTGAGCTGTGGTGTAGGCTGCAGACACGGCTCGGATCCCGCGTTGCTGTGGCTGTGGCGAAGGCCGGCAGCTACAGCTCCTGATAGACCCCTAGCCTGGGAACCTCCATATGCTGCGGGTGCAGCCCAAATAAGGCAAAAAGACAAAAATAAAAAAAAAAGAATCCAGAGTTGTCACAGCAGCGACTGGGGTCACTGCTATGGCATGCATTTTATCTCTGGCCTGGGAACTTACACATGCCACAGATATGGCCAAAAACCGGGAAAACAAACCAACAAAACCACACAACACACACACCCCATCAGGACTTCACTCACGCTAGAGGGCAGTAATAGTGTAGTTTGGTCTCCAACTAAATTTCAGCTCCTAAGGGCACACTTCACTCTCAGGGAGCTTACACACTGTATATGTTTAAGAAATATTCGCCCCAGAAGTACTTACTGGTTAGCGTTTATTTGGGAATCCACCGAGAGAGAGAGGTGAGTGGTTTTCCAAAGCAGCCTTGTTTTTTTGTGTTTGTTTATTTTTTAGGGCCACACCTGCAGCATATGGAGGTTCCCAGGCTAGGGGTCTAATCAGAGTTACAGCTGCCGGCCTATGCCAGAGCCACAGCAATGCCAGATCCAAGCCGCACCTGCAGCCTACGCCACAGCTCACAGCAACGCCAGATCCTTAACCCACTGAGCGAGGCCAGGGATCGAACCTGCAACCTCATAGTTCCTAGTCAGATTCGTTTCCACTGCGCCACGATGGGAACTCCCCAAAGCAGCTTTTGAGTTTGTCAAACCCCTTCACTTGCTCAGTCACCTCAAGGATGAGGAGACAGTTTGAATTAAAATCTAGAATGAGAAAATTCTAGTTAGTCATATCTTACAGGCAGGAACCTCTGTTTCTTACCTTTCTGAGCTTTTCCCTAATCAGTTGGCCAGGTCACACTATCCAGGCCCTGACAACAGGTTCAGAGAAAGTAGAATCTCTGCCTTTTGGATGGGGTAAGCCATGCTTGGAATGGTTTTGTTCTGAGGGTCACCCATCAAAAACTTTGCTATGTGTTCTGAGAAACAGCTGGAAGATGACTTTAAGACCTAACTAGCCTGCGTGTTTACAAGCACCCCACCACAACTTTGGACTGCCACCCCACCCTCAACCACAGAAGAGACAGAGTTAGTAATGGGATTCTGACTCTCGCCACTGCTGCATCAAGATTTATAAGTGACATAGGAAAACAAAAACACTAAATCTTTAAGATATACGCACCCCATGTTCATTGCAGCATTATTTACAATAGCCAAGATTTAGGAGAAAACTAAGTGTCCATGGCTAGACAAACAGATAAAGAATACGTGGTATATATAATATATACAATGGAATACTACTCAGTCATAAAAAAGAACGACATCTTGCCATTTACAGCAACGTGGATGGACCCAGAGGGTGTTATGCTAAGTAAAATAAGTCCAAGAGAGGAAGACAAATACGCTATGATTCTGCTTATATATCTAAAAAAAAAAGACATGAACAAACGAAACAAAATAGAAACAGACTCATAGATACAGAGCAAACAGCTGGTTGCCACAGAGGAGAGACTGGGTGAAACTGGTGAAGGAGATAAAGAGGTACCAATCTCCAATTATAAAATAAATAATGTAAGAACAGGGAATATAAAATTTATTTATTTATTTATTTTGCTTTTTAGGGCCACATTCACAGCATATGGAGGTTCCCAGCCTAGGGGCTGAATCGGAGACGTAGCTGCTGGCCCTTGCCACAGCCACAGCAACAGCAACACCAGATCCGAGTCGCATCTGTGACCTACGCCACAGCTCACGGCAACGTCGGATCCTTAACCCACTGAGCAAGTCCAGGGATCAAAGCCACAACCTCATGGTTCCTAGTTGGATTCATTAACCACTGTGCCACGATGGGAACTCCGGGAATATAAAATATAAATTGTAATTTTGGAGTTCCCATTGTGGCTCAGTGGTAACAAATCCAACTAGTATCCATGAGGATGCAGGTTAGATCCCTGGCCTCAGTCATTGGATTAAGGATCTGGCACTGCTGTAAGCTGTGGCGTAGGTCGCAGATGCAGCTTGGATCTGGCATTGCTGTGGCTGTGGCATAGGCCAGCAGCTGCAGCTCCAATTTGACTCCTCGCCTGGGAACTTCCATATGCCTTGAGTGCGGCCCTAAAAAGACAAAAATAAAAAAAAAATTTAAATCCTGGGAGTTCCTGCTGTGGCACAGTGGGTTAAGAACCTGACTGCAGTGGCTTAGGTTTGATCCCCGGCATGGTATAGTGGGTTAAAGCTGAGGTGTAGGTTGCAGCTGTGGGTCAGAATCAAACCCGGGCCTGAGAGCCTCCATATGCCAAGAGCGCAGCCAAAAAAAAAAAAAAAGCTTCAGTTGAATCATCCGCACAGAATGTCTGGGAAACACATCAGGGGTCTTGGAAAATGCAAAGTCACCTGAGAGGAATGAGAACATTACAAACAACTCCTTAGGAAAAGGATTCCTTTAACGGAGGCTTTCATCTCTGAGGACAGATGTTGGGAACGGAGCGGAAGAGGGTTCCAAAGAGGATTTGGGAAGCCAGGACGGTTTCCCAAGCCTTCAGTTATGGAGAAAAGACCAAGGAAGCCGCAACACGCCAAGGAAGCTGCTCGACCAATACAGAGAAACTCAAGGTTGGAGAGGCAGGGCCAGGCCAGTCAGGCCGCATCTCAGCCGAGGAACCCCGCCCGGCCTCCCCTCTGTACTGTGCTTGGTTGCATTTTATTTTCTGTGTTTTCACTGAAACGGCAGTTTGTGGAGAAACTCTCCCACTTGGCTGCGAACAGGCTCTGAGCAACAGCCACACTTCTGCAGAATTGGCAGGGACGGGGCTGTGGAATATTTCAGAAACTTCAAGGCAAGGGGACAAACAACCGGAAAAAAAAATCTCAAAATGATGTGTTTTGAGGGGAAAAGAGCTGGGAATCAAACAAAATGACCAGGGGAGTTCCCGTCGTGGCTCAGTGGTTAATAAATCCGAATAGGAACCATGAGGTCTTGGGTTCGATCCCTAGCCTCACTCAGTGGGTTAAGGATCCTGCATTGCCATGAACTCTAGTGTGTTGCAGACGCGGCTCGGATCCCGTGTTGCTGTGGCTGTGGTATAGGCCGGCGGCTACAGTTCCAATTAGATAATTAGACCCCTAGCCTGGGAACCTCCATATGCCACGAGTGCAGCCCTAGAAAAGACCAAAAAAAAGGGCAAAAAAAAAAAAAACCAACGACCAGGAAAGCATCCCCAGGTCTCCAAAGGAAAAGCCACTTTGATGTTATTTTTTCTGCTTCCACCTGCCCCAGCCTGATCTTTAATACATCCACATGGGAAAAACAAACTCTTTTTATTTTATTCATTTATTTATTTTGGTTTTTAAGGCCACACCCGTGGCATATGGAGTTTCCCAGGTTAGGAGTCTAATCGCAGCTACAGCTGCCGGCCTTCGCCACAACCACAGCAATGCCAGATCCAAGCTGCATCTGCGACCTACACCACAGCTCACGGCAATGCTGGATCATTAACCCACTGAGCAAGGCCAGGGATTGAACCCGAAATCACATGGCTCCTAGTCGGATTCATTAACCGCTGCGCCACGACGGGAACTCCAGCAAACTCTTTAAAGCAAACTCCAGCTACTGGATGGTGACGGGTCTCTGGGTGATTCACCAGATCGCAGCCTGTTGGAGTCTCTCTTCACCTACACGCATGTTCACAGATGCTGCCGCCCGGGGACCAAGGGCTGGGGGTGGGGCAAAGACTTTCCCACCCTTTCCCACGCCTCTAAGCACCTGAGCAGGGCGTGATGGACAGAACATGCCAGAGCCTGTGTCTGCAGCTCCACCTGCCCCAGACCACACGTTTATTTTCCTTTCTACAGAAGTGTCACCCTCCCGGTCTCACGGAAAGGCGTAATGGTACAGGGAAGCTTGGAACATGGCCAGCTTCGGCAAAAAGCCATCAGGCCTCTGGGAAGGCACGGTGATGAAGGACAGCCCCTAAAATCAACTCTCCTCTTGGCATAAGGTGACAGCCCCATTTTCTCTCCATCTGCATGGAGATGTGCCCATACACGCACACGCACGCACACACACACACACACACACACACACACACACAACCCAACACACATGCACACCACTGCCCAGAGACGCAGTAGTTAAAGGCAAAGAGGTTAGCGGTTAAAAGCAAAGATTCTGGAGTTCCCACTGTGGTGCAGCAGAAACGAACTTGACTAGTATCCATGAGGACACGGGTTCGATCCCTGGCCTCGCTCAGTGGGTCGGGGATCCGGCGTTGCCATGAGCTGTGGTGTAGGTCGCAGGCGCAGCTCGGATCTGGCGTGGCTGTGGCTGTGGGCCGGCAGCTGTAGCTCTGATTTGACCCCAAGCCCGGGAACCTCCATATGCTACACCTGTGGCCCTAAAAAAAAAAAAAAAGTGAAGATTTTGCCCTAAGTCAAATCTTTGCTCCATTTGTTCCCAGTTGTGTGACCTTGGGCAAAGGACCTGCCCTTGTGTTAGTCCTTCTTCTGCTGTAACAGAATACCATAGACTGGATAACTTAAACATTTACTTTTTTCCCCTTTTAACAGTCACACCGGAGGCATATGGAAGTTCCCAGGCTAGAGGTCAAATCAGAGCCTCAGCTGCCGGCCTACACCACAGCCACCGCAATGCCGGTTCCTTAACTCGCCGAGCAAGCCCAGGGTTCAAAGCCGAATGCTTGCAGACGCTATATCGGGTTCTCAACCCTTTGAGCCACAGTGGGAACTCCAAACAGTTATTTTAATTTAAAGAAATTCATTGCCTTACAATTCTGCAGAGAAGTTCAAGATCACGGTGCTGTCACGGTGGGTTTCTGGTGAGACTGTTCCCACAGCTGCCGTCTCGCTGTGACCTCACAGCGTCTCTCCTGCGTCTGCATGCTGGGAGATCAAAGGCGTCTCTTCCCATATAAGGACACACCAGCCCTATTGCATTAGGCTTTTATCCTTGTGACCTCGTTTAACCTTAAATACATCCCGCAAAGGGCTTATTTCCAAATAGTCTCACTGCGGGCTTGGTGCTTCAATATATGAATGGGGTGTGCATGGGGTTGTGAACACAGTTCAGTCTGTCACAGCCCTCATCTTATTTTTTTTCGGCGGCGCATATGGCACCTGAAAGGGAAGTTCCTGGGCCGGGGATCAAACCCGTGCCACAGCAACGGCTCCAGCCATTGCAGGGACAATGCTGGATCCTTAGCCCTCTGAGTCACCAGGGAACTCCTTTTTGCAGTTTCCTTTTTTATTTTTATTTTATTTATTTATTTGCTTTTTAGGGCCATACCCTCGGCATATGGGGGTTCCCAGGCTAGGGGTCCAATCGGAACTACAGCTGCCAGCCTACACCACAGCCACAGCAATGCGGGATCCGAGCTGTGTCTGTGACCCACATCACAGCTCATGGCAATGCCAGATCCTTAACCCACTGAACGAGGCCAGGGATTGAACCCGCAACCTCTTGGTTCCTAGTCGGACTGGTTTCCGCTGAGCCACGACGGAAACTCCTGTGATCTCCACTGAAACGATAAGGAGATGGTGTCGTCTGCCGAGGTCAGAAAGCTAATGCGTCATCCCCCGGTTGCTTTCCCAGCTCCGATCCCCTGGCTTCCCAAGCAGAGTCTGTCACTCCAGCTCCAGAGCTGGCCCACTCGTCACAGTGTTTTGGAGGGAAGTGGGGACAGTGCCACCTGCTCCTCGAGACCACAGTTCCTTCATCCTCCGGTTCCCATGGCCCAGCCCCTTGTTGGCCCAGAGGCGGAAGTTCATCAATTTTGGAGGAATCCAGGGCGGGATACAGTGTCTAAGGAACCTTGGACGTGAGACCTCAGGCCGTATCCTGACCCACTGTCCTGCCCTCCAGAGGGTCTGCTGGCCCCTCTGGTGTGACCAGGACAGTTATTTTCACCATACTGTTTGGGGAGGTTAAGGAATGTGACAAGCCCCAATTTAACCAGCATTTAAAAGTGCCTGCTGGAGGAGTTCCCGTCGTGGCTCAGCGGAAACGATCTGACTAGGAACCATGAGGTTGCGGGTTCGATCCCTGGCCTTGCTCAGTGGGTTAAGGATCCGGCGTTGCTGTGGCTGTGGTGTGGGCCGGCGGCTACAGCTCCTGTTAGACCCCTAGCCTGGGAACCTCCATATGCCGCAGGTGCAGCCCTAAAATGACCAAAAAAAAAAAAAAGACAAAGAAAAAAATGCCTGCTGGAGTTGCCACTGTGGCTCAGTGGGTTAAAAACCCAACGTAGTGTCCTTGAGGATGCAGGTTCCATCCCTGGCCTCGCTCAGTGGGTTAAAGATCTGGTGTGGCTGCAAGCCGCAGCATAGTTTGCAGGTGCAGCTCAGATCCGGTTTTGCAGGGCTGTGGCGTAGGCTCCAGCTGCAGCTCCGATTCGACCCCTGGCCAGGGAACTTCCATATGCTGCAGGTGCGGCCCTAAAAAGAAAACAGAGGGGAAAAAAAAAAGCAAAACACAACTGACTTCTCTGTGCTGTGTAACATCTGGGGCTAAAGGAAGGAAGGAATGCAAAGGCAGAGAGGCCACAGCTGCCCCCGGCTTCCAAGGTGAAGGGGGGTGGGGGGAGGAGGGAGCAAGAACTGGACACTGCCGGCCAGGCTGGAAGGGCGGTGCTGAGCCTGTGACAGGAGCCACCATTGGGCTTCCACGCTGGATCCCGAGAGTTTCCATTCGGGCAGCTGCTGTCACCACAGTGGTCTTCAATGGGGATTAGAGTCTGGCTTGATACATATGTACTACGTCCGTTTGCTCAGGCTACTCGGATTAAACACTGCAAGCTGGCTGGCTTACACAACGAAATGGGTTTTCTCACTGTTCTGGAGGCTGGAGCCCTGAGATCAAGGTTGGACCCCTGAGCCTTTAAGGCTGGAGCCCTGATCAAGGTGCAGTTTCCTCTGAAACCTCTCTTTTGGGTTTGCAGGTGGCTGCCTTCTCACTGTGTCTTTCCTCTGTATGGACTTTCCTCTGTGTGCTGTTTTGCTTTATATCCTAATCTCCTTTTCTCATAGGGAACCCAGTCAGGTTGGATTAGGGGCCATGCTAAGGACCCCACTTTAGTGTAATCACCTCTTTAAAGCCCCCTTCTTCTCCAAATACAAGTTATTACTATCATCATCATTATTATTTTTAGGGCCACACTTGCAGTGTATGGAAGTTCCCAGGCTAGGGGTCCAATTGGAGCTACAGCTGCCGGCCCACATCACAACCACAGCATCACAGGATCAGAGCCTCATCTGCAACCTACACCACACTCACGGCAATGCAGGATCCTTAACTCACTGCGAGGGGCCAGGGATCGAACCCGCATCCTCATGGATAACAGCCAGGTTCTTAATCCGCTGAGCGACAAAGGGAACTCCCTAAACACAGTCATATTCTAGGTACTGAGGCGGGGAGGAACACCAACACAGGAAGTTGGGGGGGGGCACGACTCAGTCCACGGCAAGTACCCCCGTCTGACCCAGTTTTCAGCACGGGGAAGAATAAACACACAACAGCTGAGCACTGGGGCTCAGCGTCCATACCCTCTCCCCCCACGACGTCTGGGTCAGTTTTTTGAGCTGAGTAACTCTTTTGTTGGATGGAGCTGAATTCTTTGGTGGGTTACAAGGGTCACTGAGAAGGTAGCCTCCCCCATCTGAAATCTTTCTTCTCTTCCTTTGGATAAGGAGGGGGAGATGCATTATTGAGAGGTCTAAGTGTTTTTTGAAAAGACTGAGAGCCAAGGACAATGGTGATTATGGAGCTTTAGAATTTTGAAAGTGGAGGGAACCCGGGGTGCTGTGTCCAGGGCACAAGGTGGAGACACCCCAGCCTGGGAAAAAGAGCTCTTCTCTCCCGGCGTTGGGAATATTCTGGATTATTCCATGTCTGTGACTCAGCTCTGTCTATAGGTGCCTTTCAATAGCTGCATTATTCATTCCTTTTGGCATTTACATTATTTTTTTTCCTTCTCAAACAAGCGTTGCCTTTATCGTCTCAAAACTTGTGGTATGTAGGAAACAACATTCCAGGCTCTTAGAATCCATATTACTGCAAATGGTTTTCTTTGATTGGGGAAACCCCAATTTTCTAACAATTTTCTAAATTGATAAGCATAAAACATAAAGTGCAGCTGCCCAGGCATTTTTCCCCCATGTATTTATTTATCATTCCTGTATTATTCCTCTGGACAGCTGATAGAAATATAAACGGTTCACAACTATTTTCCCCCCACTGGCCACTCCAAGATCATTCCTGATTGGAAATAAAGAGTTTGGACATTATGGTAAGTCATTTCTAATAGCTAATCCCTCTGCTTAGAAAAAAAAATAAAAAGTTTCATGTAATAAACACTGGCTCATGGAGTTCCCATCGTGGCTCAGAGGTTAACGAACCTAACTAGTATCCACGAGGACTCGGGTTCGGTTCCTGGCCTCGCTCAGTGGGTTAAGGATCTGGCAAAGCCGTGAGCTGTGGTACAGGTTGCAGATGCGGTTCGGAGCCCACATTGTTGTGGCTGTGGTGTAGGCCGGCAGCTGTAGCTCCTATAAGACCCCTAGCCTGGGAACCTCCATATGCCACAGGTACAGGCCCTAAAAAGCCAAAAATAAATAAATAAATAAATAAATAAATGCTCCCTTATTCAAGACAAAATTTAATAAACAGTTGGAGCTCACTGTTCTCAGATTTGGACACATTCAATGTGTCTTCCTGTATACATAACTAGGCTTTGCTTTCATCAACACTTCCTGTGTGCAAGAGCCAAACCCCATCTTTAAAACTCCTGCACGTTCCATTATGACTTGGAGAGGACAGAGGGCTGGGCAGGAAAATGGGCTTTTTTTGTAGTGGGAGATTCTGCAAAGGGCTGATGTTTACATTCGAGGCCAGTAAGAGGGAAAATGGCAGATATTCTTATCCCGATCATGAAAGCCTGGTCCTGGAATGATCATATATGACAATGCTGCTTGAAGTGCACTCAGAATTTATGTTACTCTTGAATTTCTTCTCCCTCAGTTCGGGCTCCCAGTTAGGTAGAAACGTTGTAAAAATTTCCTGAGCTGAGGTGCGGAGGAAACAATATTTATGTCCAAGGCACTGGGGAAATATGCAACATCTGTCATTCTGATCTCAGCTGATAGTCATATTTTCCGCTTGAATCTGCACATGTATTAGAGGAAAGTGATCGTTTTCCTTTTCATTCCATTTTTTTTTTTTAGGAGTATAGGTGATTGATAGTGTTGTGTCAGTTTCAGCAAAGTGACCCAGTCATATGTATATACACTTTTTTTTCTTTTCTTTAGGGCCGTCTCTGCAGCATACGGAGGTTCCCAGGCTAGGGGTCTAACAGGAGCTGTAGCTGCCAGGCTACATCACAGCCACAGCAACGCGGGATCCAAGCTGTGTCTGAGACCTTCACCACAGTTCACGGCAACGCCAGATCCTTAACCCAGTGAGCAAGGCCAGGGATCAAACCTGCAGCCTCATGGTTCTTAGTCAGATTCCTTAAGCACTGAGCCACGACGGGAACCCCCCCATTGCTTTTTTTTTCATTCTTCTCGTCATTATTACTCTTCAGACAAATGAGCGGCCCTTCCAAAAATGTGCTATAAAATAAACTCCTCCAAGTGGAGTTGTTCAGACTTGGAAGAGAAAGGCTCAATTGAGTAATTTTATTTATATAGCCATTAAGGAAAAAGAAACAAGATTCCCAACATCCCCAACCACTGCCTTTTCTTCCTGGGCCTGGTTTCTATAAATTATTCCTATCCATTCCTGAACTGATTCCAAGGACAGGCCTCTAGAGAATTCTGACATAGAACACAAATAGAGACCTTGTGACCCAGGTCTTAGCCTCCAGTCTTAGGATGGGCTGCTGGAATATTGCTTTATCAGATGCTTGTGACAGGAACCACAAACTCACTCAGGCTTGAGAAGTGAAGGAAAAGGCAGTTTGTTTGTTGAACAGGCAGGCCAGAAAGCTCCTTTGCAGATCAAAACCACAGTGAGAGGAGTTCCCTTGTGTCTCAGTGGGTTAAGAACCTGACATAGTGTCCTTGAAGATGTGGGTTTGATCCCTGGCCTCGCTCAGTGGGTTAAGGATCCAGCGTTGCCGTGAGCTGTGGTGTAGGTCACAGATACGGCTTGGATCCAGCATTGCTGTGGCTGTGCTGTAGGCCAGCAGCTACAGCTCCGATCTGACCCCTAGCCTGGGAACCTCCATATGCCTCAGGTGCAACCCTAAAAAAGAAAGGAAAAGAAAAGAAAGGCATCAGAACGTCATGGAATGAAGCAGGCTTGCTTAACTATAAAACCATAAATAAAAGCACAAGATATGCCTCATGTCATTAAGTGAAAGATAAAATGAGTCCTGCATTCAAGTTCAAGAAGACAATGATCCTGGAGTTCCCGTCATGGCACAGTGCAAACGAATCCAACTAGGAACCATGAGGTTGTGAGTTCGATCCCTGGCTTCTCTCAGTGGGATCTGGTGTTGCCGTGAGCTGTGGTGTAGGTCACAGACACAGTTCAGATCTGGTGTTGCTGTGGCTGTGGCGTAGGCCAGCAGCAACAGCTCTGATTAGACCCCTAGCCTGGGAACCTCCATACGTCGCAGGTGTGGCCATAAAAAGATTAAAAAAAAAAAAAAAAAAACGATCCTTAGGACCAAGGAGGACCAAGGAAGGATGGGAATTTAACATAAGGAGAACATTCCAAAGTAGGAGACCCTCATTATACAGAAATCTGAACTGATTCAGCATATTTTGGCATATGTTACTGCCGTTCTGCAGATGTGAATAAGCGCTATGACAGTCCTAGTTTGACCTCATAGGGTTAAACACTCTCTTCCTGGCTACAAAGGAGGAACTAATGATGTCAGCCTGACCTCTACTTGAAGAAAGAGGAAGAAGGCAGTCTTTTCCCCTCCCTACTTTCCTTGGATTTATAAAAATGCAGCCCACCTAATCCTTAGGGCAGAGCCCCCTGGCCTGCCCGCTTGCATCTCCCACAAGCATTCTATTTTAATAAACCTATTTCCTCCCTATCACTTTGTCTCTCACTGAATTCCTTGTGCACTGAGGCACAAAGAACCTGAACTTCAGTAAATCCAGACACCAGGCGAGTGATTCTACTTTAAAAAATGTGGGGTTCAGGGAGTTCCCTTCGTGGCTCAGTGGTTAACGAATCTGACTAAGAACCATGAGGTTGCGGGTTCAATCCCTGGCCTTGCTCAGTGGGTTAAGGATCTGGCGTTGCTGTGAGCTGTGGTGTAGGTTGCAGACACGGCTCAAATCCCGCGTTGCTGTGGCTGTGGTGAAGGCCGGCGGCTACAGCTCCTGTTAGACCCCTAGCCTGGAAACCTCCATATGCCGTGGGTGCGGCTCCACATAAAATGGCAAAAAGACAAAAAAAATATATATATATATGGAGTTCAGGGAGTTCCTGCTGTGTTTCAGCCGTTTAAGAACCTAACTAAAATCCATGAGGATGCAGGTTCGATCCCTGGCCTCCCTCAGTAGGTCAGGGACCTGGCGTTGCCGTGAGCTGTGGTGTAGGCCACAGACGCGGCTCGGAACTGGAGTTGCTGTGGCTGTGGTATAAGCAAGCTGTTGCAGCTCTGATTAGACCCCTAGCCTGGGAACTTCCATAGGCCATAGGTGAGGCCCTGAAAAAGGCAGAAAAACAAAACAAAATAATAATAATATTAAAAAAATTAAAAAAAACCCGTGGGTTCAAGTTACAACATGGCTTCTGGCTGCGTTGGCGTCCCGGCACACGGGTTTAAGTCCCAGTCTGAGAGCTGGCAAGGTTCAAGTCACAGGTGTTGCCAGTTTCAGCTGTGTAGTTTGGCTCAACAGCCACCAAGAGGTGAACCCAGTTTTCAGGTAACAGAGCCCCTTGTTCAAAACTTACTAAGAATTTCAAGATGGTGACGGCACAGCATTAATGGGATCTTGGGCCCTGTGACTGCTCGTTGCTGACGGTGAAGCTGGCCCCGTCCGCAGAGCGAGATGAACTAGATTCAGATTTTCATAAGAAGTTCTCAAGTCTCAGATGCTGCAGGAACAAAAGGTTCCTTCACCCCCTAACTGAGAAGTGGAACACAAGCCCTTTTCTTTCTTTTTTTTTTTTGTCTTTTTGCCTTATCTAGGGCCTCACCCACGGCATATGGAGGTTCCCAGGCTAGGGGTCTAACAGGAGCTGTAGCCGCCGGCCTTCGCCACAGACACAGCAACGCAGGATCCGAGCCGCGTCTGCAACCTACACCACAGCTCACGGCAACGCCGGATCCTTAACCCACTGAGCAAGGACAGGGATCGAAACCGCAACCTCATGGTTCTTAGTCGGATTCGTTAACCACTGAGCCACGAAGGGAACTTTGCAAGCCCTTTTCTTAAAGATCCCCCACGCCCATGGCACCTCCAAAAGGCCCTGCGGAAAAGAAACTTCTTTGACTTCTTTTCTTTTTTGGGGGGGCCACACCTTCGACATGTAGAAGTTCCCAAGCTAGAGCTGGAATCGGAGCTACAGCTGCCGGCCTACACCACAGCCACAGCAACATGGGATCCCAGCCACATCCGCGACCTACCCCGCAGCTCACAGCAATGCCAGATTCTCAACACACTGAGCAAGGAGGCCAGGGATCGAACCCAAATCCTCGTGGTTCCTAGTCAGGTTCATTAACCACTGAGCCATGACGGGAACTCCCTTCTGTGACTTCATTTAAACCAGCATTTCTCCAATGGGCTTGACCACGGAAATGTTTCCCCCTAATCCTCCATGTTAATAGCCCACAGAACCCATTTTGCAAAATGTTTGCAGTGGCGGTTGACCTTGAGGTTCCTGGAGAGCACCCGCGGCCCACCCTGAGATTTGATGCTCAAGAATTCACTCTGCTTGGAAAACCGATGGTTTCCAAATGAGACGATCTGGGGGTTGGGGAAATGCACTGAGAGTTTGGGATGGAAATGCTATCAAATTGTGTTGTGATGATTTTTGTACACCTATAATTGTAATAAAATTCATTAAGTAATGGGGAAAAAAAATCCACTCTGCTTGGCCTTGAAGTGACAGCAGCATCCCTGTACTACATTGGATGGTGGGGGGAGGGCCGGGAGTAGTCCCCAGAGTTTTCCATGGCTGCAGAACCTGTGAGAGGGTCTCCAAGATGAGACTCCCCTCCACTGAGGCACAAAAAAGCCTTTGCTGGAGTCCCCGGTGGCCTAGCTGGTGTTGTCACTACTGTGGCTTGGGTCTGATCCCTGGTCCGGGGAACTTCCGAATGCGCAGGTGTGGCCCTCAAATCAAACAGAAAAGCCTTTGCTTTAATCTAAATGTACTCAAAATGTTCCTTCTTTCATTAATATCTAACCTCCCCAGAAAATTTTCAAAGGGAACTTCGATAACACGTGCAGGACAGGAACTCCATGGCTATGGTATATAATTACAATGTTTGCAGAAGCCTTGCAATGGCCAACAGATAACGGTATCACCGCATTTGGGAGAAAGTGATGGCCAGAACTCCCTGCCTTCCAGCACCTTTGATCAGGAACCCAGGAAGTCCTCAACTTTAAGCCACTATCCTTGACCAAGATTAGTTAGTGCTTCAATATTGCTGAGAAGAACAAGGTTTAACACCAAAGAGAACCCAGGCGCAGCCTTTTTGCTTTTCTATACCCAGGAGGGCAAAGACTGGGCGCTGTGAGTAGAAGCTCAAGGTCGGGTCTCACTTCTGTCCCTCACTATCTTTGCTGCACTGGGCAAGTTACTCAATTCTCTTCTGTGCCTTTGTGTTCTCATCTGTAAAATGGGAATAGCAGGCGTAGTAAAGGTTCTTCTAGCGGTAGGATAAGGCATGAGAAAGCCCTCTAAAAATGGAACGGCAGTAGGCTTTGCTGAAGCACCTCCTACTTTCCAATTGCAAATGTAAAGAACCACATTTCCACAGCGGGCATGGACACATGGTTTTTAAATCAGAAAGAAAAGGGTTATGAAAATACTGAGCAAGTATTCCCCCTCAGTGGTCATTTTGCTTGGAAGTTCAAACTATAACAGAATGCTATAAAATATGCTTACTTTGGAGATTCTAAAAGCTCTCTTGACACGAATCCCTCCATCTGAAATACGTCCAATGGTTCTTAGCCGGGAAATCACTTCAGCAGGGACTCTCGGGATGCGCTGGTGCCACCTGCTGGCTCGGGGTGGTATGGCGCGTGAGCTCTACAAAGACAAAGGAGATAGTCAGGAACCCTTAAAAACAGGAAGTCTGAGGAACCTGAGCTGCTTGGAAATCTTCGGACCGGAAGCCTCGCTCCGTTCAAACTGTGGTCCTCTGGCCTGCAGCATTTGCATCACTGGGAGCTTGTTGGAAATGTAGACTCAGACTGCATTTTAATTAGATCCTCAAGCCGATGTATATGTGCCCTGGACTTCAAAAGACATGTTCTGGAGGATTTAATTTAGTGACTTAAGATACAAGGGTTAGGGCTTGAACAGATGCAAACTATTGCATGTGAAGTGGATAAGCAATGAGATCCTGCTGTATAGCACAGGGAACGATATTTAGTCACTTATGATGGACCATGATGGAGGATAACGTAAGAAAAAAATGTGCATATATATATATATAGCTGGGTCACTATGCCATACAGTAGAAATCGACAGAACACTGTAAACCAACTATAATGGAAAAAATGAAAATCATTTAAAAATTTAAAAAACTTATAACATTAAAATAAATTATCCACTCAGAAAAAAAAAAATCAAAGGGGAATTCTAGAAGTAGGAAGTTTATTTATTTATTTATTGGCTGTACCTGCAGCATGCATAAGTTCCCTGGCCAAGGGATCCAACTTGAGCTACAGCAGTGACAATGCTGGATCCTTACTGAGCCACCAGGGAACTCCCTAGAAATAGGAAACCACTTTAAAGAAATTTAGAGAACAAAACATAAAATCACAGATAGGGATAGCAACTCACAGAAAGCTTAGCACTTCTGCTGAATTTGGTTCAAGCCCTTTGTCACACCAATGAGGAAACTGGATGCTTCGCCCCATAGCTCTGCTTTTCTTAAATTTCATTTGCATCGTATTTCCTACTTATTCTTTTGAAGGTTTTTCCCTTCAAAATAGAATTATTTTTACAATTTTATGATAAAATTACCCAGAAGAACAGGATTTCTTCCCACTACAGAAAATTTGTTTTACTATCCTATTTTCTGAATGATTGTCTTAGAGTTCTTTGGTTGCAAGCAACAGAAATGAATTATGAGAAATATTAGCGAAAAAACATGTTAGATGGACATGGTGGTAGCTTATAGAATCAAAGGAAGAAACTGAGCAATGAGGTCTAAGAGGAGCTCCCTGGTGGCTCAGTGGGTTAAGGATCCAGTGTTGTCACTGCTGTGGTTCAGATTCAATCCCTGGCCTGGCCATTTCTGCATAGCACGGGCACAGCCAAAGAAAAATTTAAAAGATGTCTAAGAAAGTACAGGAAGCTGGTGTTTCCAAAGCAACACCTTCTGGGTACACCTGTGCCAGCTGTTTTCAGCCCTGCCTGAAATCATCATGCAATTTCTCAGGACAGGGTTTGTTTGGCCTTGCTGGGTTCATACCTGACCCTTGGGGAAGGAAGGGCAGGCCTCTCGATTTCAAGACTCCTTGAAAATGTATCTAATGAAAAAGACTGGGTTTAGCAGCTGTTATAGTCAACATCCATCCTGATTGGTCAGGCATGATAATACCCATGCAATCCCAGTTGTTACATATTTGAACTATCACCCCTGCAGAAGGGTGGATCCTCAAGGAAAATTGAGGTGTTTTGTTGTTGCTGTTTTGGTTTCGTTTGTTTGTTTTTGCTTTTTAGGGCTGTACCCACAGGATATGGAAGTCCCCAGGCTAAGGGTCAAATCAGAGCTGCAGCTGCCAGCCTACTCCACAGCCACAGCAACACCAGATCCTAGCCTCATCTGCCATCTACACTGCAGCTAACAGCAATGCCAGATCCTTAACCCACAGAGTGAGGCCAGGGATCGAACCTGATTCCTCATGGATACCAGTCGTGTTCATAACCCACTAAGCCACAACGGGAACTCCTCAAATATAAGGTGTTCTAGCTGAAGAAGAAGGAATGGCAAACCAATGGATGTTCTTTTTTTCTTTCTTTCTCTCTTTTTTTTTTTTTTGTCTTTTCTAGAGCAGCACTCGCAGCATATGGAGGTTCCCAGGCTAGGAGTCTAATTGGAACTGTAGCCGCCGGCCTACGCCACAGCCACAGCAACGCGGGATCCGAGCCGCATTTGCAACCTACACCACAGCTCACGGCAACACCGGATCGTTAACCCACTGAGCAAGGACAGGGATCGAACCCACAACCTCATGGTTCCTAGTCAGATTCATTAACCACTGCGCCATAACGGGAACTCCAAAACCAATGGATGTTCTTTACACACATCTATTGTGAAATACACATACACCAAGGTATTGATTGAAGAGGATATTGAAAACATATTTACTCTAAAACTCGTGTATTTATTATTCCAAGAGGTATCCAAGAGGTTGTGGGGGGGGGGATTTTTAACCCTTCATGCACATGATCGGCGCATTTAGTGAAATCTTGATGATCTTTGGCTTTTCGAGGCAAACCTGCTTTCTACTACATCATCAGATGAAAACGGAAATTGTAATTGTGGGAGTTCCCTTCGTGGCTCAGTGGTTAACGAATCCAAGAACCACGAGGTTGTGGGTTCGATCCCTGGCCTTGCTCAGTGGGTTAAGGATCCGGCGTTGCCGTGAGCTGTGGTGTAGGTTGCAGACGCGGCTCGGATCCCGCGTTGCTGTGGCTGTGGCGAAGGCCAGCAGCTACAGCTCCTATTAGACCCCTAGCCTGGGAACCTCCATATGCCACGGGTGCGGCTCTAGATAAAGGCAAAAAGACAAAAAAAAAGAAAGAAAGAAATTGTAATTGTGGAAACGGCTCCTACCTGCCAAGACCCTGGCATTCATCGGCCCTTTAACATTCTAACGTATTCTTGGGAACTGTTATACAAATGGTAGGTGTTTTTTTTGCTTTTTTTCTTTAAAGAAGGGAGAATAGGAGTCCTGTTACAACTCAGCAGGTTAAGGATCTGGCGTTTTTCTCTTCAGTGGCTCAGGTCGCTGTTGAGACTTATAGGTTTGACCCCCGGCCCAGCACAGCACAATGGGTTAAGGATTCCATGTTTTCGTGACAGTGGTGGAGGTCATAGCTGTGGCTCAGATTTGATTCCTGGCCCAGGGACTTCCATATGCCACAGGTGCAGCCAAAAAAAAAAAAAAAAGAGAGAGAGAGAGAATAAAAAGGATTGTATAGCTGTTAAAAATACACGCTCTCACTAGAACCGCATCACAGTTCTTTCGGAAAACAACTCGGGGAAATAAATAAATAGCTGCAGTCTCATAGCAACGTTCAGTTCAACAAAGCTCAGAGCCGAAAGATGTTCTTGGGTTGGGGATTCATGCCTACAAAAGGATGCCATCCAGAGCTACTCACCGTTAATTATGGATAATAAAGTCAGTCCACGGCTGGGGAAATGCGCCTCAACCATGCAAGTCCTCCTGCTTCCTTGGGGCTTTTGCAAGGACTGACCGATGTCCTCATAAAGTTAAATGAATGAACCCGTATGCCATCACAGGGGCTCCGTGACATACCAGCAACCAGACGAAGGCTTCTGAGCTGGAAGAAAATGTTTTCTTTTATGTCCTGTGCACTGATCATAGCTACTAATAAAAACCACATGGAGGAAAAAAAGACTCGTACCCCCTTCCCATAGACACTTCCCATAGACTTCTCCCCGCACATCGATCTCACATTCATTAAGTCTATCTGAAGTCTTACTGCTCTACTTTAAGATGGTACCATAGCTTAAGGCATCTATTTTTGTACCATCGGAGGGCTCTGGCATCCATGGTCCGAGTAGTTAGTAAATGCACATTTCGTCAATCCTCTCCTTGTATCTTCAAAATCCAAGCGGTTTTTGGGAGTTCCCTTCGTGGCTCAGTGGTTAACAAATCCGACTAAGAACCATGAGGTTGTGGGTTCGATCCCTGGCCTTGCTCAGTGGGTTAACAACCCGGCGTTGCCGTGAGCTGTGGTGTAGGTCGCAGATGCGGCTCGGATCCCGCGTTGCTGTGGCTGTGGCGAAGGCTGGCAGCTACAACTCCTGTTAGACCCCTAGCCTGGGAAGCTCCATATGCCGTGGGTGTGGCCCTAGATAAAAGGCAAAAAAAAAAAAAAAATCCAAGTGGTTTTTGCATTCTATGCCATAATCTATCCTTGTATATTTTATTTTATTTTGATTTTATTTTTTTCAGGGCTGCACCCATGGTATATGGAGGTTCCCAGGTTAGGGGTCAAATTGGAGATGTAGCCATCGGCCTACACCACAGCCACAGCCATAGCAATGCAGGATCCAAGCCGCATCTGCAACCTACACTACAGCTCACGGCAACGCCAGATCCTTAACCCACTGAGGGAGGCCAGGGATCGAACCCGCAACCTCAGGGTTCCTAGTCAGATTTGCTGCCGCTGCGCCACAATGGGAACTCCCAATCCTTGTATATTATAATAAAAAACTTATGTTTTTCAAAGTAGTGAATATAACAAAAAAGAAAAAGACTCACAGGTATGAGAACAAACTAGGGGTGAACACTGGGGGGAAGGAAGGAGGGAGAAGATGGGGTAGGGGACTAAGAAATATAAGTTACTATGTACAAAACAGATAAGCAACAAGGACATACAGTACAACACAAAGACTATAGCCAATATTTTATAATGACTGCACATGGAATATAACCTTTAAAAATAGTGACTCGTTGGAATTCCTGCTATGGCTCAGTAGGTTAAGAATCCCACTAGTATCCATGAGGATGCGGGTTCGATCCCTGGCCTCGGTCAGTGGGTTAAGGATCCAGCGTTGCCGTGAGATGTGGTGTACATTGCAGACTCAGCTTGGATCCGGCGTTGCTGTGGCTGTGGTGTAGGCTGGCAGCTACAGCTCCCATTTGACCCCTAGCAGCCCTAAAAAAGAAAAAAAAGAAAAAAAAAGTAGCCAGAAAGCCACCTGTTACACGTGTACTGTATTTGGGCTCTCCCAGGAACCTACACTGGGAATCTTTCTTTACCACCCCCGTCTCTGGTCCACAGCCTCCAGGGAGCAGGTCCGAGGAATTAAGTTATTGAACTGGAAGCCAGGAATGGCAGAAAGAAGGATCCAGGAGTTCATCCTTTAAATACCAAATCCTCAGTTGGGTCGCCGTCCACACTCTGTTCTCTCTTTATCTGGACTGAGCAGCCGTGGTTAAACTGAGGGCTCAGTGCAGATAACGACAGAACAGGGTGTGGACAGGGACCCAACTGAGGATTTGGTATTTAAAGGATAAACTCCTGGATCCTTCTTTCCTCCATTTCTGGCATCCAGTTCAATAACTTAATTCCTCGGACCTGCTCCCTGGAGGGGTTGCACTCCCTCTCCTGTCGGGCACTGGCCCCACCGAACGCCGTGATGGAGGCTTGTCGAGAGCGCAGAGGGATAAACGGGATCCTGGGAGACTGAATTAAGACTGGAAAAGATCCTGATGGCTGGAATAAGCGATGAAAGCTACCGTTTGAAAGCAATCAGGATAAATGGAAAGTCTGGCCCACGGGTTTGGAATACTGAGTGCACTGAAATAGCTGATCTGATGAAAAAAAGGCCTAGAATGTTTAGTTTACTCCAATCTCCGTCTGTGCCAACAGGATGACCTGGCGCCACATCCACCACCCAAATCAAAGCCAGCACGGCAAAGGCTTTGCTTAATAAAGTGAAGCCAAGAAGAGAAGAAAATCGTGCACTACCCTCTGTTCAAGCCACATCTGCGTGGTTACGAGTGACGGAAGCCAAGAGAGAAAGCAGGAGTTCCTGCTGCGGTGCAGAGGGTTAAAGAATCCGGTGCAGTCTCTGCAGCAGTTCGGGTTGCTGCTGAGGCGCAGGTTTGATCCCCAGCATGTGGCAGTGGGTTAAGGAACCTGCGTTGTGGCCCAGGAATGTCCATATGCTTCAGGGGTGGCAGGAAAAAAAAAAAAAAAAAAGGAGAGACAGAAAGAGAGAGAGAGAGAAAGCAGACTGCAGTCAGGAGGGCTGTGTTCTTGCAGGGAAGGAAAACCATAAAGGAATCCAGAACTTAACCAGGGCTTAAAACGATGCATAACCTTAATACAAACCCCAGAGCAGGTGATAAAGTAAAAAGAAGCTGAGAAAGAATCCTGGAAGAGGAGTTCCTGTCATGGCGCAGGGTAAACGAATCCAACTAGGAACCCTGAGGTTACGGGTTCGATCCCTGGCCTCCCTCAGTCGGTTAAGGATCTGGCGTGCCTGTGGCTGTGGCATAGGCTGGCAGCTGTAGCTCTGATTGGACCCCTAGCCTGGAAACCTCCATATGCCGCAGGTGCGACCCTAAAAAGCAAATAAATAAATAAATATTTAAAAAATAATAACAAAAGTTCTCACTTAAAAAATTAAAGTATAAAAAAATAAAGGTATTTAAAAACTCCAAAAAAATAAAAATAAAAAGAATCCTAGAAGAATGTAAAAGAGTCTGAGTTTCCCCTGTGGTGCAGTGGGTTAAAAACCCAACTGCTGCAGCTTGGATTCTGTGCCTGGCTGGGGAACCTCCATATGCCACGAGTGCAGCCACCAAAAAAAAAAAAAAGAGAGAGAGAGAGAGAGAGAGAGAGAGAGAGAGCATGTAACAGAGCTGATGAAATGGAAATGCCAGATGGCAAGATATTAAGACACCCTGAGCTCAAAAAAGATAACCAAGTAGAAAAGAAAGTTCTATACAGAGGCTTTGAGTCAAATTGGGGTGGAGTGAGAACTGGGTCCCAAATTTGAGAAGACTTGCCCAGAAAGCTTGCAGTCCTATCTCAGCAAAAGTCTCTGTCTGAGGAGTTCCCATTGTGGCGCAGTGGAAACGAATCCGACTAGTAAGCATGAGGTTGAGGGTTCGATCCCTGGCCTCACTCAGTGGGTTAGGGATCCGGCGTTGCCGTGAGCTGTGGTGTAGGTTGCAGATGCGGCTCAGATCTGGTATTGCTGTGGCTGTGGCGCAGGCCGGCAGCTGTAGCTTCCATTCAACCCCTAGCCTGGGAACCTCCATATGCTTCAGGTGCAGCTGAAAAAAAGACAAAAAAAAAAAAAAGGTAGGGCTAGAAGAATTTTCACAAACTGAACACACCTGCAAAATCAGAAAGAACCTAGATCAAGATACAGAAGAAAAGCCCTGTCACACTCCACTCGCATTGCCACCTCTCCCCCAGGGCAACATCTGTCCTAACTTCTGATGACACAGACCTGTTTTGCACGTGATAGAAATGGTATCAGGCAGTAAATACTCTCAAGAGAGTCATCCACACTGTGTGTGGTTGTGGATCATCCACTTCATCGCGGGTTAGTATTCCTTTGGTGAATGTGAATTCACCACACATTACGCGTCCATTGTTGATGGGTATTTGCAGAGTCGCCCGTCAAGGGCTGTTATAAACGATACGGCCCTCAACTTCTGGTTCCTGACCTTCGGTGGCAAAGCATGCATTACTGTCATGCTTATAACAAGGGGTGGAGATCTTGGGTCATATACACACCCTATCATCCACAATTCCACCCTGAAAAAATTTCTCCCCCCCCCTTTTTTTTTTTTTTGCTTTTTAGGGCAGCACCCGCGGCATACGGGGGTTCCCAGGCTAGGGGTTGAATCGGAGCTGTAGCCGTTGGCCTATACCACAGCCACAGCAATGCAAGATCTGAACCTTGTCTGCAAACTACACCACAGCTCAGGACAACACCGGATGCTTAACCCACTAAGTGAGGCCAGGGATTGAACCTGTGTCTTCATGGATGCTAGTCGGATTCATTTCTGCTGAGCCATGATGGGGACTGCCTCTTAGAAAAATTTCTTATTAAATATAGAAGTGAAAAAAAATCCCGTAATTAATAATCATACATATTTAGGAGTTCCTGCTGTGGCACGCTGGGTTAATGGCTCTGTGATGATGTGTGCTCTCTCTCCAGTCCAGGAAACTCTATATGCCACAGGCGCAGCAGAAAAAAGGAAAAAAAGGAGTTCCCATTGTGGCTCACTGGGTTAAGGACCCGACAGAGTGTCCGTGAAGATGGAGGTTCGATCCCTGGCCTCGCTCAATGGGTTGAGAATTTGGTGTTGCCACAAGCTGTGGTGCAGGTCACAGGTGCAGCTCGGATCTGGCGCTGTGGCTGTGGTGTGTGCCAGCAGCTGCAGCTCCGATTCCACCCTTAGCCCAGGAACTTTCATATGTTGTAGGTGAGGTCATTAAAAAAAGAAAGAAAAGAAGTTTTTTAAAAATTGAAATTAAAAACCTAGAAACCATCATACATATTTATTAAGGTTAGGAAAAGGAAGGGTTTCGTATTCATTAAGATGCTCTGTATATATTAAGCATTTGAAGATTTGTGATATTTAAGGGTATTTGCACATTAAAGTATAACAGAATAGCCTGCAATTCCAGCTGAGGATGTGTATCGGTAATTGATTTTACATTTGTGGTTTCGAGCGGAAAGTTAACCAGAGAACCGGGTTAAGCTGGCAAACTATATTAGTTTCTAAGAGAATTCACTATTAGAGGTTTGATTTATTAGACTTTTGAGAGTAACTTAACTACGGGGGGAGGTTCTGCTTTTTAGTTCAGAAAATCAGATCTACTAACTTTATAAATTCAGCTTAAACTGCTTATAGGAATTTCACTAACTAAATTCATAAACAAGACTGATTTTCTAAGGCACTTAAGTTTGCTTGATTGGAATTAATAAAAAACCTATGCCCCTTTGAAAGGGGTTGTTAAAATTACTAGATTTATGGGAATTCCCATTGTGGCTCAGCAGGTTAAAACCTAACTAATATCTATGAGGATTTGGGTTCGATCCCTGGCCTTGTTCAGTGTGTTTAGGATCCCGTTTGCCGTGAGCTGTGGTGTAGGTCACAGATGCAGCTCTGATCTGATGTTGCTGTGACTGTGGTATAGGCAGGCGGCTGCAGCTCTGATTTGGCCCCTAGTCTGGGAACTTCCATATGCCGCAGGTGTGGCCCTAAAAAAATAAAATAAAATCTACTAGCTTTATAATTTAAAACAATATTTGTGAGATAATCTGAAAGGTTTAGAGAAAGCTACCTTTTTTAAAGTACAACTTTAATAAATGGAACATTATTTTGAAAATCCAAAGCCTATCTTCTCTGTGTCCTAGAAGCATGTCTCAAAGATATCTGATGAATGCATAAAGAAGATGAATGGATAAAGAAACGGAATATTACTCAGCCATAAAAAAGAATGACATAATGCCATTTGCAGCAACATAGACAGACCTAGAGATTATCATACTAAGCAAAATCAGACAAAGACAAATATAAAATGATGTCACTTATATGTGGAATCTAAAATATGACAAAATTGAACTTATCTGCAAAACAAAAACAGACTCACAGGCAAAGAGAAGAGAGTCATGGTTGCCAAGGGAGAGAGAGAGGTTGGGGGAGGGATGGATTGGGGCTTGGGGTTAGCAGATACAAACTATTACACAGAAAACGGATAAACCACAGGTCCTACTACATAGCACAGGGAACCATATTCAATTTCCTGTGATGAACCATAACAGAAAAGGATACAAAAAAGAATATATATGTATATAACTGAATCACTTCACTGTACTGCAGAAAAAAAAATTTTTTTTTTGTCTTTTTAGGACAGCATATGGAGGTTCCCAGGCTAGGAGTCCAATCAGAGCTATAGCTCCTGGCCTACTCCAGAGCCACAGCAACGCCAGATCCAAGCCATGTCTGCAACCTACACCACAGCTCACGGCAACACCAGATCCTTAACCCACTGAGCGATGCCAGGGATCGAACCCACAACCTCATGGTTCCTAGTCGGATTCGGTTCCCCTGCGCCATGATGGGAACTCCGTACTGCAGAAATTAACACAACATTATAAATGCTGTGGCGAGGGTTTGATCCCTGGCCTGGGAACTTTTGCACGCAGTGGATGCAACCGAAAAAAAAAAAAAAAAAAAAGGGATATTTGAGGGAGTTCCCTGGTGATCTAGTGCTTAGGACTTGGTGCTTTCACAGCCAGGCCTAGGTGTTCAATCCCTGGTCTGGGAACTGAGATCCCACATCAGGCTGCTCCTTGCCACGTTACAATAAAATAAAATAGCATACCTGAAACCTTCCATTGTCATCTGGAGAACTGTGTGCAGATGTGGACGGGATCTTTACGGATTAGGCATTCTGAGGAGCTCATATGGAGAGCATCCGGCAGACGACACCCTGGGTGAGGCCGCTATAACCATGTCCCCTGAGGCACCTGAGGAAGTGGACTTGTGGGGCTGGAGAAGAGATGGAGAAGTCATGATGGGGCGGGGGGCTCTGACTCAGATGTGAGGAGGGTGGTGGAGTTCCCTTCGTGGCTCAGCGGAATTGAATCCAACTAGAATCCATGAGGATGCGGGTTCGATCCCTGGCCTCCCTCGGTGGGTCAGGGATCCGGCTGTGTGTAGGTCACAGACGTGGCATGGATCCCACGTTGCTGTAGCTGTGGCGTAGGCCGGTGGCTACAGCTCCAATTGGACCCCCCCTAGCCTGGGAACCTCCATATGCCACAGGCGTGGCTCTAAAAAGAAAAAAAAAAGATGTGAGGAGGGTGATAATGTTAGAAGGGCTTCTGATTAAACATGCACATTTATCTTCCCTTTTCTCAAAAACCAACTTAAAATAAGAATGAGGATGGTGTTCCCCTCGTGGCTCAGTGGTTAACGAATCCGACTAAGAACCATGAGGTTGCGGGTTCGATCTCTGGCCTTGCTCAGTGGGTTAAGGATCTGGCGTTGCCGTGAGCTGTGGTGCAGGTCGCAGATGCGGCTCGGATCCCGTGTTGCTGTGGCTGTGGTGTAGGCCGGCGGCTACAGCTCCTGTTAGACCCCTAGCCTGGGAACCTCCACATGCCGCGGGTGCGGCCCTAGATAAGGCAGAAAGACAAAAAAAATGAGTGAGTTGGAATTCATTAGATTGATAATCTCTTTAAGAGGATTCACTATTGAAGTTTGATTTATTAGACTTTGGACAATTATTTAATTAGCTAGGGAGGTTTTGCTTCTTTTTTCCTTTTTTTGGGGGGGAGTGCACACCCACAGCATATGGAAGTTTCCAGGCCAGGGATCGAATCTAAGCTGATGCGACCTAGGCCACAGCTGTGGCAATGCTAGATCCTTAACCCACTTCACCACAGCGGGAACTCCAGGTATTGCTGCTTCTTTTTCTTTTCCTTTTTCCTTTCCTCCTCCCCTTTTTTTTCTTTTGCTTTTTAGGGCTGCACCCGCGGCATATGGAGGTTCCCAGGCTAGGGGTCGCATTGGAACTACAGCTGCCGGCCTACACCACAGCCACAGCAACACCAGATCCGAGCCGTGTCTGCGACCTACACCACAGCTCACGGCAATGCCAGATCCTTAACCCACTGAGCAAGGCCAGGGATCGAACCCGCATCCTCATGGTTCCTAGTCGGATTTGTTAACCACTGAGCCACAAGGGGAACTCCTCAAATCACTCTTGATGGAGAGGCAATGGTGAGAAGAAAAGAAGCCACAGAATTAGTCACTGGTGGAGCTGAGACCCCAACCAGATCTCTTGACTCTTTTCTTAAACTGCCTCTTCAAATAGGGATGTAGTTTGTACAAATGGAGTGGGGGTACCTCCCTCATATTATTCCAAGTAGGTACCTAGTCTAGGAGCCACTCATCTCTATAAAATGCAGTGGAAACGAGGAGTTTCCTGGTGCCTCAGTGGGTTAAGGATCAGGCATTGCCACAGCTCTGGCCCTGATGACAGCTGTGGTGCGGGTTTGATCCCTGGCCCAGGAACTTCTGCTTGCCACAGGTGCAGCCAAAATAAAAATAAAAAATTTTTAAAAAATGAAAGGAAATGAAACCTCCTGGAGTTAAGTAGTGGCCCTGGGCCCAAAGAGAGTGCTCAAGCTGTCCTCCGGGCAGAATTGTAAGAGTGCGGTTTTGAGAGCCTGACCCAGGTGAGTGATACAGGCTTTGACAGTGAAAACATGGTTTATCCACAGGCAGCCAGGTGACTCGTGCAGAGCTCAGTCCCCACATCCTGGCCTCGTTAACTCTGCTCTTGGGACTTCATCCCGCTAATGAAACTCTGAGGAGGAGAGACACGGTTCCTTAAGGACGTGTGGACCAAAAGCCATCAAGTTTGCCAAAGCACGGTCTTCCGGTGGCCCTGCTGCCATTTTCCACGCTGTACCCAACCGCTTTTTCCCACTTCTCAACTCAGCCTTGTGGAAACTGAACACAGCAGGCAGCTCTGGCAGCCTCACGGTTGCCATGGGTTACATGAATTCAAAATGAAGGATGGAACCAAAACAGACCCTTAAATATCAGGCCTCAAGTGGGAAGCGAAAAGAAGCGTTCCACGGAGTTCCCGCTGTGGCTCAGTGTTAACGAATCCAACTGCTATCCTTGAGGGTATGGGTTCGATCCCCAACCCCTGTTCGGTGGTTTAAGGATCTGACATGGCTGTGAGCTGTGGTGTAGGTTGCAGATGAGGCTCAGATCTAGCGTTGCTGTGACTGCAGTGTAGGTCGGCAGCTGTAACTCCGATTTGATCCCTAGCCTGGGAACTTCCATATGCCTCGGGTGCGGCCCTAAAAAGCAAAACAAAACAAAACAAAAAAGCAGTGCTCTGACACCTTAAAAGAAATCAGGTGACGTCATGGCAAGGAACAGATACTGGCGGCAGCAAGCAGGATGGTGGCTGCCTGGGGCCTCGATTTGTCAACAGCTGCTAAAAATATCTTCTCTACATGGTGCTTGCAAGTCATGGCAGATACTCAGGGACAGGACAACAAATGTCTAAAACTTCAAACTGGCGCCAGCCAGTCCTGTCCCAGCTGGCCACATGTGGTCATAAGCACTTGAAACAGGCTTGTCTGAATGAAGATGTGTTGTAAGGAAAGTGGTTATAATGGGTGGGAGGGGAATAAATTGCTGATAACTCACCCCATATATCAAAATTAATTCCTGAAAGATGACAAAATTAAAGGCAAAAGCAAATATAAAAAACCTAGGTGAACTTTGGATGGCTCCCAAGCGTCTAGGAATACGAACAACAGAAGAAATCATATAGAAAATGATTTGGGAGCTCCCATCGTGGCTCAGCGGTTAACAAACCCAACAAGCATCCACGAGGACGCAGATTCGACCCCTGGCCTCACTCAGTGGTTTAAGGATCTGGCGTTGCCGTGAGCTGTGGTGTAGGTCTCAGACACGGCTCGGACCCCACGTTGCTGTGGCTGTGGTGTAGGCTGGTGGCCACAGCTCCGATTAGACCCCTAGCCTGGGAACCTCCATATGCTACAGGTGCAGCCCAGACAAGACAAAAAAAAAAAAGTCTAGAAATATGAATGCTGGAGAGGGCACAGAGAAAAGGGAAACTTCCTACACTGTTGGTGGGTATGTAAATTGCTGCAGCCACTATGGAGAACTGTATGGAGATTCTCAAAAAGCTAAAATTAGAGTTGTCATGTGATCCAGAAATCCCACTCCAACATATCTATTGGGGAAAGATGAAAACTCTAATTCAGAAAGATACATGCATGGAGTTACCTGGTGGCCTAATGGTTAAGGATTCAGTGCTGTCACTGCTGTGGCTCGGGTTACCGCTGTGGCTTCGGTTTGATCCTTGCCCTGGGAACGTTTGCAGGCTGCAGGCCAGGCCCCCCCAAACAACCCCAAAAGATACATGTACCCCAATATTTATAGCAGCACTATATGCAACAGTTAAGACATGGAAACAACCTAAATGTCCATCAATGGCTGAATGGATGAAGAAGAGGTGGTACCTACGTACAGTAGAATATCACTCAGCCACAAAGAATGAAACAATGCTGGAGTTCCTTTCATGGCTCAGTGGTTAACGAATCTGACTAGGAACCATGAGGTTGCGGGTTTGATCCCTGGCCTTGCTCAGTGGGTTAAGGAACCAGTGTTGCCGTGAGCTGTGGTGTAGGTTGCAGACGCAGGTCAGATCTCGCGTTGCTGTGGCCGTGGCGTTGGCCGGCAGCTACAGCTCCTTTTAGACCCCTAGCCTGGGAACCTCCATATGCCGCGGGTGCAGCCCTAGAAAAGGCAAAAAAAGACAAAAAAAAAAAAGGAACATTACCAAAGGCGGAAGGGGGGAAGCATAAATCAGGAGCTTGAGCAAGATTAACAGATATACACTACTGTTCATAAATCGGTAATGAACAAGGACCTACTGTGTAGCAAAGGAAACTATCCTTAATACCTTGTAATACTGTATAATGAAAAAGAATCTGAAAAAAATCATTATAGACATATATATTACATATTATAGTAATAGTCTTACATATCACATAATATTTTATATGCAGTATACATAACTGAATTTCTTTGCTGTACACCAAAAATTAACACATTGTAAATCAACTGTATTTCAATTTTTTTTGTCTTTTGTCTTTTTTCTTAGGGTCACACCTGCGGCATAGGAAGGTTCCCAGGCTAGGGGTCTAATCAGAGCTGTAGCCACTGGCCTACACCATAGCTCACAGCAACGCTGGATCCTTAACCCACTGAGCGAGGCCAGGGATTGAACCCGCAACCTCATGGTTCCTAGTCAGATTCGTTTTCGCTGCTCTATGAGGGGAGCTCCTCAATTTTTAAAAAATGAGAAATTATTTTCCATAAAGACTATTTATATTTTATTTTATTTTTCACTTTTACAACCACGCCTGCAGCAGATGGAAGTTCCCAGGCTAGGGTTGAATCAGAGTTGCAGCTGCCGGCCTACACCGCAGCCACAGCAACACCAGATCCCAGGCACATCTTCAAGCTATGCCACAGCTTATGGCAATGCCAGATCCTTAACCCACGAGAGAGGCCAGGGATCACACCTGAATCCTCATGGATATTAGTTGGGTTCTTAACCCACTGAGACACAATGGGAACTCCCAAGATTACTTATAAAGTACACAAACTTGATAATATTGATAATCCTCTAATACCTCAATAACAGAATGACCAATTCTCAGAAGAGATATAGATGGCTAATAAACATTAAAGTGCTTATTCTCACTCGTAAGCAAAAGGAAGCAAATTAAAACCACCATTAAAAGTTTTAAAAATTAGGGAGTTCCTTGGAGTTCACTGTGGCTCAAGAGTAACAGACCTGACTAGAATCCATGAAACAAACTCGCAGACCTCAAAAGTCAAACTTATCCCATGTGTGCGGCCCTAAAAAGAAAAAATAAATAAAAGTTTTAAAAATTAAATTACATTCAGGCAAATTTAAAAAAACTGTTTACTACAATTCAAGACAAAAAATGTTTTGAGTTTTTCCAAATTTTATTTAATTTTTTTTTGGCCACACCCCTATCATATGGAAGTTTCCCAGGCCAGGGATCAAACCTGAGCCACGGTGGCAACCGAAACCACCACAGTGACAACACCAGATCCTTAACATGCTACGCCACAAGGGAACTCCAACAAGGTTTTGTTTTTTGATGGTCATCATTCATAGCTGATGGGAATGGAAACAGTGAAAGAGTTTCTGGAAAACAGCTTGCAACAAACATTAAGAATAAAAGGTTCTAAAAATGCTCTACTCGTTGACCTGAGAATTCTACTTCTGTAGACATTAACAGATCAATTTATGTGCGAGGATGCCCGTTATGTTCACTGCTCATAATGGCAAAACAACTGAAGCCGCTTAAAATATACAAATAACACACTACGGTACGATCAGAAAAAAATGTACTGCAAGCATAAAATACACACTTATTTCAAAGGCAGTATGAATAAAAAATGCAAAATATCACATTTATATATATATGTGTGTATATATATATGTATGTGTGTGTGTGTGTGTGTGTGTATGAGTTCCCGTCATGGATCAGCAAAAACAAATCTGATTAGTATCCATGAAGACACAGGTTTGATCTCTGGCCTTGCTCAGTGGGTTAAGGATCTGGCGTTGCCATGAGCTGTGGTGTAGGTCATAGCATGGCTCAGGTCCTACTTTTCAATGGCTGTGGCATAGGCCAGCAGCTGCAGCTCCAATTGGATCCCTAGCTTGGGAACCTCCGTATGCCACAGGTGTGGCTCTAAAAAGCAAAATATATATATTTTGACTGCACCTGCAGCATATGGAAGTTCCCAGGTTAGGGGCTGAATTAGAGCTGCAGCTGAGGGCTGCACCACAGCCACAGCAACACTGGATCTAAGCCACATCTGCAATCTATGCCAGAGCTTGAGGCAATACTTGATCCTTAACCCACTGATTGGGACCAGAGATCAAACCAACATTTTTTTTTTTTTGTCTTTTTAGGGCTGCACCTGCAGCATATGGAGGTTCTCAGGCTAGGGGTCTAAATAGAGCTGTAGCCACCAGCCTACACCACAGCCACAGCAATGCCAGATCTGAGCTGCATCTGAGACCTACACCACAGCTCACGATAATGCCAGATCCTTAACCCACTGAGCGAGGCCAGGGATCGAACCCGCGTCCTCATGGATGCTAGTCAAAGTCGTTTCTGCTGAGCCACCATGGGGAACTCCTCGAACCCGCATTTTCATGGACACTATTTGGAGTTCTTAACCCGCTGAACCACAGTGGGGACTCCCACATTAATATTTTGATTGATTCCATAGAGTAGTCAATATATTGGGTTAAATATTAGATTCCATAAAATATATTGTTATAAATTGGGTTTAATAAAATATATTAAAATTGATTTCACCAGTCTTTTCTTTTGTAACTTTGTCAGAGTATAATTGACTAATAATATTTTATTAGTTTCAGGTATACAACAAAGTGAATCAGATACACATACATATGTATCCATCCTTTTTCCCCATATAGGTCATTACACACTGTTGAGTAGATTTCCCTATGCTACACAATAGGTCCTTGTTAATGACCTATTTTATATACAGTAGTGTCTATATGTTATTCTCATCCTGCTAATCTCCCCTCCACAGTTTCCCCTCTGGTAACTATAAGTTTGATTTTGAGATCTGGGAGTTTGTTTCTATTTTATAAATAAGTTCTTTTGTATCTTTTTTGGGGGGCCATGCCCCCGCATTTGGAAGTTCCCAGGTCAGGGATCAAACGTACCACAGCTGTGACCTGATCCACTTACAGTAATAACAAGAGATTCTTACTCCAACTGGAGCACAAGAGAGCTCCCTTTTTTGCATTATTTTTATTAGATTCCACATATAAGTGATATTATATGATATTTGTCTTTGTCTGACTTGCTTCAGTTAGTATGATAATCTCTAAGTCCAACCATGTTGCTGCAAATGGCATTATTTCATTATTTTTTATGCCTGAGTAATATTCCCATACATATATGTGTGTCACATCTTCTTTATCCATTACCCTGTGAATGGACATTTAGGTTGCCACTGGTCCTTTTTTTCAGCTTTTTTTTTAATGTGGCTATTAGAAAAGTGAAAATTTATATATGTGGGTAGATTCGTGGTTGTATGTATGGATTGCATTGTATTTCTATTGGATAGTACTGCTTTTTTTTTTTTTTTTTTTTTTTTTTAGGGCTGCACCTGTGGCATATGGAAGTTCCCAGGCTAGGGGGGTCAAATCGGAGCTGCATCTGCTGGCCTATGCCACAGCCACAGCGACATGGAATCCAAGCCTTGTCTGCAAACACCACAGCTCACAGCAATCCTGGATCCTTACCCCTCTGAGTGAGGCCAGGGATAGAACACACATCCTCATGGATTCCAGTTGGATTCGTTATCTGCTGAGCCACAAGGAGAAGTCCTATATAGTACTGCTTTAGGGCAATGGGTTAATCTTCCCAGAGTCTTATCTTAACCCCTCCTACACCCCAATTTTCCCCTCCCATTTCAATCTTTCCCTTTCCTCTTCTACTTTCATTCTCTTTCAATAGGGACCACACTTTATACTTTTTCAACAAGCTTACTTCTACTATTAGATGGTAAAAATAATCACTAACATTTTTTAAAAGGCTCACTAGGTGCCAAACACTTTACCTTCTTATGTCCTATAATGCCCATCCCCAAATATACCAAAATATATATTACAGGCACAGAGAGGTTAAGATACATGCCCAAGGCCACACAGCTAGTAAGCACAGAAACCAGGATTCAAACTTCAGGTCGACTTCCATCCAAGCCCCTCTGTTCTACACTGCAGAAGAGAAATGGGAAATTGGGAAACCTGCATAAAGAGCTCTTTGGAAAATTTTTTTGTTTGTTTTTTGTTTCCAGGGCCACACCCGTGGCATATGGAGATTCACAGGCTAGGGGTCCAGTCAGAGTATAGCCATCAGCCTATGCCAGAGTCACAACAACTCAGGATCTGAGCCACGTCTGTGATCTACAACACAGCTCATGGCAATGCCAGATCCTTAACCCACTGAGCAAGGCCAGGGATCAAACTCACATCCTCATGGATACTAGTTATGTTTGTTAACCACTGAGCCATGAAGTGAACTCCGCTCTTTGGAAAATTTGATTGTGTTTTCCTAAATGCTCTACCAGCTAAACCTGGGGGAGATTTTTCTAGAGCTTAAAATCCTGGCCAGCTTCTAAAATGCAACCATCAGTCTGATGGACTACATTGTATCTTTCAAAAAGTTTTATTTGAAGCCCTAACCCCCAATGTGGTGTTATTTAGAGGTGGGGCCTTTAGGAATTGGTTAGTTTTAGGTGCGGTCATGAGAGGGTGGGGCCCCATGATGGGATTAGTGCCCTTCTAAGAGATACAGGACAGGCTCTCTCTCTCTCTTTCTCACCCCCTCTCCTCTCTCTCCCCCTCTCCATCTCTCTCTCTTCTCATATCTGCAAGCCAAAGAGGGCCCTTACCAAGAAGCCGAATAGGCCGTTTGTGTTGTTTAAGCCACCCCACCTACGGTATTTTTTAATGGCATCCCCAAAAGACTAAGACAGCTAAAGACTCCTGAGTTGTCACTACACCTGAGACAGCACTTCTTCCACATTAGGAGCTTTCTGGAGAGGCTTTAAGCCTTGGAAGAATGGAATGAGATGGGAAGAATCAGCAAAAGAAGATGTAGAGATTTCAAATGGAAGGGGACAAAGGGAATGACCCAGCTGGGAGGGGACAGGAACGCTGGGCTGAAAACGGGTGAATAGAAAGAGGTTAGAGCCATGATGAATATGATAAAATATCCTCGGATTTTTTTTTTTCTTTTTAGGGCTGCACTGATGACATATGGAGGATCCCAGGCTAGGGGTCTTATCGGAGCTGTAGCCGCTGGCCTATGCCCCAGCATCAGTGATATGGGATCCGAGCCACCTCTGCCAGCTACACCACAGCTCACGGCAATGCCGGATCCTTAACTCACTGAACAAGGGCAGGGATTAAGCCTGCGTCCTCATGGATGCTAGTCGGGTTTGTTAACTGCTGAGCCACGACGGGAACTCCCCATCCTCCGGTTTTAAGGAGGAAAATACATAAGGTGAATGCACAATAAAGCAACCAATTTAGTGATGACCGAAAGTTGTATTTATAGAAAGAAAACTTAGTTTCTGCTGTGGCTTGGTGGGTTAAGAACCTGACATAGTGTCCATGAGGATGAGGGTTTGATCCCTGGCCTCACTCAACGGGTTAAGGATCCAGTGTGGCTGCAAACTGGTGAAGTTTACAGACGTAGCTCAGATCTGGCGTTGCTGTGGCTGTGGTGTAGGCTGGGAGCTGCAGCTCCAGGGAACTTCCATAGGGTACAGGTGCAGCGGTAAAAAGAAAAGAAAGAAAAAAAAAGAAAATGTACTTGCTGACAGGGTGGGTCTACCACACCCAAATGTCTGAAGCTGTGGACTCAACCACGGCGCCTCTGCCCATGGCAAAGTTGACTGCTTGATTCCTAGGAAAAATATTTAAGGACCTAGTGTGGCAAAGGATGCACTTTTTTCTTTCTTTTATTTTTTTGTCTTTTTAGGGCTGCCTCCAAGGCATATGGAGATTCTCTGGCCAGGGGTCTAATCGGAGCTGTAGCCACTGGCCTACGCCACAGCCACAGCCACAGCAACCCCAGATCCGAGCCGCGTTTGCAACCTACACCATACCTCACGGCAATGCCGGCTCCTTAACCCACTGAGTGAGGCCAGGGATCGAACCTGTGTCCTCGTGGATACGAGGCAGATTTGCTTCCGCTGAGCCACACAGGAACTCCAAGGATGCACCTTTTAAACGTTTTTATGGTGGATTGCAATGTTATGCCAATAATAAGTCGTCTTTCCCCACTTGTGCCCTTATGTACTCATTTATTTATTTATTGGTCTTTTCTAGAGCTGCACCTGCGTCATATGGAGGTTCTCAGGCTAGGGGTCAAATTGGAGCTGTAGCCGCCGGCCTACGGCACAGCCACAGCAATGCGGGATCCGAGCCACGTCTGCGACCTACACCACAGCTTATGGCAACGCTGGATCCCCAACCCACTGAGCAAGGCCAGGGACCGAACCCACCACCTCTTGTCTTATGTACTTTAGACAGTGGAGAAAAAGGCGTGGGATTCATATTAGCTCCAGGGCACATCCCTGGAGCTTTCTCATCTGTGTCCCAGCCAGCGATCTGGGACCCCCAAGGGGAGCGTGTGTGCCTAGGAACACATCTGTCTTTTGTTTCTCGGCAGAAATAAAATCTGAGAATAAAGGGTTTAAAGGATGGTAGAAGAGGTCAGGGAGCATCGTGGTGACCGGGGCAGGTCAGATGATGGTTAGCTGGCAAGTGGAGGAGAGAAAAAGGCAGTATGCAAGGGGATTCTGCTTTGGGAATTTTGGTATCAGGGCGCAATCATGTGCGTGGAGCACCTTGAACCCAGGTAGATTGGGTTTAGATCTCAGACCTGGCACTTAGAGGCTTAGGGCTTATGCACATTTTTTCCATATCAACAGCCAATTCACAGGCATCAACTGTGCATCCGACAATTCAATTTAATGTCCACCTGTAGTTAAGCAGATATCATTTATCCATAAGTTAAGGGGCTCGGCCCACAAGGTGCCCCCTCCCCAATCCAGCTGCAAATGGGGAGTCCAGGCTACTCACACTTCTGTCAGGCCAACTATGAACTTCGGGTTCACACCCCCCCACCCCCGCTTAGGTTTGGTAATTTGCTAGATTGACTCACGGACTCAAGGAAACACTTATGTTTGCTGCTTTGTTGTGAAAGATGCAAATGAATAGCCAGATAAAAGAGGTACATACGCATAGGTCCAGACTGAACCTCTGTCCCCTGCAGCTGGAGTGCGCCACCCTGCTGACATGTGGTTGCAACATGGAAGCTCTCCAAATCTTGTTGTGTAATAAGAGTTTTGTTTTGTTTTGTTTTGCTCTTACGGCCTGTGGCATATGGAAATTCCTGGGCTAGGGGTTGAATTCCAGCTGCAGCCGCTGGCCTGCACGACAGCTGTGACAACACCAGATTTGAGATGCATCTGTGACCTACGCCGAAGCCTGCAGCAAGGCTGGAGCCTTAACCCACTGAGCAAGGCCAGGGATAGAACCCGCCTCCTCATGGATACTAGTCGGGTTCTTAACCCACTGAACCACAATGGAAACTCCAGGAATGGTAATGCATCATCATTATTATGAAAATGAGAGGACTGTAACCAACTAGTAGCTTTTTTTTTTTTGTCTTTTCAGGGGCACACCCACGGCATATGGAGGTTCCCAGGCCAGGGGTCTAATCAGAGCTGTAGCCGCCGGCCTACACCACAGCCACAGCAACACGGGATCCGAGTCACCTCTGCGATCTACACCACAGCTCACGGCAACACCGGATCCTTAACCCACTGAGCAAGGCCAGGGATCGAACCTGCAACCTTCTGGTTCCTAGTTGGATTCGTTAACCACTGAGCCACAATGGGAACTCCCCAACTAGCAGCTTTGTGGCCCATCATCAGTCTTATGCCTCACCCACTGTCCCCCACACTTCCAGGAAATCTGAGAGTCAGCCCTCCTGTAGCAAAGATTCTCCTTCACAAGCTCCGATCACTTTCTCTTACTTGATCTGGAGGTGATGAAAGTCTTTTTATGTGTCATTGTGGTGTCCAGAGCCAGCGCCCTTTCGCAAGGCAAAGCCCTTTTGTTACTTATGTATTTATGTATTTATTTATTTATTTTAGGGCCACACCTGCAGCATATGGAAGTTTCCTGGCTATGGGTCGAATCAGAGGTGCACCTGCCGGCCACAGCCAGGGCCACAGCCACGCCAGATCCGAGCCTCATCTGCGACCTGTACCACAGTTCATGGCAACACCGGATCCTTAACCCACTGAGCGGGGCCAAGGATCGAACCCAAGTCCTCCTGGATACTAGTCAGGTTCACTGCCACCGAGCCACAAGGGGAACTGCAAGGCAAAGCCCTTTTGCCTGCCTCTTTCATCGTTCACCTTTTGGAAGCCAAGATCCACTCTGATCTGGGGTTGACCCTGAAATTATTCTGCAAGCCCTCTGTCTCCTGAGGCCCATCAGGGTCCTGCAGTGTGAGGGGTGGGGCAGGCGAGGAGTCCGCTCGGCCTCCGCTGGGAACGTAGGTGGCTTACGTGTTAACTCCCTGTCCCCTGGGGAGGACTCCCCCAAAGAATCACATCACTCCTCTGTGCCCTGACTTGCCGAGGATGCAGAACAAAGGTCCTCCACCCTCCCTCTGGGGCTATTAGGTAGACAAAGCCCCACCCACTCATTCTTCCCTGGCTCTCCTGCCAAGCGGCTCTCCCTCCCTTGGAGGTTTTTTCCTCTTTAAATTGCATTGTGAAACATACTGCATTGTGAAACATACGCCGCCCTAACAAAGACCTGGAGTCTGAGATCAAACAAACCAAAGCAAAGTTCGTAACCATGAAAATGAACAACAGTAGCATGAGGTGATCAGTACCTTCAGATGAATGAAGCCCACGAGTTTCCTCTGACGTTCGTGCTGATGGCCTTTGTGGGAAACTTATCCAGTGCGTGTTATGGCGAGGCTGGACCTGGTAAAAGGAAAAAAGGAAAAGCCAGGCACGGCCCCATGTTCTGTGATCCACACCGAAATGCTGACAGGTGAACGCATTTCTGGACTGGGGACATTGTGTCACTTCACAAGTCAATGCACTTTCATGTGTGCCAAAAGCGGTTAGAGCTCGGCGAGCCCGAGCCCGGAGCCGGGCACAGGGCTGGACGTTCCATCTGCCCTAAATGACTGTGTCCTCAAAACAACCACATAGGGTAAATACTTTTATGGTTCCCATTCTACGGATGAGCAAATAGACGTATAAGGGGATAATCCAGGGCCACAGAGCCAGAACAGGACAAAGCAGGGCTCTGAACCCAGTCTGGCGCATTGGAAAGTCTAGCCTCCCAGCTACCAGTCTGTATTATACCCTCTCCCATAAAAGCCAGGCACCGGCCCTGCTGCCAGGGCTACACAGAAAATAAAACCTGTTACACTCCATGAACCTTTAATTAAGTCCCTATTCCATACAATGTACTGTTCAGGTGTTGTGGAGAATAAAAAAATCACTAAGACACAAGAGGAGATAGCTCATGATGTAGTACACAAAGGAACAACAGGTGTTCCTCCTCTTAAGATGATTACGGGAGAGAGTTCCCGTCGTGGCGCAGCGGAAACGAATCCGACTGGGAGCCGTGAGGTTGCGGGTTCGATCCCTGGCCTCGCTCAGTGGGTTAAGGATCTGGCATTGCTGTGAGCTGTGGTGTAGTTTGCAGACGCAGCTCGGATCTGGCGTTGCTGTGGCTGTGGTGTAGGCCGGCAGCTGTAGCTCCGATTAGACCCCTAACCTGGGAACCTCCATATGCCGCAGGTGCAGCCCTAAAAAGCCAAAAAAAAAAAAAAATTATTGTGGGAATTTCCTCTGTGGCTCTGCGGGTTAAGAACCAAGTGGGAGGGACTGGGAATTTGGGGTTAATAGATGCAAACTATAGCCTTTGAAATGGATAAGCAATGGGATCCTGCTGTAATAGCACTGGGAGCTGTCTGGTCACCTGTGATGGAGCATGATAATGTGAGAAAAAAGAATGTATACATGTATGTATGACTGGGTCACCTTGCTGTGCAGCAGAAAATGGAAAGAACACTGTAAATCAGCTATAGTGGAAAAAATAAAAATAAGTATTAAAAAAAAAAAAAACACTACCAGTATCCCTGAGGATGCAGGTTTGATCCCTGGCTTCTCTCAGTGGGTTAAGTATCGGGTATCGAAACAAGCTACAGCATAGGTTGCAGATGTGGCTCAGATCTGGCGTTGCCATGGCTGTGGCGTAGGACGTGAGCTCTAGTTCCAATTGGACCCCTAGCCTGGGAACTCCCATATGCCGCGGGTGCAGCCCTTAAAAAAAAAAAATTATTACGTAGAATGTTATGAAACATCCCCGCCCCCACCGTCACAGAGCTGCAGGCGGTCTGTGGGACATCGTGGGACGTCCCTCCAGTGGGAAAGTACGAGCTGAGGGACTGGTGAGTGTCACACTGTGTCCCACAAAAGGCCGTGTTGGATCCTGACACCCAGGCAGAGAAGACGCTGTGAAGAGACCTGGGGAGAAAGCCGTCTGCCAGCCAAGGTCAGAGCCACGGGGCAGCTTCTCCCCAACGGTCCGCAGGAAGAACCCACCCTGCTGACACCTTGATCTTGGACTTCCAGCCTCCAGAGCTGTGAGACATTCAATTTCTGCTGTTGAAGCCACACAGCTGATGGTGTTTGTGATAGTGGCTCCAGCAAATCGACACAGATTTTGACCTGGGTGCCTGTGAATGTATCGTTTTTGGAAATGTAGTCTTTGCATGTGTAATTAAGGTGGAAATTAAGATGAGGTCAGACCAGAGCGGAGCGGATCCTTAATCCAGTAGGACTGAAGTCCTGATGAGACGAGCAGGAGAGACAAAGAGACAGAAACACCCAGAAGGAAGAGTACGTGATGTGGAGGCAGAGACTGGAACTGCGTAGCTCAAAGCCAAGAAATGCCCAGGATTTCTGACAACTACCACCCGTAAGCTGTGAGAGAGGTACAGAACAGATTATCCCCCGTGAGCCCCCAAGAAGGAATCGGCTCTGCCAACCTTCAGATTTTGAACTTCTGGTCTTGATTTTGGCCCCCAAACTGCAAGAGAATAAATGCCTCTTGTTTGAAGCCTCCCAGTCTGTGGCACTTTGTTATGGCAGCCTGTTTCACCATGCTTCCTGGTTTTGCCAAAAGAAAGTCATCTTTCTTTTTTTTTTGTCTTTTTGTCTTATCTAGGGCTGCACCCGTGGCATATGGAGGTTCCCAGGCTAGGGGTCTAACAGGAGCTGTAGCTGCCGGCCTTCGCCACAGCCATAGCAACACGGGATCCAAGCTGCATCTGCAACCTACACCACAGCAACGCCGGATCCTTAACCCACTGAGCAAGGCCAGGGATCGAACCCGCAACCTCATGGTTCCTAGTTAGATTCGTTAACCACTGCGCCACGACGGGAACTCCAAAGTCATCTTTCTTTAACTTTGTGTTTCTTTCTTTCTTTTTTCTTTGTTTTGGCTATGCTGATCGCATGCAGAAGTTCCCAGGTCAGGGATCAAACCCATACCATAGCAGCAACCCAAGCCACAGCCGTGACAACACCTGATTCTTAACCCACTGAGCCACCAGGGAACTCCAACCTCGTGTTCCTTAACTTTGTGTCTCCTTCTTCCTGTGTCTCTTCAAAAACCTAACCTCTCGCCCAAGCTTTGGTCCTTCCGGCCTTGCTTCGAAGAGCTTGTCATCCTTGTCTGCTAAGAGTGTCCCCTCCTGCTCCGGGACTGCCTCTCCTCTGACTCCCCAAGCCCCTGAGATGCAATTCAGCCCTCTGCTCTCTTGCTGACTCTCTCTGAGTCCCTCTTTTTTTTCTTTTTATGACTGCACCTGCGGCACATGGAAGTTCCCAGGCTAGGGACTGAATCAGAGCTGCAGTTGCCAGCCTACACAGCCATAGCAATGCAGGATCCAAGCCATACCTGCGACCTACGCCACAGCTCACGGCAACGCCAGATCCTTAACCCACTGAGTGAGGCCAGGGATGGAACCCACATCTTCCCAGAAACTATGTCAGGTTCTTAACCTGCTGAACAACAACGGGAACTCCTCCCTCCATCCCTCTTGCTTAATTATCTGCAGAAAAAGGACTGACCCTGCCAAAGGGCAGGATGGAGAGGACGTGGAAGCTGGATTCATGCGATGCGACCAGACACTGAATAGGAAGAAAGTCTTCTACGATGGGCTAGAGCTTCAGTCTCCTAACAGAAGGCACAGGGAGCCACTGAAGGCTTCAGAGTAGGAGACATTTTGGTTCCCACATATAATAAACAGAGCCTGCTGAATACTCCGTAAGTACTGCGCTAGGTGCAGGAGAAATGAACCCAGTAGAAATGATCTCATTTAAGTGACCGGACTTCTGATTGACAGTGGCTTAAAGCACAAGGACGTGTACTACTCATTTAATGAGGAGTCTGGAGGGAGACGGGACACCAGTGGCTTCAAGGATCCAGGTTTTTTTCAACTCTTCACATGATCTTGAATGGTGACACCACTGATCAGGACATGGGCTGAATTGTGTCCCCTGAACATTCATATGTTGAAGTCCTAACCCCTACACCTTGGAATGTGACTGAATTTGAAGACAGTCGGGGCTTTAAAGAGGTCATTACCAGGAGTTCCTGTCATGGCGCAGTGGAAACGAATCCGACTAGGAACCATGAGGTTGTGGGTTTGATACCTGGCCTTGCTCAGTGGGTTGAGGATCAGGCATTGCCCTGAGCTGTGGTGTAGACTGCGGATGCGGCTTGGATCCCACGTTGCTGTGGCTGTGGCATAGGCTGGCAGCTGTAGCTCCAATTAGACCCCTAGCCTGTGAACTTCCACATGCCACGGGTGCAGCCCTAAATGACAAAAAAAAAGAAATGGGCTGAATTGTGTCCCCTGAACATTCACATGTTGAAGGTCTAACACTTACACCTTGGAATATGACTGAATTTGAAGACAGGACTTTAAAGAGGTAATTACAGGGAGTTCCTGTTGTGGCACAGCGGAAACGAATCCGACTAGGAACGATGAGGTTGCGGGTTCGAACCCTGGCATCGCTCAGTGGGTTAAGGATCCGGCGTTGCCGAGAGCTGTGGTGAAGGTTGCAGATGCGGCTCTGTTCTGGCGTTGCTGTGGCTGTGGCGTAGGCCGGTAGCGACAGCTCTGATTGGACCCCTAGCCTGGGAACCTCCATATGCCACAGGTGCAGCCTTAAAAAAAGCCAAAAAAAAAAAAAAGAGGTCATTACGTAAAACGAAGTCTTAGGGGTAGGGCCCTAATCCAATATGACTAGTGTCCTTATAAGAAGACATTCCTCAAAACTACAATGAGGTACACCTAAGACTGGTCAGAATGGCCATCATTAAAAAGCCTAAAAATAACAAATGATGAGAGGGTGTGGAGAAAACCTGCAGTGTTGGTGGGAATGTAAACTGATACAACACTGTGGAAAACGGTATGGAGGTTCCTCAGAAAACTAAAAATAGAAATACCATACGATCCAGCAATCCCACTCCCAGGCATCTATCCAGACAAAATTATAATTCAAAAAGATACATGCACCCCTATGTTCCCTGCAGCACTATTCATAATAGACGAGACATGGAAACAACCTAAATGTCCATCGATAGCTGAATGGATGAGGAAGATGTGGTACCTATATACAAGAGAATACTATTCAGCCACAAAAAAGAATAAGATAATGCCATTTGCAGCAACATGAATGCAACTAGAGACTCCCACACTAAGTGAAGTAAATCAGAGAGAGAAAGATAAATACCATATGATATCACTTATATCTGGAATCTAATATATGGCATAAATGAACCTATTTATAAAACCAAACAGATTCACAGACATAGAGAACGGACTTTCCAAGGGGGAGGGGGAGGGAGTGGGGTGGATGGGGAGTTTGGGGTTAGTATATGCAAACTATTACTTTTAGAAATGGATAAATAATAAGTTCTTACACAGCACAGGGAACTATATCCAGTCTCCTGGGACAGACAATGATGGAAAATAATATTTTTAAAAAGAATATATACTTGACTGAGTCACTTTGCTCTGTAGCAGAAATTGTCACAATAGGGAGTTCCTATTATGGAGCAGTGGAAATGAACCCAACCAGTATCCATGAGGATGTGAGTTTGATCCCCAGCCTCACTCAGTGGGTTGGGGATCTGGCACTGCCGTGAGCTGTGGTGTAGGTCACAGATGTGGCCCGGATCCCTAGTTGCTGTGGCTGTGGTGCAGGCCGGCAGCTGCAGCTCTGATTCGACCCCCAGCCTGGGAACTTCCAAATGGTACAGGTGTGGCCCTAAAAAGCCAAAAGAAAAAAAAAAGGAAAGAAAGAAAAAAAAAAGCTGTAGGGCTGCTTTTTGCTTTGTGGCAAAGTAAAAGCTTAGTTTCCTGGGAGTGCTGGGGTGGCTCACCTTCCTTGTCCCAGAGTGAGGGGCGTGTGTGTGTGTGTGTGTGTGTGTGTGTGTGCGCGCGCGTGCACGCATGCGCACACATGGATGCACGATCACCTCTGTGTGTCTAATGAGGCTGTGAGCGGGATGTGAGTTGACAGGTGGCTAGCCTGGGGTGGGAGGCTGATTTCTCTTCTTCTCCTTCAGTGCCCTTGTGGATTTCCAGACATGAAACTGGCTCAAATAGGCTGCGAAACATTAGGAATTTTTTTTAAGACACCTAATTTAAAGAGTGGGGCTTGAGGAGCCCAAAAAAGATAAATTGGGATTTCAATGCTTAAAAGGAAGAAAGAGAAGCAGAGGAGTTCCTGTTCTGGCTCAGTGGTAACAAACCCGACTAGTATCCACGAGGATGCGGGTTCAATCCCTGACCTCGCTCAGTGGGTTAAAGATCTGGCATTGCCCTGAGCTGTGGTGTAGGTCACAGATGTGGCTTGGATCCTGCATTGCTATGGCTGGTAGCTGCAGCTCCGATTCGACCCCTAGCTTGGGAACTTCCATATGCCACACCTGTGGTCCTAAAAAAAAAGAAAGAAGCAGAGATCAGCTAACACAGAGATAACATCTGGATTTGAGAAGGTGTTAAAGGAAAAATTATTCCAATGAGGAAGACTTAATTCAAGAAGGTTGCCATGGCAGGAATTCCCATCTTGGCTCAGCAGAAAGGAATCTGACTAGCATCCATGAGGACCCAGATTCAATCCCTGGCCTTGCTCAGTGGGTTAAGGATCTGACGTGGCCGTGAACTGTAGTGTAGGTTGCAGATTCTGCTCGGATCCTGCATTGTTGTGGCTGTGGCACAGGTCAGCAGCTACAGCTCCGATCTGACCTCTAGCCTGGGAACCGCCGGCCTACACCACAGCCACAGGGAACCTCAATGTGTCGCGGTTGTGGCCATAAAAAGACAAAAAAAAAAAAAGGTTGCCATGGCAATTCCTGCTGTGGTGCAGTGGGTTAATTATCTAGCTTATCTCTGGTTCCATCCCCCACCCAGCACAGTGAGTTAAGGACCTTGTGTTTCCACAGCTGCGGCGTAGGTCACAGCTGCAGCTTGCATTCAGTCCCTGGCCTGGGAACTTTCAAATGCCATGTGTGCGTGTGGCTAGAAAAGAAAAAAAAAAAGATTGTCGCTATAGGGGAAAGAGATAGGGTTCAATTCCAAATACATCAAGGACAAAGGGGGGTCTTATAGCCAAGGAGGAGGGTGAAGGGGGCCAGTGGATGGAAAATTATTAAAAGGAAACATCAGAGGAGTTCTCGTCGTGGCTCAGTGGTTAATGAATCCGACTAGGAACGATGAGGTTGCGGCTTCGATCCCTGGCCTTGCTCAGTGGGTTAAGGATCCAGCATTGCCGTGAGCTGTGGTGTAGGCTGCAGACGCGGCTCGGATCCCGCGTTGCTGTGGCTGTGGCGAAGGCCGGCGGCTACAGCTCCTGTTAGACCCCTAGCCTGGGAACCTCCATATGCAGCGGGTGTGGCCCAAATAAGGCAAAAAGACAAAAAAAAAAAAAGAGGAACCATCAGATGTAGGGAGATTCTTGCTAAACCCACCTAACAGGCTTCTTGCTAAGGGCAGGCCAGGGACCTGTACATCAAAGTTTGGGGATAAAGACCTTGATAGATACCAAGAGTGAGGGCTTCTCTTGAAAGTGACTTAGTAGGAGCTCCCGCTGTGGCACAACAGGATCAGCGGCGTCTTGGGAAGGCTGGGACATAGGTTCGATCCCTAGCCTGGCACAGTGGGTCAAGGATCCAGCTGCAGCTTAGGTCGAGACTGCCACTCGGATCTGATCCCTGGCCCAGAAAATCCATATGCCATGGGCCGGCCAAAGAAAGAAAAAAATAGTAATAAAAATAGAATGACTTAGTAGGATTCTTGCGAAAACTGAGGGGCTGTGGGGGAGCGGCACTCAAGGTCAATGCCTAGTTGACAAGAGGTTTCAGGGGAACCTTGACCGAGCTGAAGTTTGGTCAAGGAGAACATCTTGTCCACACAGCCCCACGGAGAAGCACATAAAGCACAGGGTGGGAACTGGAGAGTTAATATGGGTTGAATGCAACTATAGACAGTGTTGTATAATATCCGTAACCGTGCATAATATTTATACATTACAATGTTTTATATATACCATATATACTGTAATATTTGTGACTATTATTATTATTATTATTATTATTATTTGTCTTTTTGCCTTTGTCTAGAGCCGCTCCCACGGCATATGGAGGTTCCCAGGCTAGGGGTCTAACAGGAGCTGTAGCTGCCGGCCTACACCACAGCCACAGCAAAGTGGGATCCGAGCTGCGTCTGCGACCTGCATCACAACTCACGGCAACGCCGGATCCTTAACCCACTGAGCAAGGCCAGGGATCGAACCCGCAACCTCATGGTTCTTAGTCGGATTTGTTAACCACTGAGCCACGACGGGAACTCCTTGTGACTATTATTATTATTATTATTTTGCTTTTTAGGGCCGCACTCATGGCATACGGAGGTTCCCAGGCTAGGGGTCTAATCGGAGCTACAAGCTGCAAGCCTATACCATGAACACAGCAATGCCAGATCCGAGCCACATCTGTGACCTACACCACAGCTCATGTCAATGCCAGATCCTAACCCACTGAGCGAGGCCAGGGATCGAAACTGCAACCTCATGGTTCCTAGTCGGATTCGTTTCCGTTGCACCACGACAGAAACTCCGTGACTATTATTTTCCTTTTCTCTAAGTAGATCTGATAGATGATTAGGAAACGCAAGACCCAGCTCAGCAGGAAGCTTATTCAAAATTTCAATCTCTTAGTTCCTGAGAAGTTAACATTTTGATGAACACTGATGAAATCTCACGACAGCACATCCATGACTTAGAGGGTTTGAGCCTAAAATTTTCTGAAAGATTTACAACTATGATTGTGAAATCGGTCTCATTAATCTTTTTTATTTTCTTTTCGTTTTTGGCCACCCCATGGCATATGGAATTCCCAAGAAGACTTTTCCTCTTTGTTTCTGCCATGCCTCATTCTTCCCACCTGGAATGTGGATATGACGGTTTGAGGTTCTGCAGCCATTCTGTGTCAGGAGGAGAAAGCTAGATGGTAAGGCGAGTGGGAAAGGAAGAAAGACAGGCAGAAGTCCTGCATTACCTTTCTTCGGGTCTTTCATTACACGGAAAAAGTAAAATCTTATTTGCTTAGGCCATTGTTTATTGGCATCTCTGTTACTGGTTGAAGAAATCTATAACACACTGGATGACTTGAACCTCTTGGTTTAACCAGGGCTGGTTTTCATAGATGTGTGTGATCTGTGTTGTCACGCAGGGCCTCACACTCAGCAGGGACAATGCTTCACTTAATGCTCTCTTGTCTCCATCTTGAAATTCTGAATTTTTGAGCAAGAGGCCCTGTATTTTCATTTTGCACTGGACTCAAACTACGTAGGTAGTCCTGGATTTAATGAGTCAGTGCGATCCTAAATGAAATGTGTGAATGATTTCTAGGCTCTATCTCATACGTGGCCACTTAGAAGCGAACACAGAAGACATTGCCAAATTTGTAAATAGCATAAAATTTGATAAATTATCGGTTTGTTAGATAACAGATAATGTTTAAAAGGAAATATAACTTGTCATGAAGCCCAAATGAAGATGACACTTATCAAGAGACAAATGAGAAGCCTACCTTCACAATTTTTTTTTTTTTAAATCCACAAGGTCAGAGCTGTACCTCTGGGAGGAACTCTGCTGTAGGGACAGAGGATCAGGGCTTTGCCGCTGCTATAGCTGTGTGTTTTAAATAAATCACCAGGAGTTCCCATCGTGGCTCAGAGGTAACAAACCTGACTAGTATCCACGAGGACGCAGATTCGATTCCTGGCCTTATTCAGTGGCTTAAGAATCTGGCATTGCCACAAGTTGCATGCAGTGTACGCTGCAGATGCCGCTTGGATCCCACCCTGCTGTGGCGTAGACTGGCAGCTGTAGCTCCAATTCGATACCTATCCTGGGAGCTTCCATATGCCACAGGTGCAGCCCGAAAAAGAAAAAATGAACTAGAGTATTAAATAAATCACCCCTTCTTTGGTCATGATACCTTCGTTTGCATGGTAAGGGGTTTAGCTGGGTAATATCAGGTTAATCTAATGACTGGGCTTGGTAACCTTTTGCCACATAGTGACATTTAGTAATAGCATTTCACTTGGGAAGGAGCACTCATCCCCTTAAAGCCTGGAGCTGGTGTGGCCCCAGGTGAGCCGGTGAGGGTTGGCACCTGCTGGCCTTGACCACAGTATGCTGTCCTCCCCACTCCCAAGTATACATTTATATAATAAATATAAATATTATGTGCACGTATAAGTGCTTTAAATGAAAATATATGTAATATTTATGGATTATTTGATTTTCATCCCATTTTTCTGGTAGTCACCTAGATCACATTATCCAATAAAGGTCTGTAACTAATAAACTTCCAATGAGAGAAACTGATGATGGAACAGCAACATTTTCCAAAACATGTTGGTTAGGTTTTGTTTTTTTGTTTCTTTTGTTTGTTTTTATTAACCTTTTTTTAGGACTGCACCCGCAGCCTATGGAAGTTCCCAGGTTAGGGGCTGAATTGGAGCTGCAGATGCAGTCTACACCACAGCCTCAGAAACGCCAGATCCGAGCTGAATCTGCGACCTACACCACAGCTCATCGCAATGCTGGATCTTTAACACACTGAGCAAGGCCGGGAATCAAACCCAGGTCCTCATGGATACGAGTCAGGTTTGTTACCACTGAGCCACAGCGGGAACTCCATGGTTAGCTATGAAAGAGTAAAACAAAACAGAATTCAGAGGCCTCAGGCCCGAACCACTGTTATCAGAACAGAATTTGTGGCAGTTCCCTGGTGGCCTCGTGGTTAAAGGATCTAGGTATTGTCACTGCTGTGGCAAGGGTTTGATCCCTGACCCAGGAACTTCCTCATGCCAGGAGTCTGCGCCAAAACAAAACAAAACAAAACAACAGACATTACCTCCTTGTCTAGGGCAAGGATTAAATGAGGCGATCCGAGCAAAGCACTCATACATAGCAAGCACTCAGTGAGTTCTTACAATTGCCTATTTCTTCTTCGCCTACTCATGGCCAAAACTACAAGCTAAAACCCCTTTGGCATCAAAGTGAAATTCAAGGAAACCAACTCGGCTGGAGCTAGACATTGAGGCTGCCTCATCTTTGAAGGGAAAAAAAAAAAAACAGGAAGAGACCATAGTGAGAGAGAAGGAATGAGCTGCAAAACTGTGTTTCCGGAGTTCCTGTCGTGGCTCAGTGGTTAACGAATCCGACCAGGAGCCATGAGGTTAAGGGTTCGATCCCTGGCCTTGCTCAGTGGGTTAACGATCCAGTGTTGCCGTGAGCTGTGGTGTAGGTTGCAGATGCAGCTTGGATCCCGTGTTGCTGTGGCTGTGGCGAAGGCCGGCGGCTACAGCTCCTGTTAGACCCCTAGCCTGGGAACATCCACATGCTGCGGGTGCAGCCCTAAAACGACAAAAGGAAAAAAAAACAACAACCGTGTTTCCACTTCACCTTAATCTACAGCTGAGGACAAAATGGAATTTTCTCCAAATCAATGAGTCAGCAATCAGCGCTGTCACCGAAACAACTGTGAGGTGGTAGTGCCACCTGCTGGTCACAAAGCAACAATTCTGTGACCACTGAAGTCAGATTTCTTGGGGGAGGGGTGATAAAGAGAAAATTAATGATTAATTTTTTTTGTATTCTTGTATAACCCATCTTTTCAGCTCTTGTGTGCTCAGCAGGGAGTATTAACAGTTTTCGCAATTGTAACAAAGGCAATTTCTGATGTCTACAAATAAGAGATTTGATAGCTGGGGGACACACAGAAAACTTGTTTTCCTAGGACAGTAATGTTGAAAGAAAGTGGAGTTAGTCACCTGAGTTTTAATTACAGTTCACTGGCTTGCTGGGTGGTGTTGGGTGACTGATTTAACTACTTCTAGCTTCCTTTCCTCTGGTATAAAATAGAGACATTGGGGTTCCTATCATGGCTTAGTGGAAATGAATCTGACTAGTATTCATGAGGATGCAGGTTCAGTTCCTGGTCTCGCTCAGTGGACTAAGGATCCGGCACTGCCATGAGCTGTGGTGTAGGTCGCAGACACGGCTCGGATCTGGTCTTGCTGTGGCTGTGGTGTAGGCTGGCGGCTACAGCTCCGATTGGACTCCTAGCTTGGGAACCTCCATATGCAACAAATAGAGCTATTAATAGGGTTTTGAAAGGGGTCTGTCTTTACCCCGAGGTGATGGAACATCTTGATAAATTTACAAAGGGAGACACAGTGTCCAGATCCTCAACTTTCATTTCCTCTTTTCCAAGACTGATCTGCCCAACAACTAGTGCGGATGAAGCTGGTTTTCTGTCTTCCTCCCCTTTTATAATTTCTCTTCTCCCACATTACAGAGGGAGCGTCCCTGTCACCCACGCTGTCTTACTAAAGTGCCCTGTCCTCAGGAGCCGGGGGTCCTCCGGGCCATCAAAGAGGAAACGGCAGTAATTCACGCGGCCCAAGAGAACTGGCTGGTGACCGCGTCACCCGTCCTGATGAATCAGGTCATTTCCGGAGTTCCCACTGTGGTGACCAGGATCGGAGGCATCTCTGCAGGACCAGGATGTGTCTTCAACCTGCAGTTTCGATCCCTGGCCGGGCACAGTGGGTTAAAGGATCCGGGGCTTCGGCTTAGGGTGCAACTGCGACTCAGATCTGATCCCTGGCTCAGGAACTCTATATGCTGGTGGTGTGGCGGGGGACAAAAAAAAAAATTGGCTCATTTCCCAAGCACCGTTTAAAGCAAAATTAAAGGAGAATCTAATTGAATTTCCCATTAATAGAGCATTAAAATTAATGTCGATGAAAAAAATCACTAAATGATTTCTGACATAGTATGCTGAAGGAATTCAAAGAATCAAATGACAATGGCAGTGACAAAACTCCTTTCAGGAGTTCATGCTGTGCTGAAGTGGGTTAAGAATCTGGCGCGGACTGCTATGGATTGCTCTTGAGGTGCAGGTTCAATCCCCAGCCTGCTGGCTTAGGCTGCAGCTGCGGCTTGGATTCCATTCCTGGCCCAGGAACTTCCATGTGCCCCGGGTATGGCCGTAAAATTAAACAAAACGAAACAAAAAACTCCTTCCAGACCATCTTCTGATTTATACGAAGCTGGTTTCTCAGAGCATATATCTTTAAAAAAATTATTAAATAATTATAGATTCACAGGAAGTTGCAAAGATAATACAGACAGGTCCAGGAGTGCCCCTCGTGGCGCAGCGTAAACGAATCTGACCAGGAACCATGAGGTTGCGGGTTCGATCCCTGGCCTTGCTCAGTGGGTTAAGGATCTGGCATTGCTGTGGCTGGGGTGTAGGCTGGCAGCTGTAGCTCCGATTAGACCCGTAGCCTGGGAACCTCTACATGCCATGGGTGTGGCCCTAAAAAAAAACCCAAAACATCGTACTCTTCATCCAGCTCCCCCCAAATAGATAATCTTCTGTAGCTGTAGTGCAATATCAAAACCAGGAAACTGACACTGGTGCAGTGTGTGTGGAAAGTTTATGCCACTTTGTCACATGTGTAGAGTCACACAAGGACCACTACATACAGAACAATGCCTTCACCTCAAACATCTTCCTTCTGCTGCTCCCCCCACAGTCGCTAACCCCTGGCAACCACCATTTCTATATGTTGTCATTTCCAGATTATTATATAAATGGAATCACACAGTATCTGACTTTTTGAGACTGGCTTTTTTAAGTCATAACGCTCTCGAAATTCATCCAAGTTGTTGCACGAATCAATTTTTTTTTTTAAATTGCTGAGTAGTTTTCCACGGTAGTTTTCTATTTGAAAACTGGGGATAGAATTGATGCCAAAACCTGATGCATTCTAGCAGTAAGTAGTTTTTATTACCAACAAACAAGATAAACTCGTTGTCACCAAAAAAAATCATCCATCTTTTTAAGATATCTATTTGTAATAAAATCACTTTTTTTTTCCCCAGCCTCACCCGTGGGGCATGCAGAAGTTCCCAGATCAGAGACTGACCCCGAGTTGCAGCTGTGGATGGTGGCACAGCTCTGGCAACACCAAATCCTTAATCCACTGAGGCATGAGGGGACTTCCTAAAATCACTATTTCTGCTTTATAATTGTCAATATCTTTTTTTGTTTTAATCGACTGTATACTACTGGTCATTGTGATTGTAAATTAATACAAATTAAAGAAAAGGTAAACCCTGTAACCTTATGATCATAGAAAGTTGAAAATATTCAAACGTATACAGTTTTGTTGGAGAGAAACAACAAAAGAGTTTCACACACATACATTAGGACAGAATTCTGTAGTGGACACGGAATAGAAATTCAGGTCGAGGGAGGAAAGGAATGATGCAAAATTTCTAACCGTTAAAAAGGTTTTTTCTGAATTCCCCTCATGGCTCAGCGGAAATGAATCTGACCAGTATCCATGAGGACGCAGGTTCAATCCCTGGCCCCGCTCAGTAGGTTAAGGATCTGGCCTTGCCCTGAGCTGTAGTATAGGTCACAGATGCAGCTCGGATCTGGCATTGCTGTGGCTGTGGTGTAGGCTGGCGACTACAGCTCAAATTCGACCCCTAGCCTGGGAGCCTCCATAGGCCACGGGTGTGGTCCTAAAAAAGACCAAAAAAAAAGTTTTTTTCACTATTTTACAAATGGATTCTATGGGGTATTGAGTCACTGAGGTTTTAGGCTTCCACCAGATGCATTCAAAAGTGATCTAAGAGGAGTTCCCTGGTGGCCTAGTGGTTAAGGATCTGGTGCTGCCACTGCTGTGGCGCAGGTTCAGTCCTTGGGTGGGTCACTTCTGCACACCACAGGTGCAGCCAAAAAAAAAAAAGTGATCTGAGAGACTGACTTTGTGGTAAGATCACAACGTGAGATCTACGCTCCTAACAAATTTCTGTGTGTACGATGCAGAACAGTTAACTATGAGCACAATGCTGTGGGCAGGCAGATCTCTAGAACTTATTCACCTTTTTTTGTCTTTTTGCTTTATCTAGATCCTCACCTGCGGCATATGGAGGTTCCCAGGCTAGGGGTCTAACAGGAGTTGTAGCCGCCGGCCTTCGCCACAGCCACAGCAACGCGGGATCCGAGCCGCGTCTGCAACCTACACCACAGCTCACGGCAACGCCGGTTCCTTAACCCAATGGGCAAGGCCAGGGATCGAACCTACATTCTCATGGATGCTAGTCAGGTTCGTTAACCGCTGAGCAAGGATGGGCTCTCCTAGAACTTACTCATCTTGCTTAAGTGAAACTTCATACCTGAAAAAGTGATGTACGAGCTTTACTTGAAAATGCCCATATTTACAATATGGAAGAAATTACTTCCTTTGCAACAATTTAAATGGCATGAAAAAATGATTTTTTTTTTTGGTCTTTTTAGGGCCGCACCCACAGCATATGGAGGTTCGCAGGCTAGGGGTCTAATCGGAGCTGTAGCCACCAGTCTATGCCACAGCCACAGTAACAACTGATCCAAGCCGCGTCTGCAATCTACACCACAGCTCTCAGCAACACTGGGTTATTAACCCACTGAGCGAGGCCAGGGATCGAACCTGCAACCTCATGGTTCCTAGTCTGATTTCTTTCTGCTGTGCAACCATGGGTACTCCAAAAAATGATTTTTTTTAAGTTAAAACTTTAAAAAGCATATAGGGAAAACACAGTTTTTTTCAAAATTCTTCCAGGACGTATGTGAGCAAAAACATTCAATTGCCACCACTATCAAGTGGTTTTGGCAAAGTGATTTTGAAAATGTATGAGGTAATGAAATGAATGTAACATGAAGAGGGTGGCACTGTTACATACTAACGTTCCCATAAATGTCCACTGGCATTCTGTTAAGAAAGAAATCTGTACTAGTCAGGATAATTTCAGTGGAACTAACCAAAATCTGACTCACACTGAATTAAGCAGAAAAGAAAATTTATTGGCCTAAAGACTAAAAGGCGGGGGTGTCTGAACACATATGATTAGTTGGTAACGAGGAATTCATTTCCCTCCAGCTCTTCTGGCTCTACTTTCCTCCCTGATGGTTTCATTTAAGGCCAGGCTTTTCCTCGTGGTGGCAAGATGGCTGCGAGTAGCCCTGCACGCCCATTCTCCCAATTAGGCCACCCTGGTGGGAAGGAAAGTTCTCTTTCCCAATAGATCCAGTGGAATTACAGGAAAGGAGACTTACTGGCCTGGCTGGGGGCACATGACCCATCCCTGAACCAGTGACTGTGGCCATAGAAATGGGGTGCCCTGATTGGCTAGGTCTGGGTCACGTGCCCACCCTTGAACCTGGGGAGGTGGGTCAGCCCCACTCAAACCATAGGCATGGAGAGTGAAGGAGGCCAGGAGGTTGAGAATTCTACCAGAAGAGAGGAGCCAGAGGGACAGACGGCTGCCTTGTGCCTTGTCATTTCCCTCAGCAGGAATTCACTGAGTCGTAGGGGTTACAGAGGTATACAAATCATGGATCTTGTTCATTATTAATGCACGTCCTGTTAATGGATTTCCATAGTAAAGTGCTTAGACCAGCATCTAGCTCACAGCAAGTACAGGTTAACTAGTTTCCTAGGTCAGGATGCCCAGAAGCAGGGCCTAAGAGGGATTCTTGTTCTAGGGGTTTACTGAGAGGTGGTTCTCAGGGGAAGGGGAGTGAGGGAGGCAGGGTGGGAGGGGAGAAGGAGATGGTCAATTAAGCAAAGGTGTGGTTTTAGCTGGAGGCAAAATTCAGGCTGATCCCACAGGAAGCTCTGGCATGAGCAGCACCTCAGCACTGGTCCCACTCAGACAAAGGGGGCTGGCCCTTTGTCCACCCGTGTCAAAGGGTCACTGGCCGTGGGCTGCAGGGGTGGGGTGGGCTGATGAAGCATAGCCCGCCATGCTCTGTGCTCCTGGGCCCGGAGAGCAAGTGTCTGGAGAAGGGCTAGCTATGAACTGCGGTCTACACAGACAGCGGGACTCACCCGGTCCAGGGGATCCGGGCAGGGCATCAACAGCACCTGCCACAGCTCCTATCTTCATTTTTATGGAGGGCACCGAAGCAAAGATAAATAAAGACGGGGCTCTGCATTCCACGCAGGGAGTTCATTTTCTCCTGGGCAAAAGGAAAGGGGAAAAGTTCTCCCATGGACCATCCAGGCAGAGGGGCCTCAGAGAGGGAGCACTCAGCAGGCCAGCTAGAAGGCCCCAAGAAGTTTCCAGAAAAAAAAAAAAGGGAAAGAAAGAACTTGAGCTGTTACTTCAAAGGTTGGGAAAGCTCAAATGACGGGGAGAAGAGAGGAGGCGAGATGGGTGATGGGGGAGTGCCCGTTGTGGCGCAGCAGCAACGAATTCGACTAGGAACCACGAGGTTGCGGGTTCGACCCCTGGCCTCGCTCAGTGGGTGAAGGATCCGGCACTGCTGTGAGCTGTGGTGTAGGTCACAGACATGGCTCGGATCCGCATTGCTGTGGCTGGTGGCGGGGGCTGGCAGCTGTAGCTCCGATTAGACCCCTAGCCTGGGAACCTCCATATGCTGCTGGTGCAGCCCTAAAACGACAAAAGGCAAAAAAAAAAAAAAAAAAAAAGATGGTGATGGGGGTCAGTACTTTCCAGCAGCTTATATTTAACTGGTGAAGCTCTGACCGGAGATGGATGGGGCCCCGTGGGTCCACACCTCTGCAAGATTGCAGAAGGGAGGGTCTCCAGATAGGCAGAGAGCATCGTGCGACACGGCCACCCTCAACTCCCTGACAGTGATCCTCTGAGCGACACATTTATCACTGTGTCCCTGCTGAGAATACTGAGACACAGAGAGGTTGAACTATTCCCCAAGGTTGCACAGCTGGTAAACAGTGGAGCCCAGCCCACCCCGCTCTAAAGTTGGCACTGGAAGAGCAGTGCGGCTCAGGCTCGGTGGCCCGCGTTCTGGGGAGACAGTGCCAGGGTGAGCTGGAAAGCAGAGGCCCACCTGCGCGGGGCAGAGGTACTGCCAAGTCTCAGCGAAGCCTTCTGCTGCCCTGCTCCAGCCTGGGGGCTGAAAACCCAACTGAGCAACTGGGTTGGCAAGCCGGGGATCTGAGAAATGGGCGGGAAGCCTGCGAAGATGGGGCTGGGCAAGCAGGAAAAGCTTGGGGCCAGGAATGCAGGAGAGCAAAGGGCTTCGGGGGAGTGGTGATCAAAGGACTTGCCGGTGGTGTGGCTCAGGTGGGGCCATGGAGGGAAGCCAAGTTCAACGAGTAAGCCCAGAGGTCCTGCGCAGAGGTCCCACCTGGAAGTGGGGACGCTGGAGCAAGGCAGGGCCCGCTCTGGGGCAGCTCCTGCCCCCAGAACAGGACGTGGCTGCACGTTCATTTTGGAAGGAACTGGGGAGGTTCTGTTTTGCTTTAATTTGTGTGTGTGAGAGAGAGAGAGATAAAATACCCTCTTTAAAAAATTTACCATTTTAACATTTTTTTTTTTTTGTCCGCACCCATGGTATACAGCCAAGGATCAAACCCAAACCACAGCTATGACAAATCCTTAACCACTAGCCCACCAGGGAACTCCCACCATTTTCACTGTTTTTGTTTTGTTTTGTTTTGTTTTATTTTATTTTAATTTTTATGGCCACCCACCCCTGAGGCACATGGGAATTCCCAGATTAGGGATCAAATCCAAATAGCGGCTGCGACCTATGCCACAGTTACGCCAATGCCAAATCCTTACCCCACCACACCGGGCTTGGGATCAAACCCACACTGCCACAGAGACAACACTGGATCCTTAACCCAAAGTGCCATAGCAGGAACTTCCTGATTTTTTGGGGGGGGGCCGTATCAGTGGCATATGAAACTTCCCAGGCTACGGGTCATATTGGAGTTGTAGCTGCTGGCCCACTCCACAGCCACAGTGACAATGGATCGGAGACTCATGTGCGACCTACACCACAGCTCACAGCAACACCGGATCTTTAACACACTGAGCGAGGCCAAGGATCAAACCTCATCCTCATGGATACTAGTCAGGATCCTTACTGCTGAGCCACAGTGGAAACTCCCTATTTTTAAATGTACAATTTAAGGGAGTTAAGTACATTCATCTTGTTGTAGAACCATCACTACCGTCCATCTCCAGACCTTTTCTTCATCTCAAACTCAAACTCTCTATACCCATTAAACACAGCTCCCCAAACTCCTGTCCCCTTAGCCTCTGGTTATCTCTGTTTTACTTTCTGTGTCTGTGAATTTGCCCATTCTATGGGCTAGGTATGCGTGGAATCATACAAAGTCATCCTTTTGTGACTGGCTCATTTCACTCAGCATAATGCCTTCAAAGGTTCATGTTTTGTAGCATGTGGTGTAAATACCTGACATTCAGCTCTCGATTGCGGAGGCATCCACTTTAAACGGCATTGCCCGCTGTGTGACATGGCTGCCAGCTAAACAACCAGATAAGGAGACAGGCCTCCCTTCCCATGCAGGTGTCCTTTGAACAAAACCCTGGACAGTTTATCGGTGGCCTCAGTGCCCTGCCTCCGTGGTCCCCGGCCCTGACTCCTGCTCTGAAGCTGCAAATTAACTGTATGTTTCTTCAAACAATTTCTTCTCCTTTTTTTTTAGCCGCACCTGCAGCATGTGGAAGTTCCTGGGCCAGGGATCAAACCTGCAGCACAGCAGTGACCAAAGACGCTGCAGTGACAACACTAGATCTTTAACCTGCTGCACACAAGGGAACTCCTCAAACAACTTCTCCTATATGTTCTGAGCCACGAGAGAAGTGCGTGCAATTTCTTATATGTGGACATTTAGGTTGTTTGGGGTATTCTGAATTACAAATTATGCTGTAATAAATAACCATTATATTTCTTATATTGTTAGAGGTAATTCAAGATAGTACCCAGAAATGATGCTTTTAGCTTAAAGGTAACTGCTGGCCTTTCCCTGCTGGCCTAGTGGTAAAAGGATTCGGTACTGTCACTGCTGTGGCTCGGGTTTGATCCTTGGCCCCGGGAAATTTTGCATCTTATGGGCACAACCACACACGCAAAACAATAAATGCTATGTATTTTTCTTAGATATTGTTCAATTCTCCTCAACAGGTGATGTACTATTCTGTATTCCCACCCATCAAGCTATTTGGGTTTTTTTTTTGTCATTTTGCCTTTGCTAGGGCCGTACTCGTGGCATATAGAGGTTCCCAGGCTAGAGACCTAATCAGAGCTACAGCTGCCGACCTACACCACAGCCACAGCAATGCCAGATCCAAGCCACATCTGCGATATACACCACAGCTCATGGCAACGCCAGATCCTTAACCCACTGAGTGAGGCCATGCATCAAAACCACAACCTCATGGTTCCTACTTGGATTTGTTTCCACTGTGCCACGATGGGCACTCCCATCATGCTATTTGAATGTCTACTTCCTCATAGCCTCGCCACAGATTTGAATGACGGGTGTCTGTCATTTGCGTCAACCAACAAATGACAGGTGCTCTATAACTTAGGTCTGTCTCATTGTGTGCACAGAGCTTGCATCCTGCCACCAAATAAATGTTCCCTAAGACACCCCCCCCCTTTATTTAGGGCCACATCCACATATGGAAATTCCCAGGCTAGGGGTCAAACTGGAGCTGCAGCTGCCAGCTTACAGCAGAGCCACAGCAACATGGGATCCGAGCTGCATCTACGACCTATGCTGCAGCTTGCAGCAACGCCAGAACCTTAGCCCACTGACCGAAGCTAGGGATCGAACCCGCATCCCATGGATACTAGTTGGGTTCTCAACCTGCTGAGCCACAACGGGAACTCCCTGAGCCCTTATTTTTAGAGAAATGGCTTCCATTCAGGCTCTAGGTATTTATTCTTTGGCTCCAGCCCCTCTTTCTTCCCTGTCAGGACAGATGAGGGTGGTCAGACTGCAAGAACTGGATCCTCACTGCCATTGTCATCGCTGTCAAACGTGCCTAAGCCTGAGGAGGCACTCTGTCCACTGGTACCAAGTGGGGGCATTTATGTGGGGTGGGACCACTTGCACCGCTCACTCGCATCTCTGTCTCCATGGCAACCTCCTCCAGAGGGTACACAGACAACCCTCCCCGCTGAGTGTCAGAGAGATGAACAGCTACCAGAGACCACGTGTTCAGACCCGTAATCCATGCCTGTGGAGTTAGGGAAAGGTCCCTAGGACACCAACGTCCCGGGTGCCCACCACCAGAGTCAAGTTCAGTAATTCACTACAAGGACTATCAGAACCTGCTGAAAGCTATTATACTCACAGTCACGGTTCATTACAGCAAAAAGATACAGATTAAAACCCACCAAGAGGAGTCCCTGTCATGGCACAGCAGAAAGGAATCTGACTAGCATCCATGAGGACGTAGGTTCGATACCTGGCCCTGCTCAGTGGGTTAAGGATCTGGCGTTACCATAAGCTGTGGTATAGGTCGAAGACGTGGCTTGGATCTGGCATTGCTGTGGCTGTGGCGTATGCTGGCAGCTATAGCTCTGATTTGACCCCTAGCCTGAGAACCTCTATATGCCACAGGTGCAGCCCTAAAAAGATAAAAAACAAAACAAAACAAAACAATGGCCAAGAGAAGAAACACATAGGGTGGAGTCAAGACAGGTCCCAGGTGAAGGAAAGTAACCAACAGGACCCTATGGGGCCTCCCCTGCACAGACCCCTCCTCCATGCCCTCTGCCGTAGCTCCCCTCTGAGGTACCTGGATAACAATATCTGATGAATATTTCCCGAGTCGTTTTATGGACGCGAAAACCACCACCAAAAGGACAGAGTTCCCTTCATGGCTCAGTGGTAACGAACCTGACTAGCTTCCATGAGGACGCAGGTTCAATCCCTGGCCCCACTCAGTGGGTTAAGGATCTGGCACTGCCATGAGCTGTGGGGTAGCAGATGTGGTTCAGATCCAGTGCTGCTGTGGCTGTGGGGTAGGCTGGCAGCTGCGGCTCTGACTGGACCCCTAGCCTGGAACTTCCATATGCCACAGGTGCGGCCCTTAAAAAAAAATGTATTACAAAGGAAAACAGTTAACTACTTGATGAGCATGAGCACATAGCCCCCAAATGTACTAGAGCCTGAGGACTGATAATGTGAACTCCTGTGACCCCGCCTCCTTACCTCCCCATCAACCAATCAGAACTGTGCATGAGCTGATCACAGACCTGCAGCCCCTCTCCTTCACCTGGCCTTTTATTTCTTTATTTCCTCTCTTTTTTGGTTGCCCTGAGGTACATGGAGTTACTGGGCCGGGGATCAGATCCGAGCTGCAGCAGGTGTAGCAACGCCGGGTCGTTTTAACCCACTGTGCTGGACCGGGGATTGAACCTGCCTCCTGGTACTGCAGAAATGCTGCCAACCCACTGCGACACAGCGGGAACTCCTCGCCTGGCCTTTTAAAATGCCTCTCTGAGAAGTTCCCATTGTGGCCCATCGGGTTGAGAACCCAACTAGAATCTTTGAGGATGTGGCTTTGATCCATGGCCCTCTTCGTGGGTTAAGGATCCTGCGTTGCTGAGAGCTATGGTGTAGGTTGCAAATGTGGCTCGGATCTGGCATTGCTGTGGCTCTAGCCACAGTAGGCTGGTAGCTACAGCTCCAATTCGATCCCTAGCCTGGGAACTCCATATGCCCCAGGTGTGGCCATAAAAAGAAAAAATATATACATATATATAATAAAATGCCTCTCCGATACCCATGATGGGGGGGGATTCCAGTGTTTTGAGCACCTTACAATAAGGGCTGCACTTTCCTTCACCACCACCTGGTGTCAGAATATTGGCTTTTCTTTTTCTTTTTCGGGCCGCACTTGTGGCAGTTCCTGGGCTAGGGGTCGAATCAGAGCTACAGTTGCTCATGGCAACACTGGATCCTTAACCCATTGAGCAAGGCCAGGGATCGAACCCGCAACCTCATGGTTCCTAGTCAGATTCGTTGACCACTGAGCCACGACGGGAACTCCTGGAAGACTGGCTTTTCTGTGTGGAGGCAAGTAGACCCACAATCGGTTTGGTAACACAGAGGGGTTCTTATCATGCAGGAGAGTCTATGGGCTTGGAGAGCACCTGCCAGGAGCTGAGGGCAAAGACGGGATCTCTCTCTGGGCAAACACAAAGCCTTCACTACCCGGTGCCGTGTCCTTGGGACCCGACGCATTCACACACGTGTGCGTACCTGCTCCGCGCCCTGGAGGAAGAGCCCAGCCTCTGTGCCCATGGACTGCAAGGAAGAGGAATCGCGACTGCACAACGGCTCCAACAGCCAGTCTGCAAGAAAAAGCCGAGTGGACTGGCGTTATTGAGACTTCACATCCGGTGTTTTTCTCTGCTCGTCAACGATGGAAGAACAGGGTCAATCCGGAGCCCACCAGCCTCTGGAGTGGGGCCCAGCTGCCCTCAGGAGCAATCTCGGATTTGATTGCATCCAGGACCCATAGGTGGCGCCGATTTTCAGTTTGGGCGGTAAATACATGAAAAGGGGGGGTGGGGGTGGGAAGAACTCAAAGATGAACAAACCCCTTTCTTCTATCAAATTACATTTCCCAGTGAGGTAATGTTCGAAGGAAGATTGCTTTGCAGTTTGTGCAAGAGGGGTGAGTTCACGTCTTTATTCACCGTGGGGCTGTTGTTGATAGCTGGAAAAAAATCTTCCGCCTTCAAATCGGACAAAGTTCAAGGGAGAGGAGGCCAATGCTTACGATTTAGGGATGGGGGAGGGGAGAGGAAAGGAAGACAAATTGGAGCCGGAGGGGGCTGGGGGCCTGGGGTGAGGGGAGGGAGCAGGGGGGCTGGGGAGGTGGGGGGTCGGGTGAGGGGCTGGGGTGTGGCAGGAAGCTGGCAGTGAGGAAAAAGTGCTATTCTTTTTTCCTTTTTTTTTTTAAGCGCGCACCCACGGCATATGGAGGTTCCCAGGCTAGGGGTCAAATCGGAGCTACAGCCACAGCCACGAGGGATCCAAGCCACATCTGTGACCTACACCACAGCTCACGGCAATGCCAGATCCTTAACCCACTGAGCGAGGCCAGGGATCGAACCCACAACCTCATGGATACTAGTTAGGTTCATTTCTGCGGAGCCACTGCAGGAACTCTGAGAAAATGCTTCTCACTTTACCTCCCAGGTCTTCTCCCCACACTCCGGGCTGAGCCCAAGGAGGAGGAGAGGGTTTTTTGTTTTGCTTTTTTTTTTAATCCTCTGGAGGTCCTCCAACCCACCCAGTGTCCTCAGGATTTCCATTCTCCTCCACCCTCTTCCTTAAAGAGGAAGCCAGGGCCACGGGCAGATTTTTTTATTTCTTCATTAACATGGGCAAAAGATTAAAAAGACCCAAACCCAACGCTTGGGTTACAGAAGCCTTGGTGGAGTCTTATTTTGGGCACAAGAGTGAAATTTTGCTCCCCCCCTCAACATGCCTCCTCCTGTGCCTCATTCCCACAGAGGAACCAGCCAGCTCCCCCCAGGTATATTTTAATGATTCATTAACATATAGTTACTGAGCATCCATGAATGCCAAGCACTTGTGGGAGAGACGTGGGGGAGACACAGATGATAAAATAAACAAACCAAGAGTAAAAGAGTGAATGACTGGGTGGGTGATTTTCCTTTGGACAGGAGAGCCGTTCTTTGTTTGTTTTTTGACCCAAGAGTTCATGGGCCCAGGATCGAACTTGCACCACAGCAGTGACCCAAGCCACAACAGCGGATCCTTAACCTGCTGAGCCAGCAGGGAACTCCAGGAGACAGTGACACTAGAGATCTCTTGTGGTGCAGCAGGTTAAGCAGCCAGGACTGTCACTGCAGCAGCTCGGGCCGCTGCTGTGGCACGGGCTCGATCCCTGGCCTGGGCACGTCCACATGCCATAAGCACAGCCAAAAAAAAAAAAAAAGGATGGTGGGATGGTGACACTGAAATAAAGGCTTGAAAGAATAAAAGGAGCCAACAAAGCGAAGAGCTTCTGTTTGGAAGGAAGTCAAAATCTTGGCTTGAATGTGGAAGGCCTGGCTTCCCCCAGAAAATGTGGCATCAACTAAGATGATCTGAACTGGCTGAGATGTTGCATCTACACCTCGTGGAATGACAGTTCCAAGTAGAAGTCAAGTTCGGTTACCGGAAAATTTAGAAAGCCACAATCCTCACCCCGAGAGGGGAAGGCCGGGGAAGAACCCGGGCCTTGGGCTGAATGCTCCGGCGGGACTTCCACCAGCACCTGCCCCCACAGTGACCCACCTTGCGTTTATCCCAGTGGGGAGGCGACAAGTGGGGCCTCTGGCATTGGAAGGACAGAGCTTTGAATTCTAGCCGTATGACTTTAGGCAAACATTGAATGCATCGGCGCCTCGGTTTTCTCATCGGTAAAGCGGGTCTAAGGACTCCCCACACACACACACTCAGGTCAGGAGCTCTGTGTGTGAGGACTGGCAGACGGCACTGTCCCAAGGTCAGGAACAAAGGGCCCCAAGGGTGGAGCACGGCCAGCCACACACCAAAGGTTCTTGGCGGCCCAGAGGACGGCTCAGTGGCATAAGCGCGGTTCCTGTCAGTGGCCCCAAGTCTCAGGAAGGAGCAAGGAATGCCTTTATCCTCTGAAGGGCTCTTTTCCAGCAAACTCTATTTGGCCAGAGGAAAACATCACGTTCTCACGCCGCTGTTACATAACTGCTTATATAACCGCTTAGACGGAAGCATAATGCTACTGAAGTCTGAGGTTTAACACAGCCATCTGTGATTATTTTGTTTCTTTTGGCCGCCCCACGGCATGTGGGGTTCCTGGGCCAGGGATCAGATCCGAGCCACAGTTGCCACACGGGATCTTTAACCCACTGTGCCAGGCTAGGGATCGAATCTGACCGCCAGCGCTCCAGAGATGCCGCCAATCCCATTAAGCCACAGCGGGAACTCCTGATTGTTTTAAAATAAACCGTTTCAGAGTTCCCTTCATGGCTCAGTGGTTAAAGAATCCGACTAAGAACCATGAGGTTGCGGGTTCGATCCTGGCCTTGCTCAGTGGGTTAAGGATCCGGCGTTGCCGTGAGCTGTGGTGAAGGTTGCAGATGCAGCTCGGATCCCGCGTTACTGTGGCTGTGGCCAAGGCTGGCAGCTACAGCTCCTGTTAGACCCCTAGCCTCGGAACCTCCATATGCCGCAGGTGCGGCTCTACATAAAGACAAAAAGACAAAAAAAAAATAATAATAAAAAATAAAATAAACCGTTTCCCCACACGAACCTGGAAAGAGCCAGCATGACAGTCAATGCATGTGGCTGTGTATCGCCTGTGACCAACCAGCTATTAGGCTGGAGGTTCAACAGCTCCCCTCCTTGGGTTTGATTAATTTGCAAGAGCAGCTCACAGAACTCAGAGAAACGTTTTACTCACTAGCTCACCAGTTCATTATAAAAGGGTCACGACTGGAGTTCCCGTTGTGGCTCAGCAGTAATGAATCCAACCAGTATCCATGAGGATGTGGGTTAGATCCCTGGACCTGCTCAGTGGGTTCAGGATCCAGCGGTGCCCTGAGCTCTGGCGTAGGCTGCAGACGCGGCTCGGATCCTACGTTGCTGTGGCCGTGGTGTAGGCTGGCAGCTGTAGCTGCGATTCAACCCTTAGCCTGGGAACCTCTATATGCCACAGGTGCAGCCCTAAAAATCGAAAAGGTATGATTCAGGAATAGTCAGATGGAAGACGTGCATAAGGCAAGGTACAGGAAAGGGGCATGGAGCTTCCATGCCCACTCCAGGCATCCAGCTCTCCTCACACCTCCACCTGTTTACCTGCTCAGAAGCTCAGAAGCTCTCCAATCGCTCTCCTTTTGGGGTTTTCTGAAGGCTTCATGACAAAGGCATGAATGATTCAATTATTTGCCGTTGGTGATTGACACAACGTGTGGCCCCTCTCTCTCCCAGGAGGTCAGGGGCTAGGACTTTGAGTTCCAACCTCTAATCACATGGTTGGTTCTCTAGGCAATCGGCTCCCATCCCTAGGTGGATCCCAAAGTTGTCTCATCAGCATAAAAAAAGACTTGCTTTTATCATTCTCATCACTTAGGAAATTGCAAGGATTTGAGGAGCTCTGTGTCAGAAATGGACCAAGAACAAATACATATTTAGTTACATTATCATACTATGACAAATATTCTTTCTTTAGGAAAATGCAGAACTGGGGAAGAGAGGCCGCTTTTGTTTTGTTTTGAAAAAAATGTTTTGGTCTTTTTAGGGCCACACCTGCGGCATATGGAGATTCCCAGGCTAGGGGTCGAACCGGAGCTGCAGCCGCTGGCCTAAGCCACAGTCTCGGCAATGCCAGATCCAAGCCGCATCTGTGACCTACACTACAGCTCGCGGGAATGCCGGATCCTTAACCCACTGAACAAGACCAGGGATCGAACCTGTGCCCTCCGGAATGCTAGTCAGATTCATTTCCGTTGAGCCATGATGGGAACTCCCATTTTATTCATCAAATACTTATTAAGGGTTTACTCTGTGCGCAGGGCAATGCTGGCACTGGAGGTTTAATGATGAACAAGACAGGCAAGGTCATATTTGAAGAAAGTCACCGCTACAAGATGGCTTTCAGTTATTTTCCATTCTGGAGGAAAAAAATTATCTGAGAATTGAAAACTTTACCTCAGTCTTGTTAAAAAATAAACCGAGGTATATTAAAAGCATACCACGGGTGCTAGGGGTCAAATCGGAGCTGTAGCTGCCGGACCACGCCACAGCCACAGCAATGCCAGATCTGAGCCAATCTGCGACCTCCACTGAAGCTCATGGCAATGCTGGATCCTTAACCTACTGAGCAAAGCCAGGTTTCGAACCTGCATTCTCAAAGGTAATAGATTTGTTTTTCCACTGAGCCACGATGGGAACAGCCCTCCTCAATTTTCTTAATTACCAACTAAATGACTCTCTTGGGAAGGCGGAGTCAGAATGGACATGCAGTCTGCTGGATGTTGACAATTTGGGTTTAATAATCCAACGAAAACCCTCTCATTTAAAAAGAGAGAGGAGTTCCTGTGGTGGTGCAGCGGAAACGAATCTGACTAGGAACCATGAGGTTGCGGGTTCGATCACCTGGCCTCACTCAGTAGGTTAAGGATCTGGCGTTGCCATAAGCTGCAGTATAGGCAGAAGAGGGAGCCTGGATCCAGTGTTGCTGTGGCTGTGGTGCAGGCCAGCAGCTGCAGCTCCCATTCGACCCCTAGCCTGGAACCTTCATATGCTCCAGGTGTGGCATAAAAAGGAGAAAAGAGGGAAAAAAATGGATTTTACCTTTCACAGAGGGATTAAGATGGCGGAAGAGAAGGACTGGAGCTCAACTTCTCTCATAGAAACAACAAAATTACAACCAAATGCCGAGCAACCTTTAACCAAATGGACTGGAAACTTTCAAAAAGATATTCTGCTCCAGAAGACAAAGAGGAGACCCCATCAAGAGGTAGGAGGGGCGATTACGCGGTAGAAGCAACCCCATACCTCCCGGGTGGGAAGCCCCACAGACTGGAAAGTAGCTATCACAGAGACTCAGCTACAGGACTGAGAGTTCTGAGCCCCACATCAAATCCCCATGCCTGGGGATCTGACACAGGAAGAAAGAGCCCCCGGAGCATCTGGCATTGAAGGCCAGTGGGGCTTGTGTGCAGGAGCTCCACGGGACTGGGGGAAAAGGAGACCCCGTTCTTGAAAGGCGCACACAGACGTTCATGTGCACCAGATCCCGGGGCAAAGCTAAGCCTCCATAGGAATCTGGGTCGAATCTGACTGCAGTTCTTGGAGGATCTCCTGGGAAAATCAGGGGTGATTGTGGCCTGTTGTGAGGGAAGGGCATTGGAGGCAAAGTTCTTGGGAACCTTCATCAGCCTGTGTTTCTCTGGAGGTGGCCATTTTGGGAAAAGCTGGCCCCTCCCATCAGCGCTGAGAAGCCCCCGCCAAACAATAAGCCAGGTGGGATCTCAGCCCCACCCATCAGTAAACAGGCTGCCTGGCACACAGCTGCCTCTAATCTCACCCAGAGACGAAGCTCCACCCACCAGAGGGCAGGCACCAGTCCCTCCCTTCCGGAAGCCTACAGCAAGCATCCCCCCATACCAGCTTCAGCCACAAGGGGGGCAAACACCATAAGTAAGAGAGGCTACAACTCCATTGTCTGCAAAAAAGGTCACCACACCAGAAACCTATCAAAATGAAAAGTCAGAGAACTATTCCCGGAGTTCCCGTCATGGCTCAGTGGTTAACGAATCCGACTAGGAACTGTGAGGTTGCAGGTTCGATCCCTGGCCTTGCTCAGTGGGTTAATGATCTGGCGTTGCTGTGAGCTGCGGTGTAGGTTGCAGCCGCGGCTCAGATCCCGCGTGGCTGTGGCTGTCGCGTGAGCTGCAATGTAGGTTGCAGACACGGCTCGGATCCCGCATGGCTGTGGCTGTGCCATAGGCCGGCAGCTACAGCTCCTGTTAGACCCCTAGCCTGGGAACCTCCATATGCCGTGAGTGCAGCCCTAGATAAGGCAAAAAGAAAAAAAAGAACTATTCCCTTTCACAGATTCATATTTGTACAAAGTCCCATTTACTGACATACTTTTAGATATACCTCATTTCTGAGGTAACTGTTTTTCTCTTTCCCTCGCTCTCTCTGGCTGTACAGAAATTTCACCGACTATGGATATATATATATATATACACTTTTTTTTTTTTTTTGGTCTTTTTAGGCTGCACCCACAGCATATGGAAGTTCCCAGTCTAGGGGTCAAATTGGAGCCACAGCCACAGCCACAGCCATGTGGGATCCAATCCACGTCTGCAATCTACACCAAAGCTCATGGCAATACCAGATCCTTAACCCACTGAGTGAGGCCAGGGATCGAACCTGCATCCTCATGGATGCTAGTCAGGTTCATTACCACTGAGCCACGATGGGGATTCCTGAATACCATATTTTTATTAGGTATTTTCCATACTTAAATCGCAGCTGCATCGTCGAAATCCAACCCCGAGAAGTTAATACCCCTTTCATTGCAGGTGTGTATACTTTCACACGCTCTCTCGCCTTAGGTTTAAGTAAAAGATCAAGTTCCATTCAAGTTGGAGAACAAAGAAAATATGGTGACCTAAAAAAAAAATAAGCACTTAAAGTATCTGAAATGAATTAAAAAATAAATCAGCAGCTCAAAAGGGAACAGGAAACACCTAGCAATTCACAGACTTACACATGAAAGTGTGCTCATTTGCATGAATAATCAAAGAAATGGAAATTAAAAGCTAGACTTATTTTTCACCTCTCAGACTGGTAAACGAAGAGACTGGTATTTTAGGGTTTTGGTGAGGCGGTGGGGAAAACAAACACTGAGGGTGGGAATGGAAATAAGTGCAACTTTTTGAAGCACACCTTGGCAGAAACCTATGGCTTGGCACATATGCTTTAAGGAATTTGTATTTCAGAGGCAAAGAATGTCCATACAAGTCCACAAGAAAACACGCAGCCTCTGTTCTAGCAGCAAATAACTGAAAACATGCACGTGTCCATCCATCTGTGTAATGGGTTGAATTATGTCCCTCCCCCCAAAGGTAAGTTCAAGTTCACCTGTTAATGTGACCTTATTTGGGAATAGGATCCCTACAGACGTCCTCAGTGAAGATGCGGTCATACAGGATTAAGGTGGACCCTAAAGCCAATGACTGCGGTTCTTAGAAGAGGAGGAGAGGACGCACAGACACACAAGGAAGAAGGCCCACGTGACCATGGAGGCAGAGACTGGAGGGAGGCAGCCACAAGCCAAGGGATGCCGGAAGTTGCCAGATGCTAGAAGAGTCAAGGAAGGAAACTTCATAGAGATTTCAGAGGGATTACAATCCCGTTGACGCCTTGATTTTGGACATCCGTCCTCCAGCACTGTGGAGAATAACTCCTCCAGTTAGTTATAATTTGTTATGGCAGCTCCAGGAAAGTAACACAGTAGGGGCTGGTTCAGTAAAGAATGATACATATGTATAACTAAGGATGGGTTTCGAGAGACTCAATCGATTCCTTATTACTCTTTGGACTATGTGAATAGAGTTTCTTTTATAAGAAATAAAATTTAAACAATAAATACCACTCTCTTCCTTTCTCTATAACCTGGTTTTTGGGGTTTTATTTATTGCACTTTAAAGCCAAAATAAGAGAAGATAATCATATTCTTTTTCATAAAGTCTTTTTTTTTTTGCTTTTTTTAGGGCCGCAATCATGGCATATGGAGGTTCCCAGGCTAGGAGTCAAATCAGAGCTGTAGCCACTGGCCTATGCCACAGCCACAGCAACGCCAGATCTGAACCGCTTCTGCAGCCTACACCACAGCTCAGGGCAAAGCTGGGGCCTTAATCCACTGAGCGAGGCCAGGGGTCAAACCTGCGTCCTCATGCATATGAGTCAGATTCGCTTCTGATGAGCCATGCACGATGGGAACTCCTTTTTCATAAAATCTTGAATTGGGAAGATCTAAGAGACCATCCATAATAATGGCTTCCAAAGATGTCCACATCCTAATCCTCGGAATCTGTCTTCATGTTAGGTTATGTGGCAAAGGGGAATTAAGGTCACAGATGGAATTTTGGTTGCTAATCAGCTGACCTGAAAAAAAAAAACAAAAACAGATGATTCTGGATGGGCTGGATCAATGTAATCACGAGGAAGCAGAAAAGTCAGTGGCAGAGTCATATAATGTGAGATTCAACTGGCCGCTCTGGCTTTGGCTTTGAAGATGAAAGAAGTGGCTGTGAGCCAAGGACTGCAGACAGCCTGTGGGTACTGGCAAAGGCGAGGAAATGGGTTCACCCCAAGAGACTCCAGAAAGGAACATGGATCTGCCGACACCATGATTTTAGCCCACTGAGAATCCCATCAGGCTTCTGACCTCCAGAAACGTAAGAGAATAAATCTGGGTTGTTTTAAACAACTAAGTTTGTGGCGATTTGTTACAGCAGCAACAGGAAACGCATACATCTGTCAACCCCACGTTGTGCAGAGAAAGAAACTGAGATCCAAGAACACCAGAGAAAAGAGCCAACATCCACCCCGGATCTCCTGGTTCATAAGGGTGTTTTCATTATAAAATCTGAACACAAATAATCAGAGGATAAACATCCTTTCACCTCAAACATATTTTGTCATAATCAAACTTCCCTGGAACTTTTATTACTCAATGAATTTTATTACATTAAGAGTTGTACAACGGGAGTTCCTGTCGTGGCTCAGTGGTTAACGAATCCGACTAGGAACCATGAGGTTGCGGGTTCGATCCCTGGCCTTGCTCAGTGGGTTAAGGATCCGGCATTGCTGTGAGCTGTGGTGAAGGCCGGCGGCTACAGCTCCTGTTGGACCTCTAGCCTGGGAACCTCCATATGCTGCGGGTGCGGCCCTAGATAAGGCAAAAAGACAAAAAAAAAGAATAACAGTAAAAAAAAAAAAAAAAGAGTTGTACAACGATCGGCGTTCCCGTCGTGGCTCAGTGGTTAACGAATCTGACTAGGAACGATGAGGTTGCGGGTTCGATCCCTAGCCTTGCTCAGTGGGTTAAGGATCTGGCGTTGCCGTGAGCTGTGGTGTAGGTTGCATACGCGGCTCAGATCCCGCGTTGCTGTGGCTGTGGTGAAGACCGGCAGCGATAGCTCTTGTTAGACCCCTAGCCTGGGAACTTCCATATGCCGTGGGTGCGGCCCAAATAAGGCAAAAAGACAAAAAAAATAGTTGTAGAACGATCATCACAACCCAATTTTATAGCATTTCCATCCTAAACACCCCCTGGAACATTTTTTTTGCTGCGCCTGCAGCATATGGAAGTTCTCAGGCCAGGAATTAAACTCGAGCTGCAGCAGTGACAACAAACCACAGCAGTGACAACACCAGATCCTTAACATGCTGCACCACAAGAGAACTCCCTATTTTTAAAATTTTAATTTTTTGGTCTTGCCCATGGCCCGTGGCATGCAGAAGTTCCCAGGCCAGGGACTGAACCTGAGCCATAGCAGTGACAATGTCAGATCCTTAACCACTAGGCCAGCAGGAAACTCAACCCTGAAACATGGAAAAAGTGACTTGCTCTTGGAAAAGTTTAACTTATTCACATTTCTGGAACATTTTCCATCTTAAAAACAAAAATAAAGAAAAAGGACATTCCATATTCACTCTCAAAACAACTTGTTAGGAGCCACTTTTTCAGGACTTGCCCATGGTTTGCTATAATTTGCTTGTCTCGAATTGTAAATTCTCTGCTCTTCTCAAATAAACTCATTTTCCTGGTAAAATGACTGGCTCTCAACAAAACTACTTTTCCCCCCAGAACAGGTTTGATGTGTTTCCTTAGTGAAACTGGGCTAAATCTCTCACTTCACATCAATTCAGTTTTTATTCCCATGCAAATAAAGAGCTTCACAAGAAGAAAAATACAGTAGGAAATTTCACGCCCAACTAATGCATATGTAACAGGATTGCTATACATTTAAATACCTGTTCATTGTCAAGAGTAATAGATCACTTCTAGAATTCACATGATTCTGAACCCCGTTCTATATGGCACTAAAAGATGAACTGAAAGCACATCTGTAAGAAAAATGTAAAGGGGAATAAGAGTCCTGATCAAGTGGCATATGAAGGAACATTACTGTTATTTTTAGTAACAAAAAAACAAACATAGCCCAGAGACCTTAGGTATGTAGTGTGTGTTTTGTTTGAGTCAAGATACCTGGGAGTCTTACGATGTTTGTTTACTTTAATCATGCTGAACATGCAAAATGAGAATAATCAAGTAAGAACAATAAATGTTATTTTATTTGGCTCAAGGTATGTTGAAGTTTCCAGGACAGGGATCGAACATGCGCCACAGCAGGACCCAAGCCACAGCAGTAACACCAGGTCTTTAACCTGCTAGGCCACCAGGGAATTCCAAGATGTCATTTTATTTTACATATGTATAAATATATATATATATATATATATATAGCAATGGCATGCAGGGGCAGCAGCTTGAAGCAGGGTCTCAATTTCAGACCAGGGATTGAACCCGGGCTGTAGGTGACTCCTAGCCCCTAAACCACCTGGGAACTCCCAATAAGGTGTGTGTGTGTGTGTGTGCGCGCGTGTGTGTGTGTCTTTTTAGGGCCATACCTGTGGCATATGGAGGTTCCCAGGCTAGGGGTTGAATTGGAGCTGCAGCTGCTGGCCTACGCCACAGCCACAGCCACAGCAGCGTGGGATCCAGGCCACATCTGTGACCTCACGGCAACGCCTGATCCTTAACCCAGTGACCAAGGCCAGGGATGGAACCTGCATCCTCATGGATGCTAGTCAGGTTCTTTTCCGCTAAGCCACAGTGGGAACCCCCAAGACATCATTTTAGACTCTGAAACAAATTTCATGGTATGTACAAAGACTGACTGCTGGCCTGGAATCCAAGAAACCTGGGTTCAAATCAGGGCTTTTCCATTTCTAGGCTCTCATCTGTGAACTGGAGATGGGCAGTTGCCATCTGCCTCTACAAGGATCGAATCATGAGCCGCTTCAGCCACTGACCCTCAGCATCCCCGGAAAGGAGCTCAGGATGGAGATGGGAGTGAGGCCCTCTGTGCTCTGGGAAAACTGGCAAAACAGGTCTTCACACAAGATATTTTCAGGAGATGATTTTATGAGCCCAATTTTTACATCTCCTTGTATCTAGAAAAGCACTAAAATCCTTCATGGTGACGTCTGCTCCTCGTGACTGGCAGGAACCTTCACGAGATTAGCAGCAACCTTCTGTAAAATGCACGCTTTACTGCACGTACTTCCCCCTTCACCAAAATCACAGATATCCTGGACTTCTCTTGCCTCTTTGGAGTGATATTTCAGAGCTTTCTGAAATGCTGCCTCCCCAGCTATAGTTCTAATTTTGCCTCAAATAAAACTTAACTCTCAAGCTTTAAGCAGCTTTTTTTTTTTTTTTTTTTTTTTTTTTTTTTTTTTTTTTTTTTGCTTTTTAGGGCCACATATGTGGCACATGGACGTTCCAGGCTAGGGGTTGAATTGGAGCTGCAGCTGCCAGCCTACACCACAGCCATAGCAATACAGGATCTGAGCCCCATCTGCTCACCTATACCACAGCTCATACCAACGCCAGATCCTTAACCCACTGAGCAAGGCCAGGGATTGAACCTGCATCCTCATGGATCCTAGTCGGGTTCGTTAAACACTGAGCCATGAAGGGACCTCCCCACACCAACTCTTTTTATAATTTTTTTATTTACTTTTAATCATTTCTATATTTTTTTATAAAGTGATAGAGGGTTTTTTTCCCCTTACACTGTACTATTAACATTTCCCGGGAGCAGTTTCTCAGGAGTACCTGAGATGCTGCCTCCCAGGCTTAAGTCCTAATTTCACCCCAAATAAAATTTAACTGTCAACATTTCCCCACATCTTCAAAAATTCATTTTTTTTTTTGGCCACCTGGAGGCATATGGAGTTCCCAGGTCAGGGATCAAACTTGAGTCACAATTGTGACCTATGCATGGCAACACTGAATCCTTTAACCCACTATGCTGGGCTGGGGATCAAACCTGTGTCTTGGTGCTGCAGAGACACTGCTGATACTGCTGCATCACAGCAGGGACTCCTACATCTAATTTTGAATAGTTACACATATTCTGTCCCAGGGACGCCATAACTAGCTTTAATCTTAAAAAAATTTTAAATTAAAGTATAGCTGATTTACAATGTGTTGGTTTCTGCGGTATGGCAAAGGAGGCCCAGTCCTATACATATATGACTCACCTTAGGGCAAAGGACGCACATAAATTGAAAGAGAGAGGATGGGAAAAATAAATTTCATGTGAATGGAAATGACAGGAAAGTGGGAGCTGCAATAATCAGAGAAGACAAAATAGACTTTAAAACAAAAGCCATAAAGAAAGATAAAGAAGGACATTATTTAATGATAAAAGGATAATTTCAAGAAGAGAATATTATGCTCGTCAATATACATGTTCCTAATACAGGAGCACCCAAATACATATAAGAAACAGAAACAGACATAAAGGGAGAAATTGATGGGAATACAATAATAGTAGGAGACCTTAACACCCCATTCACATCAATAGATGTCAGAGTCTCCAGAGAGAAAATCAACAAGGCAATGGAGATCATAAATGACACTTTAGAATAGTTACACTTAATTGCTATTTTCAGGACACGACATCCAAAAAACCCGGAATATACGTTCTTTTCAAGTACACATGGAATAGTCTCTAGGATTGACCACATACTAGGGCACAAAACTAACCTCAAAAAATTTAAGAGTACAGAAATCATTTCATGTATCTTCTCTGACCACAATGGCATGAAACTAGACATCAATCACAGGGGGAAAAAATGTGAAAAAAAACTGACTACCTGGAGACTAAACAACATGCTACTAAAAAAGCAATGTGTCAAGGAAATCAAAAGTAAATTAAAAAACACCTCCAGCAAATGACAATGAAGACACAACCATTCAAAATCTGTGGGATGCCACAGAAACAGTTCTTAGAGGGAAGTTCATAGCGATACAGGCCTTCCTCAAAAAAGAAGAAAAATATCAAATCAACAACCTAACCTACCACCTAAAAGAACTAGAAAATGAAGAACAAACAAAACCTAAAGTCAGCAGAAGGAAGGAAACCACAAAGATCAGAGAGCTAATCAATAAAATAGAGATAATTTTTTTTAACTCAATAAAAACAAGATCTGGTTCTTTGAAAGGGTAAACAAAACTGACAACTCTCTGGCCAGACTCACTGAGAAGAAGAGAGAACCCACATAAACAAAATAAGAAGTGAAAAAGGAGAAAGCTCAATGAATACTGCAGAAATACAAAAGAAAAAAAAAAGAATACCATGAATAATTATATGCCAACAAGTTTCACAATCTAGAAGAAATGGACAACTTTCCAGAGACAAAGAGCCCACCAAAGCTGAATCAAGAAAAACAGATCAGGAGTTCTATCATGGCGCAGCGGAAATGAATCCAACTAGGAATCATGAGGTCCTGAGGTTGTGGGTTCAATCCCTGGCCTCTTTCGGTGGGTTAACGATCTGGTCTTGCTGTGAGTGGCGACAGAGGTCACAAATGCGGTTGGGATCTGGTGTTGCTGTGGTTGTGGCGTAGGCCAGCAGCTGTAGCTCTGACTGGACCCCTAGCCTGGGAACCTCCATATGCCGCAGGTGCGGCCCTAAAAAAAACAAAAAAAGGGGAAGAAACAGATCATATGAACAGACTAAAATGAAATTACTAGGAATTACTAGAAATAAAAATTGAATATGTAATGAAAAAATTCCCTTTTTTTAAAGACAGATGCTTTAAATTTTTTAAATTATAGCTGATTTGCAATGTTGTGCCAATTTCTGCTGTACAGCGAAGTGACCCAGCCATATATATATATATATATATATATATATATATATGTATATATATATACTTTCTTTTTCTTATATTATCTTCCATCATGGTCTGTCTCGAGACTGGCTATAGTTCCCTGTGCTGTACAGTAGGACCTCATTATAATTGTTTTTTTTTTTTAAAGAAAGGGGACATTTCCCAGGAGCCTCTCGATGACTGCGGGTCATGTCTCACTGACTAGAGTTTGGTGAGCTTCCCCTTCCACTCATCACTGACATGCAGAGCGGGGTGGCCTGGGCTGGTTTAGACAATCAGTGCTGCCTCCCGTCACTAGACAATGGAACAAAATTTGAGTCCCGCCAGCGGGGAAGCAGGACACAGTGCAGTGGACAAGGTACTAAACAGTGCCTGCTGCAACTGGAAGACAGGCTTTCTAGTTCAGTCCGACTTTCTATCTACGGTAATGTTGTGAAAGTTGAGAAAGAGAAGAAGGTCCATTCTTACCTGTTTCTTTTCTTTCCTTTCTTTCTCTCTCTCTCTCTTTCTTTCTCTCTCTCTCTTTCTTTTTCGCTTTTTAGGGCCACACCCGCAGCATATGGAGGTTCCCAGGCTAGGGGTCCAATCGGAGCTGTCGCCACCGGCCTACGCCACAGCCACAGCAACACGGGATCCGAGCCGCTTCTGCAACCTACACCACAGCTCACGGCAACGCCGGATCCTTCATCCACTGAGCGAGGCCAGGGATCGAACCTGCATCCTCATGGACACTGTGTTGGGTTCTCAACCTGCTGAACCACAACAGGAACCCCTTTTCTTCTCTTTCTTATCTTAGGTACTGAAAAGACCTCACAAACTTAACTGTATCCAAAATGACACTACTGATCATTTCCACGCAGTCTTTGCAAACATCTTCTTTTTTTTTGTCTTTTTGCCTTTTCTAGGGCCACACTCGTGGCATATGGAGGCTCCCAGGCTAGGGGTCTAACAGGAGCTGTAGCCGCCAGCCAACGCCACAGCCACAGCAATGCGGGATCCGAGCCGCGTCTGCGACCTACACCACAGCTCACGGCAATGCCGGATCCTTACCCACTGAGCAAGGCCAGGGACCGAACTCGCAATCTCATGGTTCCTAGTCAGATTCGTTAACCACTGAGCCACGACGGGAACTCCTGCAAACATCTTAATTAACAACCTCGTGCATGGAGTCAAAAACCCTGGACTCTTGGGCCTCTCTCCTCTTGTACCTAGCATCCTAACCATCAGCAAATCCTACTGGTGTTGCCTTCGAAATACATCCAACTTGGGGCCCAGGAAACAAAGTGTGGCAGGGCGTTGAGGGGAGGGCTCTGCATAAAACCCAGCTGTGCTCTGGTACCAGAGACAGGGCCCTTGGCGTGGAACTGGGGGTCCTCGTGATGGGAAGTTTCAGGGCTGGAACTTCTCCAGGTGGCTCTGTGGACTATGGATGAGAACTAGAAACCACAGCAAAAGGAGAAGGAAAAAGCCATTCCTTGCAGCTGTAGAGGCTGCAGCAGACGTTCTGGTTTGTGGGCACCTGTGAGCGGCTACTTTGGGCATGTCCAGAAATAACTAAGAACACTGGGGAAAAGAGCTAATTTCCAACAGAGCTGCTGGGAGCTTGTGTCAAGGAGAAAAGTGCAAACTGCCTTTTTATTATGTGGCTACAGGCTGGTCAGGCTCTTTGGTGGTACAGGGGGATAATTCCAAATGTACAGAATGGGCATGACGTTTTCAAAATAGCAAACTCCCTGGAGTTCCTGTCATGGCTCAGTTGTTAACGAACCTGACTAGCATCAGTGAGGATGCAGGTTCGAGCCCTGGCCTCGCTCAGTGGGTTAAGAATCTGACTTTGCCGTGAGCTGTGGTGTAGGTCACAGATATGGCTCGGATCCTGCGTTGCTGTGGCTGTGCCGTAGACTGGCGGCTCCATCGGACCCCTAGCCTGGGAATCTCCATATGCCTCGGGTGCGCCCCCACCAAAAAAGAAAATATCAAACCCTTGTATTTTTGTTTCCTTCTTAAATCACATTCCCTGGCAACCTTCCATCTCCAAGTCTGAGCCAAGAGACTCTCTGTCCCAGGAAAGGAGAGGCTGTTCAGTCCCAAAGCAAGGAAATAATTGGTCTGAGTTCCAAACATGATGTACTTGAGGCTGCAGCATGGAGCAACCAGGCGTCCTGGTTTGCCTAGGACGGTCCCAGCTATTCTGGCGGTCTTGGCATTATAATTAACATCAACTCTGGGAGTTCCCGTCTTGGCTCAGCGGTTAACGAATCTGACTAAGAACCATGAGGCTGTGGGTTCGATCCCTGGCCTTGCTCAGTGGGTTAAGGATCCGGCGTTGCCGTGAGCTGTGGTGTAGGTTGCAGACGCGGCTTGGATCCCACGTTGCTGTGGCTGTGGCGAAGGCTGGCAGCTACAGCTCCTGTTAGACCCCTAGCCTGGGAACCTCCATATGCCACGGGTGCGGCTCTAGATAAAGGCAAAAAGACAAAAAAAAAAAAACAACAACAATGCTTCTAACCATCAAAGGCTTCCCTTTTTGGACAAGAAATGATCGTCACCCCATCTTAGAAAATAAGTCTGAAAATCTTTTGTGGAGAGAAAAGGATTTTCTAACTTTCTTTGGCATCCACTAACAAATCATGTATCAAGTCTTGAGAAAAGATGATGAAATTTTACTTTAAATAGGGGTGAGCAAGCAATCAGGGTAGAAGAGGGAGAGAGTGGGGATGGATGGGGAGTTTGGGGATAGTAGTGGCAAACTATTCCATTTAGAATGGATAAGCAATGAGTCCTGTTGTACAGCCCAGGGAACTATATTCAATCTCCTGGCATAGACCGTGATAGAAAAGAATATATGTATGTATGTATAAGTAAGTCACTTTGCTGTACAGCAGAAACTGGCACATTATAAATCAAATATACTTTAATAATTCAAAAAAAATTGGAGTTCCTGCTATGGCATGGTGGGTTAAGGATTTAGCATTGCCACAGCTGCAGTACAGGTCATAGCTCAGATTCAGTCCTTGGCCCAGGAACTCCCATATGCCGTGAGTACAGTCAAAAAAGTAAAAAATGATAATAATAATAATAATTTAAATATTTAAAAAAGGAAATCAGGGAAGATGGTAAACCAGTGGTTCTTTTTCTTTTGCACTGGGGGCAGTGCAAAGAAGTGGGAATTCGGAAGCTCCCAGGCCTGGGACTGAACCCCTGCCACAGCAGTGACAATGCTGGATCCTTAACCTGCTGAGACACTTGGGAACTCCTGGGTGAACTTTTTAGAGTACCTAAATTATATGTTAATAAAACTTTTTTTTTTTAAAGGAAAAAACCTCTAAGTGGTAGGGACAAGGAATCTGTGTTTTGACAAGCCTTTCAGTGATTCTAAGGTATATTAATGTTTGAGTCACTGCTCTAAAGAGACTATTTAAACCAGAAGAACTTAACAGAATGTCCTCAGTCTCACCAGCTTCCTCCCCACAGTGGCAGATACTCATAAAGATAATTATATCCCCTAAAGGGGATGAGGAACTTCATTTTTTTACAAATTTGCTTTTCTTACACATTTGAATAGCAGGTGTCTCGAGTCTGATATAGAGCCTACACTTGGGGGGGACCCTGAGGTTCCGCATCCACATCCAATGGACACTCCCAGTTGGGCACTTCCAGATGCACCCTGTCCTGAATTAAGCACTTTTTTTGTGTCTTTTTTTTTTTTTTTTTTTTTTTTTTTTTTTTTTTTTGCCTTATCTAGGGCCACACCTGCAGCATATGGAGGTTCCCAGGCTAGGGGTCTAACAGGAGCTGGAGCTGCCGGCCTTCGCCACAGCCACAGCAACGCGGGATCCGAGCTGCGTCTGCAAGCTACACCACAGCTCACGGCAATGCCGGATCCTTAACCCACTGAACGAGGCCAGGGATCGAACCCGCAACCCCATGGTTCCTAGTCGGATTCATTAACCACTGAGCCACGAAGGGAACTCCTTAAGCACTTTATTTGGAACTTGTTTTTCCTTGGTAAATGGCATCACTATCCACCTCAATGCCCAAGCCCCAAACCCAGGACCCATCCTTTGCCTTCTCCCTCCCCCACCCTGCAGGTGCAGCCCCTGAGGCTGGAAGAGCCTGTTCCATTACCTCTCCCCCTTTTTGCAGCAACGGCCTCAGGCCAGGACCTTATCACTTCTCCCAAATGGCCTCTTGGCTTTGAGTCTCTCCCCCCCCCACCTCTTTCAATCTACCCACTCAGAGATCCTCGGACCCTTTTTACACAGGAACATAATCAAGCCAAGCCACTTCCTGCTGAAACTTCTCTGGTGGCTTATCTCTGTCAGTTAGAAATCGCTTTCCACCACATGTAACAGAAACCTGGTTATGCCTTTTTTTTTTCAGGGCCACGCCCATGGCATATGGAAGTTCCCAGGCTAGGGGACCAATCAGAGCTACAGCTGCCAGCCCAGGCCACGGCCACAGCAATGTGGAATCTGAGCCACATCTGCGACCTACACGACAGCTCACGGCAATGCCAGATCCTTGACCCACTGAGCGAGGCCAGGGATGGAACCCAAATCCTCATGGACACTGGTCAGATTTATTTCCGCTGCGCCACAACGGGAACTTCCTGGTTATGCTTGTTTAACAAAATAAAGGTTTATTTTCCTCATGGGACGGAACCTGCCAAGGTAAGTAGCCCATTTCCAATGAAAACCCCTGTCACTGTCTAAAGCATCTTACAGCAATGTAACGTGCATTCACAGTTTAAATATACACAATCTGAAGATGCGATTATAATCGGGCCCAAGCACAGTGTTGTCCAAAAGCTCCCAGGTGTTTCTAGGTGCAGCCGGGGTTGACAATCACTGTACCAAACCCAGTTGCCTTTGATTTACAGCTGAGCTCTAAAGAGAATTAGCCAAAATGATACAGTGGGCCAGAGCCCAGGCCGGAACTGCTAAACAGAAAGCATATGACACAGGTTATTGCCAAGATTAATAAGTATAGTTAAAACTCAATTTTCGTTTGCAAATTTTGAATTCCAGGCTGTTTATTAGTGCTTACTAACAATCTAAATTAATTTTAATACGTTTTTCCCTTTCCAACTTTTTTTTTTTTTAAGGGCCTCACCCACGGCATATGGACGTTCCCAGGCTTGGGGTCTAATCGGAGCTGTAGCCACAGGCCTGTGCCACAGCCACAGCAAAGTGGGATCTGAGCAGCGTCTGCAACCTACACCACAGCTCACAGCAACACCAGATCCTTAACCCACTAGAGTGAGGCCAGGGATCAAACCCACAGGCTCATGGTTACTAGTTGGGTTTGTTAACCACTGAGCCACGACAAGACCTCCCCTCTCCAACTTTCGAAAATGCCTGATACTTCATGATTCTGGGATATAACCTTACAATGTTCAGTGGAACTGCTTTCATTTTTTTTTTTTTTTTTTTTTTTTTGTGCCTTATCTAGGGCCACACCCGCAGCATATGGAGATTCCCAGGCTAGGGGTCTAACAGAAGCTGTAGCTGCCAGCCTTCGCCACAGCCACAGCCATATGGGATCTGAGCCGCGTCTGCAACCTACACCACAGCTCACGGCAATGCCAGATCCTTAACCCACTGAGCAAGGCCAGGGATCGAACCCGCAACCTCATGGTTCTTAGTCTGATTCGTTAACCACTGAGCCACGACGGGAACTCCTGGAACTGCTTTCCATTTGGGGATTTACTAACAATAAATATTATGTAGGCAGGACTAGCTAACACTGCCTTTAATTGTTTCTAATTTGCCTCCTAGTCGTTAGTGGATTGATTTCTTAGCATTAAAAAAAAGAGCCTTTCGCTGGAGTTCCCATTGTGGCTCAACGAGTTAAGAAGCTGACTAGTATCCATGGCAACGTGGGTTTGATCCTTGGCCTCACTCAGTGGGTTAAGGATCCCACACTCGTGAGCTGTGGTGTAGGTCAGAGATGCGGCTGGGATCTGGCATTGCTGTGGCCGTGGCTTAGGTTGATAGCTGCAGCTCTGCCTGGACCCCTAGCCTGGAAACTTCCATATGTTGCACGTGCGTCCCTAAAAAAAAAAAAAAAGCCTCTTTGTACCTTGTTTCTTTCAGATTTCCCCTAGTTCCAACATTTCCCTACAATTCAGATAAAAACATACATTTTCATCAGCAAAGGTCTTGGTGATCATTTGTGATGTGAAGGAGCTTAAGAGCAAACTACTTATTTACTGAGCATGATAAACGTGTAAAGGGAAAACTGCTTTGGGATTATAGAACTAAAAAACGATTTAGGGAAAGAGGGAGATGAGATTAAGGAGAAAAGAGAGGAGTTCCCGTTGTGGCACAGCGGAAATGAATCCGACGAGGAACCATGAGGTTGCGGGTTCGATCCCTGGCCTCGCTCAGTGAGTTAAGGATCCCGCATTGCTGTGAGCTGTGGTACAGGTGGCAGATGTGGCTCAGATCTTGCATTGCTGTGGCTGTGGCGTAGGCTGGCGGCTACAGCTCTGATTTGATCCCTAGCCTGGGAACCCCCATATGCCATGGATCTGGCCCTAAAAAGCCTACAAAAAAGGAGAAAAGAGAAAAATGAGTCCTAAGAAAGGAAGAGGAGGAGGAGCAAAAGGATGGAAATGCAAGGCCGAATTTCTGGTCTACCTTCTTGCTTACATCTTAACCGCAGAGGTCCCCAAACACTGGTTTTCATCCTCAGCAATGACACACGGTAAACTGCTTAGTCACCTTCCTGGGCTGGAATCTGATCGGAGGCATCCAGCCCTCGTCATCACTCCCTACAAAATCCGGGTTTCTCGGGATTACTGGGCTGCCAGATTCCAGCCACATTCCCAGGCTCAAGACAACTCAAGCTGCTTTCAGATGCTCTTGATTTCTCGGAGATAATGACTCTCAAATGGGATTCAAACTTTTCAAAATTGGCTGAGCTCCCCGGTCACACACACGATCTCTGTGACTAGACTGTGGTCCTGGAGCACCCCAAAGCCATGAGATTGTGGAATCTCAAGGTCAACATGAACAGGCCTGTCCTACACTCACAAGATAGGAGCAAGGGCTCAGATGCACAGGCTCATCCAGAGGCTCAACCTTTAAATATGATACGTCAGGGAGTTCCCGTTGTGGCTCAGTGGTTAACGAATCCGACTAGAAACCATGAGGTTGCAGGTTCGATCCCTGGCATCACTCAGTGGGTTAAGGATCCGGCGTTGCCGTGAGCTGTGGTGTAGGTCGCAGAAGTGGCTCAGATCCCGCGTTGCTGTGGCTGTGGTGCTGGCCAGCAGCTACAGCTCTGATTAGACCCCTAGCCTGGAAACCTCCATATGCTGCGGGTGTGGCCCTAGAAAAGACAAAAAAAAAAAAAGATACATCAGGATAACACACTAAATAAAACACAACCTATCCTCCTGCCTTAACAAATAGAGCTTCCGAAAGACCTGGAAGGCAGGTTCAAATTCTCGGATTTCTCTGTGTTGGAAGATGGCAACAGAATGACAGCCAGCCCCCGTTCCTGGTTTTCCTCCTTCTTTCCCCACGGTGGGCTCCAGGATGCAGAGAGGAGCCTAGGGCCAGGCTTCTGTCTGTGCCCTTAGTGACGCTGTTCATTATCAGCTGGCCCAGGTCCCGGAAGCAGGCTCTCGGCTATTTGGTTAGGAAATTCCAGGGTCCCAGATACTCAGGTGCATGTTCCTAAACAGCGGTTCTCAACCCCGGGGGCAATATTTGGCAGTGTCTGGAGAAATTCTGGTTGTCACAGCTTGGGGAGGGGGTGATAAGAGGCCTGAGATGACACTAAATATATTGCAGCGCACAGGCAGCCTCCCAGAACCCGGAGTTATCTGCCCCCAAATGTCAAGTGTTGAGTTTGAGACAGTCTGTTTTAAGAGCTAACAAATACTGTTCGAGATCACATATTTAACCCTGTCCTAGAAGGAGGGGTAAGATTCTGGGTGGGAGCATCTTCTTTCTTCAAATTAAAAAAAAAAATTAAAAAAAAATTTTTGAGTGAGTGCCCGTCATGGCTCAGTGGTAACTAAACTGACTAGTATCCATGAGGACGCGGGTTCGATCCCTGGCCTCCATCAGTGGGTGACAGATCTGAGCTGCGGTATAGGTTGCAGACATGGCTACGATATGGCGTAGCTGCAGTGCAGGCCAACAGTTGCAGCTCTGATTCGACCCCTAGCCTGGGAACTTCTGTATGTCGCCACAGCTAAAAAAAAAAAAAGATTTTTTTGTTTTGTTTTTTTGTTTTTAGGGCCGCACCTTTGGCATATGGAAGTTCCCAGGCTAGGGGGTCAAATCAGAGCTGCAGCTGCCAGCCATAGCCACAACCACAGCAACTCTGGATCTGAGCCGCATCTGTGACCTACATCTTGGCTCGTGGCATCTTAGATCCTTAAACCAGTGAGTGAGGCCAGGGATCGAACCTGCATCCTCAAGGATACTATGTGGGCTTCTTAAGCCGCTGAGCCACAAGGGGAACTCCTGGGAGCACCTTCTTGGCTCCACACTCCACTCCTCCATGGGAAATATGGTCTGTGGAAGAACAGAACAGGGGGACCCCCTGCTCAGGGGAGGGCAGGTACTAGGAATGAGCTTCAGGAGTCCTTTCATCCTGCACCCTACAAGCCCTGGCATCCACCCAAGCTTCGTCTACATATCGCAAAAAGAGGAGGGGCTCGCGGATCCCAGGGTCACTCTTCGAACTCTTGGGCAACTTTGCTGGCAAGCTAACTGAAGTCTGATTCCAACTGCTTGGAACCCAGAGAAACTTCGGTCTTGGGCAAAGGCCCTTTGGTTGGGAACTGCGCGTTTATGCAACTGCTAGCACATGTCAGGTAACTGGAAAATGCAAGGAAGTACAACAAGCAAGATTACAAATATGTGCACTTTCTAGAGGACAATAAAAAAATGGAGATTATTTTTGACAGGATGCCTTCGAGTCCAAGGGTATCATTAAATAAGTAATGTACAGCCAAGAAGTGGCTGAAGCGCCTTCTGCCTTGTTTCACACTGGCCTTGAATTAGGACCGAGAGTGGCGAAACCTCCCTACCGAGCATTAGAGGGAAAACGTGGACTGGGTTGCAGCTGGAGGGGATGGAGAAGATTTTTAACCTCGCAAAACGAACAGAACAGGGATCCCCAGCAGCCAGGGCTCTTCTCCCTTAGGTATGTCCCTTCCCGGCCCCTGTCTTGGTCTCCCAACTCCAGGTTTCTGTATTTTTTGGTGGCCTCATATGGAAGGTCCTGGGCCAGGGACTGAATCTGGGTTCATGGCCTGATCCTTTAACCCACTTTACCAGGTACGGGAACCCTTGTCCCCGCCAGGACCTGAGCCACTACAGATTCTTTTTTTTTTTTTTTTGGTCTTTTTAGGGCTGTACCGGCAGCATAGGGAAGTTCTCAGGCTAGGGGTCAAATGGGAGCTGCAGCTACCACACTATGCCACAGCCACAGCAACACTAGATCCAAGTAGCACTTGGGACCTAAACAGAAGCTTGCGGCAACACTGGATCCTTAACCCTCTTAACAAGGCCAGGGATTGAACCCACATCCTCATGGATACTAGTCAGGTTCTTAACACGCTGAGCCACAATGGGAACTCCCTACAACCGGATTCTTAACTCCTCCACGTTTTTTTTTTTTTTTTTCAGGATGCTTTCCCCATCTCCTCTTTTGAGTCAAGATTCAGCTCTTGCTCTCAGTTTGCATTCTTCACTGGGCAGGAAAAAACACCTTGGAGTCAGAGTTTCTTAAAGTGCCAGCATCAGCGGTAGCAGGGAACAAGACAGGAATGTAAATTCCAGGTTCCCACCGCAGACCCACTGAATTAGAAACCCAGCAACCTGCAGTTTAACGAGGCTTCTGGGTGAAAAGCATGCTTCCAGGTTAAGTTAACCTCCCTCAACTCATCTTTATTAGTCAGGCTTCGCTGTAGGGAGGAAAGATGAAGATTCTTCTCCCCTTAATGGCTCCTCCCCAACCCCCTGATTTATCAAACAATTTTCCCAACAAACGTATGCCGCGTCCTGGGGGCGGGGGGTGAGTCTCATTCTAAGCCAAACTGTTGCAGACAAATGCACATCTAGGGTAAAAGCTTTTTGAGAACAGAGTAAAAGTTTAGTTCGCACTCCCCAAAGGTATCCACCCACAGTCTCTGGTACATCTTCCTAGAGATTTCTGAGCACACAGGTAACTATGTTTATACTTTTATATAAAACTGCCACAAAGGCAGTCTGTATGCTCATTTCTTGTTTTTGAAATCTCTTCGTTGAAGGATAAGCAATCCTCTGGGGTATGGAGAAACTGTTGGTTATTCACCCACGCTAACCTTCTCCTGCACGGCTGTGCCAGCAGAGTCAGGCCACAGAGGTACGTAGAAAATCTGTCAGGTGACATTTTAGTATTTTCAGACTTGCGGCCTTGCCAAACAGGAAACGCTCGAAAAGCATGCACGAGTCATAACCAAATAAGTAACTCTACATGTCACGGACCAAGAAAATCGCAGGGAACAAAAGGAGAGGCCAGGGATTGAGAGGTATCGACTTTACACACTCTCAGAAACGACAAACACTAGACACATAAGAAATGAACGCTCTCAAAAGCACCCAGCTCGACAGTCCCAACTTCTAAATAACAAATGCTACAACGCCACGACCAAAGTCAGTTATGACTAACTACGTTTCCAGGCAAAAGCGACCTCAGATATTCAAGGCGTGCTGTGTATACCTCATGTTCCCAGTTTCGTGTGCTGCAATCCTCGGATTGCACCTTTTGGAGGAGAAATGTTGTTTTTTTCTGGGCGTTTTACAGCCGCTGGGCGGAGGGAGCCGGTGGCGCGGCGAACAAGGCTCCACACGTGGCCCCTTGGCCCCGCCCCCGGTCATTCCCGGCCACTCGCGTCCCGAGGCCCCCAGTGGGGAGCGGGCTGAGCGCGCGCGCGGTGATTGGTTCCGGGCCTGGGTGGGCGGGGCGCGACGCTCCGGCCTATAAAGGTTCCACGGCGCAGCCGCCTCGGTTTGCGTCGGCGTCTACTGCGGCTTCTCCCGCAGCTTTGGGTACCCTCCCAGTCCGGACCGGAGCGCGACCCCGCGAGTCATGGCGACGAAGGCCGTGTGCGTGCTGAAGGGCGACGGCCCGGTGCAGGGCACCATCTACTTCGAGCTGAAGGCAAGGGCAGGCGCGGGGGGAAGCTGGCGGCGAGGCCGTGCCGCCGCACCTGTGCCGGGGAGTAGGCGGCGGGCGAGCTGGGGCCCGCGCGGCCCTCGCCACGCCCCCGGCCCACGTTTCGGCGGGTTTCCGTCGCCCCTCTGCTTCGCCATGATGTTGCGCCCCCAGACCGCTACCCGCGCGCGTCCGCGGAGTGCTGAGTCATTGGGCAAGCCCGGAGGCGGCGGCGGTGCGTGGGGAAGCCTGGGCGGGCCGCCCCGTGGGTGCCAACAACCGCGGGCCCCGGGGGAAGAGGAGAAAGTGAGGGAGGAAAGCCGGCTGCCCCGGGGCCTCCTTGGCATCCGCAGGCCTGGCCCAAGCCCTGACGTGCTGGACGAGGCCGTGGCCATTCGTTTCAGGGTCATTTTCTGGGGCCGGAGGTCCTGCGGACTCTGAGTTGCGCAGTCTGAGGCCCGGTCCGCCCTTGAGATCCGGGGGGGTGGCGGGTGCGGCCCGGCAGTCCGGGTATTCGAGCATCCGTTATCCCTTTGGGGCTTCCTTTTCAGCTTGAGCTCACTGGTTCAGGGGTCTGCAGACCACGGCCCGCGTACCTGATCTGTCGCGGGGCGGTGTTTGTACAGCCCTCGAGCTGAGTAGTTTTTATGTTTCTTTTTTTACGAGTTTGTATTTTTGTATCTTCACGTTTAAAGGGTCACGAAAACAAGAGTAGGCGACAGAGACTCTTACAGAAAAGTTTGCTGACCCTTGCTCTGGGTCATGATCAGTTCCTAAGGGCAAAGAAGATGGCCCTGCAAAGCTCCAGAAGCCAGAGATCTAGCAGACAGGTTTTCCAGAGGAGCGGTTTTTAACGCTGGGTGCACAGTGGACTCACTCAGGGAGCTTTTTGTATTTTAATTTAAGTTTATGTTTGATTTTTATTTTGTTTTGCCGCCACCGGGGGCATGCAGAAGTTCCTGAGCCAGGGATCAAACCTGTGCCACAGGAGCAACCCTAGTCACAGCAGTGACAAGGCAGAGTCCTTAATCTGCTAGGCTGCCGGAGAACACCTCAGGGAGTTTTTTTTTTTTTTTTGTCTTTTTGCCTTTATGGTGCCGCACTCGCGGCATATGGAGGTTCCCAGGCTAGGGGTCTAACAGGAGCTGGAGCTGCCGGCCTTCGCCACAGCCACAGCAACGCGGGATCCGAGCCGCGTCTGCGACCTTCACCAACAGCTCACGGCAACGCCGGATCCTTAACCCCCTGAGCAAGGCCAGGGATCGAACCTGCAACCTCATGGTTCTTAGTCGGATTCGTTAACCACTGAGCCACGAAGGGAACTCCGAGTTTTTTTTTTTTGTTTTTTATAAAATGCAGATACCAAGGTCCACTTCTGGATAGATTGCATGAAAACCTGATGGGCATTGAGAGTTGCTGTTTTATTTTATTTTTTCATTTTTGGCTCCACTGCCATATGGAGTTCCCAGGCCAGGGATCAGATCCGAGCCGCTGTTGAGACCTACGCTGCAGCAACACTGGATCCTTTAACCCCTATGCGGCAGGAATGGAGCCTGTGTCCAGGTGCTGCTTCCGATCCCTTTGTGCTACAGCAGGAACTCCAAGGGTTGTGGTTTCTAAAGTTTCCAGAATGGTTCTTAGTGCATGGGGGATTGTGAATAGCAATTGGTAGGATAAAGGATGGGGTTTGGAAATCCAACGTTAAGAGAGCGGGAGTGTTTCCATTGTGTGAAATGATCACTTCCCTTTCTTCTTGGAGCATTCATTTAAACACACTCTCTGTAAAGCGACTTTGAAATTTCTCTACCATTAGGCCTGTTGTTGAGATGGTAGAGGATAAATTTTTAAACAAAACAGAGTGTACAGAAATACTGATAATATGTGCAAAACACAGGTGTTAGGAGGGTCCCCCACTCCCAAATCTTAGTTTACCAGTGGGTGGAAAACTTTGTTGGTTTGATAATCATGAGAGACTATTTAAGATAGGAATGAGATTTAGTCTTTTTTTTTTTTTTTTTTGTCTTTTTGCCTTTTCTAGGGCCGCATTCGCAGCAATATAGAGGTTCCCAGGCTAGGGGTCTTAACAGGAGCTGTAGCCACCGGCCTTCACCACAGCCACAGCAACGTGGAATCCGAGCCGCGTCTGCAACCTTCACCACAGCTCACGGCAACGCTGGATCCTTAACCCACTGAGCAAGGCCAGGGATCGAACCTGCAACCTCATGGTTCCTAGTCGGATTCGTTAACCACTGCGCCACAACGGGAACGCCAGATTTAGTCTTTAAAGTAGTTTATGGGGACTTCTCGTCGTGGCTCAGTGGTAACAAACGTGACAAGGATCCATAAGGATGTGGGTTTGATCCCTGGCCTCGCTCAGTGGGTTAAGGATCTGGTGCTACCGTGAGCTGTGGTGTAGGTTGCAGATGTGGCTCGCATAACTGTGACTGTGGTGTGGGTCGGCAGCTGTAGCTCCAGTTCGACCCCTAGCCTGGGAATGTTCATATGCTGTAGGTGCGGTCCTAAAAAGCAAAAAAGGTTTATTGAAATCTGAGAGAATGGGAAAAGTGATCTAGGTAAGTGTCCCATTTATAGAATTAGATGAGAGAAAACTTATATTTGAGCTGAATTTTTTCCTTTAAGTGGTTTCATAATTTTCTGGAAAGGGCCCTTTAGCATTTGATTAAATTTTGCAGTTTTCATTTGCCAGAGTTTTGTCCATCCTTTTGCTTCTCAGCTGGAGAACCTAAGAAGCCTCTGAGGGATTTCTTTCCCTTTGGCCATTGAGAAAGAGTATGTGGCATTCTATTCAGAAGCCAAACTGAATGCACACGGGACCAAGCTTCTCTTTTCATCCTCCCTTAGCAACTTGTATGGCTCCCTCCTTTTTTTTTTTTTTTGGTCTTTTTGGGGCCGCACCCCCGGCATATGGAGGTTCCCAGGCTAGGGATTCAATTGGAGCCGCAGCTGCTGACCTACTCCAGAGCCACAGCTACGTGGGATCCGAGCCGCGTCTTCGACCTACACCACAGCTCATGGCAACGCTGGATCCTTAACCCACTGAGCGAGGCCAGGGGTCGAACCTGCAACCTCATGGTTCCCAGTCAGATTCGTTTCCGCTGTGCCACGACGGGAACTCCATGACTCCCTCTTTTAAGTTCCAAACTTCATTTTGGTGGTGCTGTTTGTACCTGATAAAGACCCTTGGATATGCAGATGTATTAAATTGGCAATAAATTGTATTTCTTGGCCCGTTGAGCGCTTAAACTTTTGGATTAATTTCCAGTTTTCCGAAATCAGAAATTTTCACCAATCAGTCCAAATTGCTAGCCTTTCTTGAAAAATTTGGAGATCTGCCTACACCAAGCCTTCATCAGCCCAAAGCAACACTATGAAGGACCCGTTTACATTCCTGCTTCCCCGACCTGTTTTACTCATTTGAGATAATAGCCTGGTCCCTGCAGGTTGTACCCAGGCAGCTTACCCTTGAACTTCTGTGTGCTGTCTGCATACCCATTAAGTGGAGGCTTGGCGGAACCTGCCATGTTTGTCTCTCTGTGCTTTTGATAACGTGGCATGTGTTGGGGGATAACAGTCACATTTGGGTTTTTCCAAAATGAAAGGTTGTACCTAGAAGGATTATGGTGCATCTGTTCTCAAAAAGAAATAGGAAGCAGCAGTTGCCATGCTGCTTCATTTGCGCAGTGGCATATAGCCAGTGGTAAGTCAGATTCTCAAGGTTAACACCTCTTTTAACTGTTGGCCCTGGCTATTTTATTTTATTTTACTTTATTTGTCTTTAGGGCCGCACCTGCGGTCTATGGAGGTTCTTAAGCTAGGGGTCGAATTGGAGCTACAGCTGTCGGCCTATGCCACAGCCACAGAAATGCCAGATCGAGCTACATCTGCAACCTACACCATAGCTCATGGCAACGCCAGATTCTTAACCCACTGATCGAGGTCAGGGATTGGACCTGCATTCTCATGGATGCTAGTCAGATTTGTTTCCGCTGAGTCAAGATGGGAACTCTGGCTCTGGCTTTTTAAAAACTTAAAGACTCCTTATATTGCTGTATGGTATGGATGCTGTATTTTATTTTAGTCCCTAAGAAAGTAGTAACTTTTTTTTTTTTAATTTAATTTTCTTACAGCTGCACCCACAGCATATGGAAGTTCCTGGGCTAGGATTTGAATCCAAGCTGCAGCTGACGCCAGAGCCATGGCAAATGCCAGATCCAAGCCATGTCTGCAACCTACGCCACACTTGCGGCCGCGCTGGATCCTTTATCCCATTGAGTGAAGCCAGGAATCAAACCTGCATCCTCATGGAAACTAGTTGGGTTCCTAACCTGCTGAGCCACAATGGGAACTCCAAACGTAGTCAGTTTCTTTCCTTTTTTTTTTTTCTTTTTGCTTATTAGGGCCGCACTGGCGGCGGCGGCATTTGGAGGTTCCCAGACTAGGGGTCAAATCAGAGCTATAGCTGCCGGGCTACACCACAGCCACAGCAGTGCAGGATCTGAGCCGAGTCTGCGACCTACACCACAGCTCACAGCAACGCCGGGTCCTTAACCCACTGAGCGAGGCCAGGGTTTGAACCTGCAACCTCATGGTTCCCAGTCGAATTCATTTCTGCTGCACCAACGGGAACTCCCAAAAAGTAGTCACTTTCTTGATTTTGCTATGTAGCATGCTGTACCATCACTCCTCACCATTGCCTGAATTGCAGGGCATTTTATTTTATTTTTAAAAAATTAAAAAGTTTATTTTGACCACACCGAGGCATGCGGAAATTCCTGGGCCAGGGATCAAACCCGCATCACAGCAGCAGCCCAAGCTGTTTCAGTGACAACACCGGATCCTTCACCCACTGCAGCGCAAGGAAACTCCCACAGTGTGTTTCTTTTTACCCGCTTTAGTGTTTTATTGCCCTTTCTTCTTGGTCTCAGTAGTTGTCTAGGTTTCAGTACCTAAAGAAACTTGAGAAACTTCTGCTTAGACTAGAATCAGTCTCCCCCAGGAGCAGTGGCGTAGGTTATTTTCTGGCTCTGACTCAAAAATACCTATGCTGGAACCCTTCTTGTGGAGAGTGGCGAACGGGGGTCCTAGGGTAGTAAGGTGAATATTTCCAGTGTGCCTTTTTCTTCTTAGGGCAAATCTGTATGTTTGCTAATAGGACAGAGTGCGTGAAGAGAGCAAGGTACTGACAAATGTGTGGTGTGCTCACGTTTGGGTTAAAAAGCTTGATGTGTGCACATACACTGACCGTGCACAAATACGACCTATCTGAAGTATTCACAGAATAAACAAGAACTTATTTATGTTAATATGCATAAGGCAGTTAAGCAGCTTGCTGGAGCGTCTTTGCTAGAAAGTGATGGGCCTGGGGTTTGGACACAGATTTTCCTAGTCCCAAGTTCACGTTCTTTCTACTTTCCTGTGAGTGGTAGAGGTAATTGAACTATTCCTTTGTTCAGAAGTGTTTGCTTTCTCTAACTGTGGTTTTTTTTTCCTTTTTTTTCCTTTTCCGAATAAAGGGAGAAAAAGTCGTAGTAACAGGAACCATTACAGGACTGGATGAAGGCGATCACGGGTTCCACGTCCATCAGTTTGGAGATAATACCCAGGGTGGGTATTATGCTGACCTAGTGACTTGTCATTATTTGGCCTGGTAGGATAAGCTGAGTAGCATTACCCCCAAACATTACTTGCAACACTAAAAAAAAAGTCATATTAAGGTAACTGCTAAAATCGACCTTATGGATATATTGGTCATAAAAGTAGTTTTTGACTTAACGTGTGGAATGGAAGGGGGAAGGAGTCGATGTCTTTTATTGTGATTATGGGTGATTATGGAAGCATCTTGGGTGTTTGTGGGGTTTGTTGTTTTTGTTTTATTTCCTGAACCATGGCCTGTGGAAGTTCCCGGGCTAGGGATCGAGTCTCAGCCACAGCTGTGACCTGTCCCTCAGGTACAGCCATAGTGCTGGGCAGGGGATCGAACCTGTGCCACAGCAGTGACTCAAGCTTCTGCAGTGACAAGGCCAGCTCCTTGGCCCGCCGTGCCACGAGACAGCTCCTGGAACTTGTCTTTAATGTTTCGTGATTTGTTTCCTATAAGTAGTGATTTAGTGATGAGATCTGATCTGTTTCAACAATTATGAAATTACTCACATCGTTTTTCGGTCGTACTGCTTCTGCTCTGGGAGGCAGTTGCTCTGTGGCCTTGATTATCTGTGCTACTTCCTGTACCTGTCTTTGGGTGGGCGGTGGTGGGTGTGGATCACAGCCGTAAACCGGCGAAGCTTGCCATCAGCTGTTGAATGGAGAACCATGTTACAAGAGAACCTCCTGCATGGTTGTGCTTGTGTCCCGTACGAATCCCTGGTGCACATGAGTGCCTGTTTTACAGAGCACAGTCTGAGGCCATGCCCAGGAGTCGCACAGAGCTGCAGCGCTAGGAGCTAGGGTGCTGTTTTATATTCTCCCTGTAGCAAGTAGAGGCCACAGACAGGAGAGCTGCTTGGTGGTATTTTGCTGGGAAGATAAGTATGCTGTTGTCTGAGGAAGTAGGATCAAAATCGTGGGCTTTTCACAGTAGAAGAACCTTTGAATATCAAGTCTTGGCTTCTTACTTTTCAGGGAAGTAAAGAAAGCAAAGCCCAGAGATGGGTATTCTCTTTACCAGTGTCACACAGTGGCTGGAATTTGTCTCTACTCCCTGCCCGTTTTAAGGCGTTGCTTTCTGTTTTATTAGCCCAGAAGTCAGTGTGGTTCAGTACTTTCTCTGTTCTTGGTTTTAGCAGTGACCAGTTTGTTTTTAGAATTTGTTTGGGAATTTTCATTCGTAATTTAGCTACCTTTTTTTCTTTCTTTTGGTAAATAGGCTGTACCAGTGCAGGTCCTCACTTTAATCCTGAAAACAAGAAGCATGGTGGGCCAAAGGATCAAGAGAGGTGAGTGACCTAAACTCTTTTTGGAACAATAGGGAAATTGCATGCTAAGATAACTGTACCTTCTGCTCTTCAAGTTGTTGCCCCCATGTAACCCCCTTGCCCCAAGCGCTGGAATGGCTTACTCCGTGGGCTAAGGAATTGACAAATGGGGACTCTTAAGACGATTTGGTTTTGTAGCATTTATTGAATATAGAACTAATACAAGTGCCAGAGGAAACTAATACAGGAAATGCCATGAGTAACAGTACTGTTAACTACTAGCAAAACATTGTGAAACGTTAGAAGCTTTGTAGATAAAAATTTGATACTGGAAATTCGGTGAGACTCCGTGTGTATGTTTGCTTTCTGAGAGCCTTTCAGGAAAATATTAAACTTAAGGACAAGGATTACTTTCTCTTTGTCATTGGAGGCCTGGGCATAGCTCTCTTAGCCAGGTCAGGAATTAACAGGCATAACTCAGTAATTTAGTTTACCCTTTGGTACTTTAGCTCTGAAACTGGAGATTCACCCCCATTCCACGCCTCTTCCTGGAGCATTGCTTTATATATAGACTTGAAACCTTGTCTGAAGCCTTATGTGTCTAGAACATCTAATTACTTGTTTTTAATTAGCATGTTTTCAAAATGTTGCCATTCTGGAAAAGGGGGTTCCATCTACCTCTTAGCCCAGCCTAGATTATCTGACTCTGTCCATTTTAAGTTGAGTTTATGAACTGAAGTTAAATGGAAATCAGTCCTAAGCCTGCTAATGCTTTTTCACCATTAGGCATGTTGGAGACCTGGGCAACGTGACTGCTGGCAAAGATGGTGTGGCCCCTGTGCACATCGAAGATTCTGTGATCTCACTCTCAGGAGACCATTCCATCATTGGCCGCACAGTGGTGGTAAGTTTTCATATAATAAGGATATGCGTAAAATTTCTTCTAACACGTGGTCATGTTATCTTTTCCTGATTTCATGGTTATTAATCCTGGTTTCTAAAGGTCCACATAAATTGTACCTTCAATACAGATTAGGAAAAGCAGTTATTTTATTGAGTGAGTATAGTGAAGAATCTAGGTCAGTTAAGAACACTATTCTGCTAAGATGCAGTAATAAAGCAGTTGACATTTGATCATATTAGATCTGTGTTACGGAAACAGACACAGTCTTCATCTAGTTTTTAAACGGCCAGATTTTCTTGCCGCTGTGGGGTTTGTAGTTAACCAGAACATTTTAAATCTAAAATCTGTGCTGGACGTCAGTACTAATAATTCACTCATGTCTGCAGGTTATCATCATTTAACATGTGGGAAATAGTTGCCCCAAGTTAACAGAGTTGCATCTGGTTCATACAGGACAGCTGTTATAGGCTCCCTTTGACCTGCCCCAGAGGTTGGTTCGTATTCAGTAGACACTTCCTTTCAGTTGACTCTTTTTCCTTAGAATTTTCTTCACTTGTAGTTGTGAAGCAAAAAAACCATTCATCAATGTTTGATGAGCAAAATTTAAAATACTATTGCTTGACTATTTCAAGCTGTCCTTTAGGATTACCTTTATGGGTCTGTAGTTCATTAGGCGTGACTTTGATGGATTTTTTTGTTGTCCACTTTTTTTCCCCCAAAGCAGTTTATACTGTAAAAGACTGACTACTGTAACTGAGATCACTACAAGTTTCTTCAGGGGGTCTTTTAATTAGCATGTGGTGGCCTTATAACCTAATTGTGTGGGGCTTTAGTATTTCATTTAGAGATAGCACTGCGTAACTTAAGTGTTTAACTTATGTCTTTGCGTCAAGAAAAAAGCCTTGAGTAATGGTTTCTGCTTTTTACTACTAAATATTAAGCTTATTTTCCTACTAGTAGGATTTTTTTTAACATGTTATTTTCTAATATTAAGTGGTTCTTAAAAGTCTTTTGGGTATTGTTGATAAAAGATAATTGCTTGATAGCCCTAAGTTTTTATGTTCTTAAAATGTTTTAAAGGTCCATGAAAAACCAGATGACTTGGGCAGAGGTGGAAATGAAGAAAGTACAAAGACGGGAAACGCTGGAAGTCGTTTGGCCTGTGGTGTGATTGGGATCGCCCAATAAACATTCCCTCATGACATGGTCCGAGTCCTTGTAACTCATCTGTTATCTTGCTGGTCGTAGAAATTTAATTTGATAAACATTAAACACTGTAACCTTAAAAGTGCAATTTGTGTGACTTTTAAAAATTGCTTTAAGTACCTATAATGAGAACTGACTTATGATCACTTGGAAGACGTGTATAATTCTATAAAACTTATACTGTCTATTTCAGCGATCTCTGTACCTTGCCAGACTTAAATCACATATGAATATTAAACTTAATTGTCTGAATTTCTCCAGTTCTCACTTAAGCCTGCAATAAACAAATACTCTGTGGCACTGTATTTTGAGCCTATTAAAGTATCTAAACTGAAATTCTAAATTAGCTCTGACACGCATACAATATTAAGAGCTTGAATGGAACAGCTCTGATGGGGGTACTATTTCATAGAGCTGTTTTTGAAAGTGTTTTAAATGACATCATCAAGATGTTTCAAGTCTCAGCAACTGGTAAATTTCACTAAGGCTAAACTGAACTTAAATCTTGGACAAACGGGCAATCCTTTCTTGGCTTTAGGGAAATTAAGGTGGTTTCCTTGCTTAGCCAGCCACTTCATTCGATTCAGAAATTATGTTGTTTATTTTTAAAAGTAAATATTATGGTTTAATGGAGCCCTTTTATAACTTTTAGTGAAACTGAACAGCCTGTTGGAGCCTCAGCTCAGAACAAGATTTACCTACCTGCCAAAATGGCACATTTCCATTTTTGTAGACCCTTGAACATTTCGTTTATAATAAAAGTGGAGGTTGGCACAATCTTTCAGATAAGCCCTTTAAATAAATACATTATAATACCACTGTAAGGTGGAAACAGAAATGATTGTGGGTTCCAGCTGTTTCAATACAGTTTACACACCCAATTAGTGAATTCAAGTCTATTTCTCTTAATGTAAGTACACACCTATAAATGCCTTTAAATGAAATGTTAATTTAAAACAGGTTTTACTGTGGGTTATAGTTGTTTATTAAATGAAAACTGGATAGAGAAGCCAGAAGCAAGCAACAACTTTGTTTGGTCATAGATATATAATGGACTTTATCACGTGATCATTTAGGAGAGGAAAAGCTAATTTAGAGAAAGTTTGTGGTATTTCCAAACTTTCAAATTGGTGCTAACAGTATGTTCACAATAAGTGGTTAAACCACTGTCAGGGAATTTAAAAAAAAAACGATTTCACTAATGTACAGTTTTTAAGACTGAAATGTAGGACCTGCTTGTATCCTTTCAAGTCCCAAGTGTAATTACTACCTGCCACTTGGTACTTTAGAGGTTTTGTCATGTGCAAGTAGGATGATCTTAATACTTTCAACTGGAAATACAGGGCTGCAAATCCTTAAAATGTGAGCACTATTCAGGTGTCTATTTGCAGAAGCTGTTTCAGTCAGGACTCTGGGCCAGCAAAACTAAGGACAAGCTTTATAACTGAAGTCTGCAGTTATTTTCTCCAAAGGCAGGCACACTAGAACGTTACCTTAGATACACTGTCCCCATCAAAACGTGCTGCGGAAAACTAAAACCCAAAGTAATAAAGCAGTTTTGCCTAGGGATGAGGGTAAAGAAAAAGTTATCTGCTCAGCACACTGAAACCAGGACAGTTTAAAAATGTAGTTTAAGAAGTAAAAAGTTTCAACAAGGCCATAAATACTTGAACTGTGTTAATAGCAGGTCTTTTCCTTGGCACTGGGTAAAGTGGTTTTATGTAACTGCTTTTATGTACTGTTTCAGGAATAGGTTTGTTATGACTTTGGATGTCTTCATATAATAGTTCTTGGATATCCTACAACTGTTTCTCTTAGTTAACCCAACAATTTTAAGAAAAAGAGATAAAGTACTTTCTAAGTGGCAAAAAGTTGTTTACCTCTGCCCAGTAGGGAGTTTAAAAAATGGTAAAGAAAGGCAATAGGCAAGGCTTGTGGGGAACAACAGGTTGCATTTAAATCCTTAAACAGGTATATTTTAAGATGAAAATTTTTGGGGTTGCAAGTATTATTAACCTTGGTTTTTTCACCCTTTTGAAAAACTTAATGGGATGGTAAGAAAAACACCCAACCTTTTACATAAGTAATACTCAGGCAATCGTCATTTATAGTACAATACTGGGATCCAATTTTTACCCCAGCAAAATTTTTTTCTACAAATTAGGGCAACATTTACCACAAAGCCTATGGCAAAAAAAGGAAAACCTTGACTGAACTGCAAAACAAGCTTTTCAGTTAACATTAAAACCGCTAAGCTTTACCTTATAACTGAAATGTTAAAAATCAAAAATATCACAAATGAAGTGTTTGAGAATAACTGTATAAAGATGTCTATTTCCATCAAATAAACAAGTCTAATTTAGACTCCAATACAGTATTAACAGCTCAGACTTTGATGGTGAACAGTCCTTCTCCACCTTAATGCAGTGTAGGAAGAATAGCACACATTAAAGTTTGTTACGAAAATAGAGTTTATTAAAAACATCCCTATTGTTTTTGAGGAGCTTTCACCGTTACCTTGTCTTAAATTAAAAAAAAAAAAAAAAATAGAGAGCACTTCTAATTACGATTTGTAAACTTTTTAAAGTCAAAACTTTTAAAAAGTTACAGCAAAAAGGGTAATATTTATTCATATTTTCAGTATTTTTTGTTATTTTGTGGCTATTTTTAAATAGAAGGAAGCAATCAAATTGCTTACAATTCCCCACCAACTACTGTGGGGCTGTGACACAGCAGGAGCAAATATAATACAGCATCTGTACACCTCCAGCTCTACACTCCAGGAAGTGTCACTGTCACATCTGGACAGATTCCAGTCTCTAACGAGGAGCCTCTGCTGCTGAGCCAGAATCCTTTTGGGGTTCAACGGATGAGGTAGCCTCAGCAGGTAACTCTTCAGGTTTTACAACTGCAGACTCAGACCCCCCCTTATCAAGTTCTGAAACAGTGTCTACGTTTCCCACTTGGCTAATGGGAGGTTCAACGGTTTTGTTACCACCTGCTCTGTCTGTCACCTCAGGCTTTTCCTTGCCTCGGTTTTCTTCCTTCTCTCTACGAGACTCTCTAGAATCTCTCTCTCTGTCTCGATGCCCACTAGAGCGTCTATTCCTCTCTTCCAAGTCTCTGTGCCTGTCCCGGTCAGGGCTCCTTCTTCCCCACTCTCTCCTTTCGCGATTACTATTATCTCTATCATCGTTACGGCTCCCATACCGTTCCCGGTCATTTTCCACCCTACTTCCGAAAGATCTTCTTCCAAACCTTTCTTGGTCTCTACCTGAATTGAACTGCTGCCTGTTATCATTTCTAAAGGACTGTGGTTGTTGCTGAGTTGGTTGTGGTTGCTGAGTTGGCGGCGGCTGCTGTTGCGGCTGTGGCTGTGGCTGCTGTGGCTGCTGTGGCTGCTGTGGCTGCTGCTGCTGCTGTTGCTGTTGCTGCTGCTGCTGCTGCTGCTGCTGCTGCTGCGGTGGCGGCTGCTGCTGCCTCCCGTCTCTGTCTTCAGGAACCCCTGGGCCTGGGCCCCCGAGCCCTGGCATTCCACCAGGCCGAACAAAGGGGCCGTGGGGCGGAAAGGGACCTTTCATTCCATGAGGCGGAGGCATTCCAAAGCCCCCTGGTCCCGGTGGTGGACCTCTATGCATCATGTGCGGGGGCATGGGACGAGGTGGCATCAAAGAAAATCGTTGTAAATGAGGCGGAGGCATTCCCGGTGGGCGCTGGAGTGGGATCAGGCCAGGTCGGGCACCAAGAAGACCAGTGGATGGGGCCTGGAGCCCAATCACAGGACCAGGTGCAACTCCTTGAGTACCTACAAGACAACAAAAAAAATTTTAATGTAAATAAAGTAACAGAGAAGAAAGCATTCTCTTTTCAAGCATTTCCTGTGGGATTTGAAGCAAAATGAAATTCCATCCAAAATCTTCAAATTTTATACTGTTTGCCTGTCTACTTAGCAGATACTCAAGGTGAGGAACAACCCAGGGCAAGCAGTCCTAAAACCACACACATATATACACGTATATACAACGACTTACTGGTTTCATCTATCTCTGGTTTTATCTATCTATCTATACATATATACACGGATATATGTGTGCACCTAATAAAAGGCAGAGGCCAAATAAACTTCAAAAGGAGATTGTATATTCTGATTTTTGATAAGATATATATATTGTCAAAATCTCCTATTGCCTTGATTAGTGGCTGTTCATTCAAAATACTTGAGAAACACAATGTGCTATGTCCTAATGAGATCAAGAACTGAACGAGCTGAGCCAAATGAAGGTTATTTCAGATGGACTCTCAGAAGACAATTTATACTTTATCTTTTATTTTTTCTTCTTCCCATTTTTTAAGGACCTCACCTGAAGCATATGGAGGCTCCCAGGCTATGGGTTGAATCAAAGCTTTAGCCGCTGGCCTACATCACAGCCACAGCAACACCAGATCTGAGCTGTGTCTATGACCTACACCACAGTTCATGGCCACACCAGATCCTTAACCCACGGAGTGAGGCCAGGGATCAAACCTGTTTTCTCATGGATGCTAGCCAGATTCATTTCTGCTGAGCCATGACGGGAACTCCTATGCTTTATCTTAATTTGACTTATTACTAGAAAAAAATGGGGTCAATGGCCCAGGAAAAACTCAGTGAAGAGGAAGGTCTCTTTGATTTTATGTCATGAAAATGCTTCACGTAGTTATTATTATGCAGTATTACTTAAACACTAATGCTTATAAAATGAAGAGCCACACACAAAGGTAGTTTACTTTTACAGTCCTTTTCAAAGCACAGCATGGCATGTAAACCACTATGTCAAAATGACTGGTGAACAATGCTGAGTGTTCAGCCATTTGCCTTCTATTCACTTTCCCAAAGGTGGCAAGACTAATGTTAGTGCCGTGGGAAATGACAATGATTTACTGGTTTTACTTCCCATTTACAGGAGGGTTTGCTTATGTTTTGGTGTAAGATACACAAGAATCTCTATTTCAGTTTCTGCTCCTATGTGGTTTGATACCATTCTGTCACACTTAGGCACTGAGTGGACTGGGAAATGTATGTATCAGTTTACAACACTTTTTCCTCTTTCTGGCACCACCCACAGCTTGTGGAAGTTCTCTGGCCAGGGATCCAACACATGCACGGCAGCAGCGACCCGAGTCACTGCAGTGACAAAGCTGGATCCTACAGCTGCTGTACCACAAGGGAACTCCTCATTTCTGGTCATTAAGATATAGCCTCTCCTGATCCTCCAATATCCACCAGTTTACAGTCAAGCACTTTGGTAGTTGGGGAAAATGCGAATACACTGAGTTCACATACGCCAAAATGCTCATTACCCTAGTGAAAAGGTAGAAATATGAAATGGATGAACGAGATAAAGACCCTTCACAGGCTCTCCTCAGGAAAATCCCAGACAATGAACAAACACAGGACAACCACTTATACTCTATGTCAGACTAACAAAAAACTCATGCCAGCACTCTTCTTACAAATTTAGTGACCAGCTGTTGAGTATGTATTACAAAGTAGCACAAGACACCTAAGATATGTCCTTGCCCCCACTTTTTAAAGGAACTGTACAGTCCTGACACTCGTGGACTTTAACTCAAAACAGGCAACATAAAATGCACGTACCCAGGTACAGCCTCTTTCAATGGGAGTATCATATATCTATAGAGAGTCACTTAAACAAATTAAACTTTATTTTCTCACCAGCTTGTATTCAAGTCTAAAATGATCAAGGATATTAAGCACAACCCAGTACCTAACTACAGGTGCAAGGGGCCAACCGCAAGTTTTCAAATAATATTAGAAAAATGAGGAAGGGGTTCAAACATCTCACTATAACAGAAGAGGAAAGAGACTTTTGAAGGACAATGGGAAGCTCCTATTCCCGATTTCCCCATGATGATGGCTTCAATTACCAACCCGACAGGAGCCAAAGGAAACAAGGCCAACATCAGCCTTACACAGAAGAGATCAAATAGGCAATGATTCTTCATAAACTATAAATCCATCTCTAGGGACACATTCAAAGTTCCTCATAATACGCATTTGAGGGTGCATACAGACTGATTTAACAAGAGTTAATTTTTTGTAGCACTCATATATTTAAACCTCCTAGAAAGTACATTTTTTATAGAAAAAAGTCTAATTTATCTAATCCATTTCTGAAGACATTTACATTTGGGTTTAATTAAAATACAGACTCAAATCGTTTCCTTCTTTTGTAAATAAGTTGATTTCCCTTTAATCCTTTATGAACCAACAAAAATTTATAGGCTCCTCTGACAGAATACTCCCACAGTTCCAAATGTTGGTCTCAGACCACTGAAATGGTGGAATTATGGATTTTCCATTTTGCAGTGAACAAAAAAGCACTACTTTTATAACAGAAGTTACGTTTAAGACTATATCGTCAAAAAAAAAAAGACTATATCGTCAGGTGGTATAAGCATCAGGTAGGCATAATAGCTGAGTTTCATTTTAATTTTTATTAGGAAAGCTGACATTATCTTTTTTTTTTTTTGGTCTTTTTAAGGCCACACCCGCAGCATATGGAAGTTCCCAGGCTAGGGGTCGAATCAGAGCTGCAGCTGCCAGCCTACACCACAGTTCATGGCAACGCTGAATCCTTAACCCACTGAGCGAGGACAGGGATGGAAGCTGCATCCTCATGGATACTAGTCAGGTTCACTACCGCAGAGCCACGATGGGAACTCCCAGGAAAGCTGACCAATGGGATATGCAGTGAATTATCCAGGACTAAAGGACATCCAAAACTACTGATAAGTTTTTCTAGAGTTACAAACTTTAAAAAAATTACATTCATTCATACATATGCTGAACACCTAATCTTTACATTAACACATTTAATGTGCCGGGCATATCAAGATTAAAAATAATAATCATCCTTTCCTTAATATTAGTAGAAACAAGTGTCAATGGCTGTAGGAGATGGCACACAATAGCATGGTGACAAAGATAGAAGCGATGAACCCTGTATGTGAGAATCTGAGCAGGAGTCCAAGGGGATGTCTGAATTGGGTCTCAACATCAGGAAGAACATTCAAGGCCAATATGAGGAGGGAAGGACATACACTGGTTAAGAAAACAGCAACTTCTGAAAAGGCTTATTATTGGTATTAAGATGAAGCAGTAAAGTGTTATTCTGAGAACTGCAACAGAATGTCTTTTGATGAAAACAAAGGAGAGAAGGTGAGGCTTATTTATTATTGAAGCAGCTAGAATTTGTATGAATACAAACTGCTTAAAAAAAAAAAGAGATGAGGTCTGTGAGGTTGAACAGGTAGGCTGGGGCAATCCAGGTCTTACATGCCACGAGAAGGAACTTGGACTTTGATCTGAAGTGGTGGGAAAATTACGGAGGAATTTTTAGCACAGATGATCCTATGTTCACGTTTGAAAGATCCCTCTAGCAAAGAGTATACAGAAAAGCAAGAAGGGGAAGGACACTGGAGGGTAGTTAGGCTCATATTTCAGGAACCTAAGGAACAGAGGCAAGGAAGAGATTTAAGGCCTTGAGTAAGCAGCACTGGCAGAATTTAAGAGATGTAGGAACATCTAGCTTTCTACTTTGAGTGGATGGAGGCATCAACGCAGAAACTTAGGAAGAGAAGCCATCTCTGAAAACACGATACATTTCACATGGCAATACTGACAGTTGGAAGGGCCTGGACTACACCTGGTAGGAATATGCTGAAGAAACTGATGAAATGTACAGAGGTCAGAAGAGAAGTTAGCTTATCCAGAATATGGGTGAGCCAAAAAAGGGACAGGGAAGAGTTTAGACCCGGGGAAACATCACACTAGACAGACACCTCCAAACTTCCTAATATGGTAAGATTTTGAGGTAGACAAAAGAGTGCTGGCCCCAAATGTCTGTATTCAAATTGAAGCCTACAGAGTACACTGGAGTTTAAATAACCAAGGCTATTTCCCAAAGATGAGCCAAAATCCTGATAGCTGTACAATTAAAAAAATAAAACTCAAGGTTAAAGAGGTAGTGTGCCATTGCTCTCTATAGCAAAGATGTCGGTGAGTGTGGGAAATACCACGTATGCTAAAAGGCTAAAGGGGTGGTGACCGAGAAGGTTGACGCCATGGTTGGAGATCAGAGTGGACCTTGAAATCTCAGTAGAATAGAAACAGGGGATACAAAAAGTACATCAACAAATATGGCAGCTCTCTGCCAAGAAGAACCAGAGCTCTGCAGCCAGGGAGACAGATATACAAGTTACTAAAGGCTTGACGTAAATACTACGGGAGTGACTAACTGAACGTGTTTGGTGGATACTTTCATAGAGGATGTAAATTGAAGCTGCATATTTCAAAAGCAGCAAGGATTTGCCACGTGAAAAAGGAAGGGGAGGAGAGCAGGAGGAGGAGGGCAAAGAGAGCACAGGAAAAGGCAAGTTGTTAGAAAACCTAAGGTGGTTCTTCTCCCTCTTCTTGGCCAACGTTCTTGTCTTCCATTCTACCACAGCCACTGCCTCCAGGAAGTCCTGGACTTCTCATTACCATTAACTTTCAAATTCTTTTTCAAGTACTCCCCGCTCTGGCCCCCTTCCCAGAATAAACATCGATCCCACTAGGATCACGTTTCCCAAAGCCCACTTTTATGTTCCTCCTTACCTGCCATAAGTCCACGGTTCTCCTGCTCCATGTTGCCTGGAAAAACCTCAACACTGTTTTTAGACGCAACTCTTCTACCTAATCTGCACTGAACATGGCTGGGCACCACCCCCAACACGCAGACTAATTTTATTTTAAATTTATCACTACAACCACAAACACGCCCTTAATTCTGGCCAGCAATTCTAATTGCCCTAGTCAACTCACATTCTCATGTTTCTAGGTATCTATTTCACATGTTCCTGTTTCTCCTTAATCCTGTCTACTCTTGGCTGTTTTGTTTTTTACAGCTTCAGTGAGGTAAAAATCAAGAGCCTACAATTCACCCATGAAAAGGTTATAATTTGAATGGTTTTTAATATATTCAGTTGAGTAATCAACAAATAAATTTTAGAACATATTCATCACAACAAGATATCCTATATCCATTAACCATCATTACTTGCTTTCCCCCAACCCCTCCCCAAACATACATTTTATTTTCTGTTTCTATGGACTTGCCTATTCTGGACATTTCATGTAAGTGGAATCAAACCTGTAACCCTTTGCGACTGGCTTCTTGCACTTAGCATATCTTTTTAAGGCCTATTCATGTTGTGGCATGTACAAGCAATTCCTTTCTATTTGTTAAGTATCAGTCCATTAAATGGAAATACATTTTATTTATCCTACCCTTGCTTTATCATTAAAAAAAGGGGGGAGGGCACTCAGAAGAATTTTTCAACCACCTACCACCAAATTTACCAATTTTCTGGCTCCTGTACTCATACTATCCCTTCTGTGAACACCTGTGTTCCATAAAAACAAAGTCCCACATTCAAACCCCGAACCTATGCTCTCTCACCTACACAAGGTTATTAACCTAATATCTCCTTCTTTACACCAAAAATTTCCCGTTTATTGGGTTTTCCAATAATAAACACTATGTAGCTTCATCTTTTTAGAAATAGAAATAAAAAACCTCCCTCATCTTGTATCCCTTTGCAGCTCTCACCCCCTTACTGTTCTCTTCCCTACATCTCCTCAGAGAGATCCAAAATCACTGTATCCTTTTCTTTACCTCTCCTGACCCTATATATATTTATATATAGGCTTCTGAACTTTTCGCACCTACGAAACTATATTTCTCAAGATCACCCAGAAGCTTTCATTTTGCTAAATCCAGCTGGCAGCTCTCAGCTCTTCTTTGACTCAACAATGGCATCTGACAGTGGATCTCTTCCCTCCTTCTTAGGAGATTTCTTAACTGGGCTTCCAGAAAACCTCCTCCTGCTTCTGATTCCTAGCCCACTGGCAATGCAGTCTCAGTATCCTTTGCTGGGTGGAACAGGTACAGAACCATGGTTAAATGCACAGGTGTTGGAGTAAGGGTATCTTCAACTCTAGGCTCTGCCACCTGAAGCTGTGACCGTGGGCAGGTTACTTCATCTCTTTATGCCTCTGGTTCCCTATCTAAGAATGGGGAAACTGTACAAAAAACTATAAGGCTTAAATGATTAACATATGCAAACTCCTTAGAAGGGTTCCATACATGTCTGGGTTCTCTGCATCATATTTTCAGCTGCTAGTATTCCTGGACTCCTCCCTCCCTAGGTAAACTCACAGGCTCTGGTAGCTATCTATAAATGTTATATTGGCTAATGACACCAGAATTCACATCTTTAAACTTTATTTACCAGTCATTTACTTTAGCTGACATCTGTACCTGAATATCAAAGTTAAAACATCCAACACTTTAACTTGGCACGCTTCTTGCTTAACTCATTCCTCTTGGAGATCTGCACATCTCAGGAACGGCAATTACTTATAACAATTGCTCAAGTCGCAAACTTAGTCGTTTGACTCCTTTCTCTCACGTATGTAAGTAACAAGGCCATTATAACGCTCTATCCTCAAAGTAAGTTCAGAATCCAAATGCTTATGACCTCTGCTGTACCATCCAAGTGCAAGCCCACTAGTGGTCTAATCTAATCTATTCTAATAGCACCCAAACTAGCCTCCTCTTTCTACTCTTCATTAACTCCTACAGTTTTCTTTCTACAGAATAACCCTATGCAATCCTTTCTTTTGGCTGCATCTGTGGCAAGCACAAGTTCCTGGGCTAGGGATTGAACCCGTGGCCACAGCATTACAACCCGCTGAGCCACCAGCAAACCACAATCCTTTTTAAAAAAAATGTAAACCAGATCAGAGGAAAACTTATATTTCCTGTTGCAGTCTTGACCAGCCCCTGACAACCAGCAGGACTGTCCTGCTCCACACCTAACAGCCCCCAGCAGTCCCTCAACAAGTCAAATGTTTTCAGTCCAAACCCTCCTTCTCTAATTCTCTCTAAATGAGAACTTTTTCCTCTGTATCTACTGCTCTTTCCTATATTATTTCATTTCATCATCTCCTTAGTAGCCCTCCCTGGCCATCCTATTTAAAATGGTATCTCATGTGACATTCCTGCAATCTCGTTCTCTGCTTTACTCTTCATAGGAATTTCTCCATGTGCGATTGTTAGTTTACTTATTATCCAAGTCCCCACTGGAACATAAGCTCTAGGAAGACAGGTCTTGTCATGCAGGTATCTCTAGTACCCAGAAGGATGCCTGGCACACGATAGGTATTGAGGAAATACATGCTGAATATATGAATGAATGAATGGTGGCGGCATAAGTGATGACCAAACTCATCAAAAAGATACCTCTCAGGGGGCAAGAGCAATGGCTACAAGGTCCAGGTCGCTCCCTCAGGGTGGTGAGTCTCTCGCCATTGCAAACCCATGAAGAACTGAAATTTGAGAAAAGCTTTCACAACCTCTTTTTCTGTTCTTAGTTGAAGTTTCACTTTTCTTGATTCTAAGAGAATGACTGTCACCGTGGCACTGCGCATGAACCTAGTGGGAAATTTCTTCACACAGGAAAAAGATAACATACACCGCTCTTATCTCTTCCGCCAGTGCCCTGGGATCCCTATGCACATCTATCATTCAAAGTGTTTTACTTCAGTCCTTCAGAAAACCAAAATAATAGTACAACCCATACGTGTATTTATTTTGCCTAGACTCACCAACTAATAACATTTAGGGAATAATTGTTTTGAAAAGACTCCCACATGATTCTTATAGTATAGGTACTGTGTTGGGAGCTGAGAAAATGGAAGAATGAGGAGACAGTTTCCAAAGAAAGAGAGAAAGTACATTCTAGATTGTATTATACATTATTATACCAAAAGAGCTTTTCGAATGATGAGATTATTAAAAGAAATCTGAGTTTTCAATAATATATAATGCAGGTACACTAAGATGTGTATCAATTTTGAGCATGGGGTACATTATGTTTTAATAAAACCTAACAGATAAAAATCATAATTTCAAATGAGAACCAGAGTGTCTTTAAATGACTTTTTTTTTCTTTTGCAAAATGTACAATAAGATTTGGTCAATTTCCCTAGAGCTCATTTACAGTCATTTTTTAAAAATTTCAGTTTGTATACAAATTGCTATTTTGCTGTAAATGTTAAATTGTAACAGCTGTGACTTAGGGCTGAGTCAGGAACTCTGGGATATAGAGTTAACCCATCACTGAATGAGGTCATTCATAAGCAATTTTATTTTCTTTTTATTTTTTTGCTTTTTAGGGCCACACATGCGGCATATGGAGTTCCCAGGCTAGGGGCTGAATTGGAGCTGTAGCCGCCGGCCTACGCCACAGCCACAGCAATGCGGTATCTGAGCCACGTCTGCAACCTATACCACAGCTCACGGCAATGCCGGATCCTTAACCCACTGAATAAGGCCAGGAATCGAACCTGTGTCCTCATGAATGTTAGTCAGATTCATTACCCACTGAGCCACGACAGGAACTCCGGCAATTTTATTTTCAATCTTAGCTGGAAAAAATCTTACCTGAAATTCTTCACAGCATTATCTCTGTCTAACAAAAGCAATCAAGATTCCAGCATTTCTGCCCCTCCCATCACCTTCCTCAAGCCCAAAAAGATGTCAGAGATTTAAACTTTTAAGAGACTCTTTGAGGCTAGAGTTTTGCAGCCTACGAGGTACAGGAGGAGATGGAGACAACGTGATAAGCAGCCTTCGGGTTTCTGTTCAAGACCTTTTGTTTGAAGTCCTTCACCTTTTAAGAAAATACAGTGGACTCATGCATAAATTCATATCCAAGGTAAGCATCTGTTGTGGATTGATCACTATTAATCATTCGTTGAACAATGTTACATACTAAGTTGAAGGAAATGTGATGAGCATTTGGGACCATTTCTAACACTAGTGGAATAATATAATGCAATATATTTAGGGTACCAATTCAAATAGCTTAAAGATTTCAAAGAACACTTTTACAAAATGAACAAATACTTGGGAGACCCTCTAGCTTATAATATAACCAATATTGTAACAGTCCACAATAAGAAAAAAATTAAAATGCAAAGTGTTTTTAAAAATTAGGTATCACTATTAAAAAAACTGTTCAGAATTTTCTTCAGGTTTCCTTTGAATGTTATTCACACTAGTGGACTGGTGCTCTAATTTAAAATGTTAAAAATTAATAATTATAAAGATATCAAAATTCTGGACAGAAAAACCTAAAGCTAAGTGAAATCATCCCAAATTAAAACCAATTTTACAGTACAGTTGACCCTTGAATAACACACCTTTGAACTTCACGGGTCCACTTATATACAAATTTTCTTTTTCAATAAATACAGACTATACGATCCACAGGTGGTTGAATCTGCAGACGTGGAAGCACAGATAGGAAAGGATATGTGGATTTTCAACTGCGTGGAAGTCGGCGCCCCTAATCTCTGCGTTGTTTAAGAGTCAATTGGAATTAGAATTTGATGGCAAAATTATTCATCTCCAAGGCAGTCTCAAGGATCATAGCTATTGCATAAAAGCAAACACACCTGGTTTAGTTTAATTCACAAACCATTTCTTTCTAAGTAAGTCCTAAAGTGTCCAAATTTTGGAAAATCAATTCAAATGTAGACCGGGGCCAGGCAAGTATGTGTGGAAACCAAGCACGAAGTACATCACACCACTGTCCAGCAATTGAGCCTGTAGGCTACCAATTTGTGACTTTTAAATCTTTGGTAACAAATATTATTAAGACGCAATCTTATAGATACCCAGTTCTTATTTATAAATTCCACCATCATCTATAGCAATGTGTCAAAACTGGGGAGAATCTCTGCATGATGATAATTAAAGAATAAATGCATCTGGCAAGAGAACTTAATTCTCCACAACAGGAATGAGTCCGACTCCGCTTAATTTTCCCTTGAAAAGATATTGTGGATATGCTGGTAACACAATAGAGATATGTAACACAAACAAGCATTTTTTGTGTATTTCTTTTATTGTTTGGAACACCAAAGTAACCCAAATTTCACATTTACAGTAAACTTTCAAATAAAAATATGCTGTACATTGTATTAGAGATACATGTTATTATACAAAAAGTTTGGAAAAGTAAACACAAACACTTAAACAGTGAAGAGAATGTACTGAACTGCTATTCATCTTTAATATTCCTTTTCTCTTAAATGATCAACAACTGTTAACGGTTATCTTTAGCCTTTATAAAATGACCACTGTTCTAGCTAGCTACTTTGGAATGTGAGGTACTGAGAAGAGATGCCTTTAAAAATTAAGCAGTAATGAATTATACACCAAATAGTTTTATGTTTTCAGATTCTCAGTTAGTAAAATAATTAAAATCTCTAAAAGACGGAGGTTTACTTCTCTACAAATTTGGTAGCATGGGCTACCCTCAGTCCAAATCCAGCAACAGGTGGCCACCACTCCCAAACTAAAACCCACACTTACATCTGATCACTTGGAAAATTCTTTAAACCAAACCATCTTTAAAATATCTCACTATCTCCTTCATAACCAGGGCTCACTACAGTATTCTGGAAATTAGTTTGGTCCCTCCGCTCTAAAAACATTACTGCCACGTTTGAGAAATTAAGATCCAAGAACTCAGTTAAGTCTCAAGGATACATTCACAAATTCACCTTTCATTGTAAGAAAATGATTTTGAGTATTATTAATGAGAAGAATACAGATATCATATTGTGGTAGTTAAATGAAATACCACCATGACTAACATTTTTTCCTCACCCAATTGATGGAATTCTAGTATGTGTGAACTTATGACCTGGTTTAATATACCATGAAAATATGAGACAACTATGCCAAGATATATACTTTCCTTAAAAGGTTGCTTCCTCTGTCTACCAACCATTTGAACACATTAAAATAAATCATAGCTAAAATAACATAATTTGAGAATTTCAAAGTATAGTCTTCTCTAGGCATTATAAATATTACCTATAACATTCCTTACCTGTAATAAGCACCCACAATTCACTGAGTGCCCACTCTGTGATAGGCCCCATGTCAGTTATTTTATATTTGCTAGTCCACTGAGTCATCTCAACACCCTGGTGTGACATTTTTATTCCTTGTGAAGAAAGTGGAGTTTAGCTTCTAGGCTTAAAATTTTCTAGTATAGTTTGACATTGCTTTCTTTTATCATAAGAGAAAACATTTTAGAGCACCAAGAGAAAACTTAAAAGCATTTTAGTTCTAGTATTCTGTTACTTGGTTAAAAAAATCAACAACATCTTTTAGTGCTGCAATACTGCATGTGATTACTATATTCCTTTATCCAAATGACGGAACTATGATTAATCTTTTGGATAAATCCTCCTCTATTTGCATATACATTAAAAAGTCTCATCTCTATAAAAGGTCAAAATTCATGGGGCATTCTTTTTTTCTAACTGAAGGAATATGAAAGGCTATCTTTTTCATGACTGGAACTAGGCCTACTTCATTTTAGTTAAAAGTGCTTATTTTAACAAAACAGTTTTCATTTTTATGTTATGTCATATTTTAACTTTTCCAGATTTGGAACAGCCTTTAATTTCTAAATTTTGTTTTAAAAGTTAGAGACAAAGATCATCATCACAGGTGAGGTATAAACAGCCCTACACTGAAAACCATCCATCATCCACTTCATAACAAATGTTCCCTCTAATGGAGCTTTGATTCTGGAGGGTGAGAGGAGACGGACATCCAAACGGTGTGTTAGGTAATGATGCATGCTAAGAAATTTAATTATTTTTCTAGCGGTGCCTAGCTTACTAAGCTTATTTTTCAAGCTCACCAACTTTGATTTGTCTTTTATTTTGTTTTACACGTTGGTGCAGAATTTAAATTCTACACTTCAGTAGTGATAAGAAATAAAGGGCAGAGTCCCCAAGACCTAAATGTTAAATCAGAGGCAGGTTATTTATCCCCACCCCACACACACACTTTAAATGGCCGCACCCACAGCATATGGAAGTTCTTGGGCCAGGTATTCAATCCAGCTGCAGCTGCAAACTACACTATAGCTATGGCAACGCCAGATCCTTTAACCCACTGCAAAGGGCCATGGGTCGAACCCATTCCTCCCAAGTGACCCAAGCCCCTGCAGTATGGTTCTTAACCCACTGCACCACAGCAGGAACTCCCAGGTTATTTATTCTTCAGGGTTGTTTGAAAACAGTAGTTATTAAACTCTTGGAGATGATGAAATCTTTCTACTCATTCCATGAATTTACTAAGCCCCGGAAAAAAGTCACAAATACATGCAATTTTGTAAACATTCTTAGGTGGCCTAATATTCATGGACACCAGATCAGGAAATTCATTTCAAAGAGAATTCACAATCAGGGATACGGATGTGTGGTGGTGGAAAAAATTTGATTAGAAAATTCTACCTGACTTAGATTCTTGTGTAAGCATCTTATTTATAAATATGGGGGGCGGGGGGAAAGTGTAACAAAACTGAGATCCAAAGATGTTAATTTAAGGTTTCCTGGCTTCTAGTCCAACGTTCCTCTACTATGATTTCCATTACGGCACAGACCTCTTAAGCAACTTCACCATTAAACAAATAATTTTCATCACTATGCTGACTACTGCAACACTACTTGTGACAAATTCTAAACCTAAGCCCTCTTTTACCATTAACCAGTCTGTGTATTAAATGAAATAAAAATCAAGTTTATTATCAGCCTAAACTCAGTCTTAGAGAGGGCAGAAGATAGCATGCCATTTAAAAACAAATTGATTTTTATTCTAAATGCAACAAAGTGAAAATTTCCAACAGTACTGCAAGCTGTAGGTGAAAAGTAAATATCCTACATCACAAACCAATGTCCTCCAGTCCTATATCCCAAAAGTAACCCATGTATTCTTTCTTTAAAACATCTAAGACTAGGAAAGTAAAAGTTTGTGCAGACATAGCTCTGAAAAATACAGTGTGCTCACAGGACTAGAAAATGATAATACCGAGGATGAATTAACTACCCATTAGGAGAATCAAGTGTTAATTATATTTGGTGATACCACTTCAAATACAATAATTTATTTAAAGAATGATCACTATAACAAGTATATGGCATATTCATTTATAGCTTAAGCAGGCAAGTAAGGTTTCTTGAAGACGTAAACAATCTAAACCACACTTCCCTTGATGGTAGTAGGAAAACTGGGGGTAAAGAGTACAAGAGAACTCCCATAGGAGAAAACTGAGGGGCCAGTGGAAAAGCACTGCCTCAGGCTGTGCAACTGTCATTCAGGTAACAAAGTCATTTTAATGTAATGTATCAAAGATAATTTTTTTGCTAGCCCACAGAGAATGCTACCAAAGTCCAGAGATTTAAATATATAAAAATCACAATAAACAAATATATAAAAATTAATCCAGAAAGAAAAAAACAAAACGTGTTGTCAAAGAAATGCTATCTCTATAAAGCTGGGATGTCTAGGGTTATGTTAATCATGGAGCATGTACCAATTCCTTTCTATAAAGATTAGTCTAATCACTTTTCTATACCAAATGAAGATGTGCAAACCCAAACTTTTATTCAAGACAGACAGACAAGCATAACTTCATTTTGAAGGCTGTCTCTAGGAGGTAGTCAAGGCCACGTGCACATATTGAAGAGGAAGATTTTCCTCAAAGAAAGTATCAGGCTCAGAGAACATTTACCAAAATCAGCACTGTTTACAAAAAACCTAATAACTTGGGCTGGGGAAAGAAAACTAACGATAAAAAAAATTAACTTACCAAGAAGTGAGACAGGCTGGGTTACAGGAGGAGTGGGCAGATTCGTGGGTGCAGCAGGTGGCACAGCAGAGCCATACATTTTCACACTGTCACCAGACTCGGCGTTTCCTCTAGCCCCAGACACCACTGTTGGAATGGGATTTCCAATAGATAAGTCTTTTGTAGTGTCTTCATTTATACCAGCGATAGTAGCTAAGGAATATAATTACATCAACATGTGAAGCTGAATAATTAATTATCTCCCCGGTCAACATTCTTTTGCCATACTATAGATCCTATTACTGGTCCATTCTCCCTCCTACTCCCAACTCCAACAGGACAAGTGAATACAAAGGAAAAATATGCTTACAGTTTGGGATGCTTATTGGTGGAGTGTGAGGAGGAGGAATGGATACTGGTGGAGTTATAGGAGGTGGGGGTCCAGGAGGAAGAAAGCCTAGAATAAGAAAAATAATGTCAACTTGTGCCATTTTATTTCAGGCTCTAAAAAAATGAATTATCTTCTCAAATAACTCAGTGTACCTGGTGGTAAATGCATTGGGTTGAATCCTGGGCGCAAAAACGGTGGAGGAGGTGGTGGAGGAGGAACACCAGGACCAAAGCCTGGAGGGGGAATTCCTAAAGGAGGTGTGAAGGTGGGTGGCTGGAGAGCACCAACTACAGGAGGTCCCGGCTGATGTGGTGGGACCTAGAAAGAAAGAAAAATGAAGCCATCTATCTAGCCACCCTCCCACCCACATAGTGTGTAGAGACAAAGAAAATACCTTGTTAACAAAAACAGTTATCTCTAAATTATGGTTATGTGAATACACAGGTGGTAACCCCAAAATGACAGAGATCACATATCTGCTCTTTATGACAGCAAATTCACACTGTCTTTCACCAGAACCTATATTGCTGTCCTAAGCTTGAGAAATACAACTACCTGGTAACGTGCCCAGTGATTAAGATCACAGGTCCTCGGGTCAAACTGCCTGACCTCGCATTTAAAGAAGTTTTGTGACCTGAGCAAGCTACTTAAATTACATTCTCTAGACCTCAGTTTTCCCATCTGTAAGATTTTAAAGTGCCAACCTCATATAATTATGGGGATTTAAAAGTAAGTAAATGTTAAGTGTTAGTGCCTGGAATTTGATAAATACCCAATACACGTTAGCTATTAAAAAAAAAAAGTGTGATCGATCTTAACAGATTAGTCAAGTTTCTTTAAATGAGTGCTGACATACATTGCATCTTCTAGAACCTGCAGAGAAAGGGCACATCCGAAGAATCAACTAAAGAGTGCCAATGTGAGTAGTTCCCTTATGGTGCAGTGGATTAAGGATTCGGTGTTGTCACTGCAGTGGCTTGGGTTCAATCCCTGACCCAGGAACTTCCACATGCTGAGGGTGCAGCCAAAAAAAAAAAAAAAAAAAAAAAAAAAAGGTACCAATTTGGGGGAATCCATTTATAAAATATCACAGCTAAGTATGATCAAATCATGTAATTTCCTCCTTTCTAAGAAAATCAAGAGGCTAAGGAACCCACTTCTGTGATAGTTTAAATTTATCTGATTCAGTTTTTTTTGGCTGCACCTCTGGCACACGGAAATTCCTAGGCTGGGAACTGAACCCGCACCACAGCTATAACACTGCCACAGTAGTGACAATGCTGGATCCTTAACCCAATGAGCCACAAGAGAACTCCTATCTAATTCAGTTTTAATATAAGAAACTGAGGAAAGTACTGAAAGAAAAGAAAAATGTAATGGATCACATATAAAACTATAAAGTATCTATAATTTTTACCAAAACCATACTTACTTAGTTCTTAACGTGTAACAGGAAAAATCACATCTCAGGTCAAAAAGGTTATGAGGTAAGACACTGACTGAGTAATTTGGACGGATGTAAGGCAATATATTCTGGTTTTTAAAAGTTTATAAATAATAGGCCTGACATACCAACATACAAAAAAATATGTATATCCATGTACTTATGTTTTTCACTATGAATCTAGACAAACATCTATAGTAAGATTTAGAAAGCTATCTTTTAGACACCTAAAACTTTAAAGAATGCCCCAAGTATTCTTACTTGTGGAGGTGGTACTGTTATAGGTGCTGGAACAGGGATAGGAGGGACAGGCACAGGTAAAGGCTTAGGTATGGGTGATACTGGTTCTGCATGTGAGGTTTCTGCCCCTCCATTTTGAGCAACTTCATTTTCATGCTTTTTGGGAATTCCCTTCCAATCTATAAGAGATAAAGATATTTAATAAGAGCTTACATTTTCAGTTTATAACTTTAAACCCAGAAATGAAATACCTATGCTAATCTTATAAATATTAAGAATAGTAAACATGCAAAAAAAAATGCTTATTATGTGAGAGGCACAGTACTAACCATTATGTGTATAGGGGTGTGTATATAAATTCATTTAATTTTCATAATGGTTTATAAGTAGATCCTATTATTATTTCCATTTTATCAATGAGGAAAACAAAGACAGCTTGCCTAAAGTCACATTCACTGGGAGTGGCAAAGATGGGAATCAACCCGGACACATTTCACTCTGAAGCCTATGTTCTTAAACATAACAGTGTATTGTCTGAATTAAAGACCTTGGGAGGGAGGAGCAGGATTCTTTTTACTCAGGACCAGAGCCTCTCAGAATGCCTAACACTTAGCAGACCCTCGATACCTGCTGATCCGAATAGAAACCTAGCTCTATCCTTAAGTGACAGCATCATCCATCCTGTAGAAAGGAGGTGGGGTATTGAAAAAGTCCAGCAAGGTTTTACTATCTTTTGGCTCCCAAATCATCCCTCCTGCTTGAAGCTTTTAATGTCTTAATTAAACATTTGCTCTATTTTGCCACGGCATCTTGTGTTCCTTTTTGTCCTACTATATATCAATCTTCAGGTCATGCCCCCACAAACTGCCATTTTTCCCAATGCAATCCCACTACCATTCTGGCATTTTTAATATTCAGGTACTCACTGTACTTCCTCATCTTATATGTTTACTTTTGATGGCTTATCTGAACATTTAAACATTTTCAATGAATTATTACGAAGCAGTGGATTTTACTAAGAAAATTCAGTTTGAGAGTCATTTGCTCTGCTGGGTTTTCACAAGGAAAAATTTTACATAAGGTTCACTTAATACTGTAAATAGTAATTAATCCCATAATCAGTAATTATTTCATTTGTGTCTGCATCTCTCCTACTAAACATAAGTTGCATAAGGGCAAGGACCACATTTGTTTTATTCACTGTTGTTTCCTCAGTTTATAATAGACTGGCACCCACGAAGTAGTATTTGAAAAAATCTCAAAAATCAGCTCCTAATGCAAAGAATAAACATTTGTCGCTGCACTACCAAGAAAAAATAGATTAATTTAAAAAAAAATTAAATACTGCTTTACCTGGATTAAGTGTTTCGCTGTCCAAAATTCCTCCTTCACAAAAACTTTCCAGTTCTTCAGGCTTGACTTTGTCCCACGGAATGTAAGTAACACCAAGTTCTACATCCCAATACTGCTTATAATCTGCCTTTATTCCTTTGTTTAAGGCCCAGGCAATCTATTTCACCATTAGTTAAAATATTATAAAAAAAAAAAAAAGGAAGGGAGAAGAATGTCATACATTTTGAGTTAACGTTTCCCAATCATTCTAATAACTCAGACTTGGCTGGCAAGGGAGCAGTCTGGTCTGGCCATCCTTTGGATCTCACAAAGTTTTATTCGGCACCAGGAAACTGGTTACCCTTTTATCCCCCTTTGAGGATGGAAATGCGACTGGTAATCACCTCTTTACTCATTCATTCAACCACCCACCATTCCCCAACCAAGGCAGAGAAAAGGGAAAAGTTTATCCGGAACAGGCTGCAGTTTCCTGCACAGCTCAGCATAAAAAAAGTGAGGAACACTTTGAAAAGTCTTGAGTACCTTGGAATTATTCAACATCAGACAAAATCCTTTGGCAGTTCAATCCAAGGGCAGAACAGGGTGTTCTGACATTAAGACTGACTCTGGACCCTCAGGGGAAGAACAGTCATGTACCTATATCTTTTCCTCTATCTTCAGTAAGTATTTTCAATAGTTAATTCTAAGATGAGATGGCAGACTTTAAAATGTGAAAATTCCAAAATTTTTGAATGACAGAAGTTCACAAATTAACGTTATTTTTAAAGCACCAATTAAACACCTCGATGAATCTATATACCCGTAAAAAATTTTTTACCACGCACCTAACATTTAAAATTTTATGTTAACTCTTAGGAAGTAACATTTTTTATTTTTTAATTTTATTTATTTATTTTTTTTGTCTTTTTAGGGCTGCACGTGCGGCATATGGAGGTTCCCAGGCTAGGGGTCCAACAGGAGCTGTAGCTGCCAGCCTACACCAGAGCCACAGCAACACGGGATCCGAGCCGCGTCTGTGACCTACACCACAGCTCACGGCAACACCAGATCCTTAACCCACTGAGCAAGGCCAGGGATCGAACCCACGTCCTCATGGATGTTGGTCTGGTTTGCTAACCGCTGAGCCAAGAAGGAACTCCCGATAATGCTTTTAAAAAAATGCACATATAATGCCCCAGTGTCCAAAATTATAGTTTTTAAAAAATCATATAATATTTCATATGAAGTCTTAAAAGAAATGAATTAATTTTAAAGTATTAAACAGTACCTTTATGGATTTCTGGTTCACTTTATAGTTTCCTCGGCTCAGTTTCTGCAGGGCACGATAAGCATCTTGCCTATGAACCATAACAATATAGGCACAACCTCTGGGAGGAATCATCTGTTCCAAAAGATTTAATTTTATGAAATACGGTAACAAGACATAATACTAAATAATCAGTTCCAACAAGCCCAACTCCAACCCTTGCAATCCCCAGAGCCAGTGTTCTATAAACAGAGATATTAAATGAATTTCTAAACTGTGGTTCCAGTTTGGACTCGACTGCCAATTATCAACAAATCTACAGTCCCTCAACCTTTATATTATATAAAGACTGTTTTAGACAAAGGTTTTAAATTTAAACTTGGTTATCCAAGAAATGTAGTTAGATGGAGAGAATGCTAATAAACACAAACTCAGAACACCTAAACTCTAGCCACATCTTCTACAAACCTGGGCAAATTTTAACTTAGGTCACAAGTCCTTAATTTCCTAAAATAACATTAGTCACATCTATCTACTGTCACTGAATAATTTAATAAACACTCACATTAATTGATTCAATTGGACCAAACTCTTCTAGGAGACTGGCAACATCCTGCTGAGTAGTCCTTTTGTCCAGCTGTCCCACCCAGAGTGTAGTACTACAAACTAAAATAAAATTATAATCATAAAATATACACATTTGATGAGTAGCACTGTACTTTACATGAAAAAACATTAAAGAAAATATGCATGAGTTAACATTATGATACTATATAAGTTTAAGCAGAAAACCCCATAAACATTTTAAAAATTCTAGAAAACCATAGCAATCCCATAATACAGAAATGGAATCCGGATAGTCAAAGGTACACCTATGAGTTGGGAGAAAAAAATGGCCCCTTTGAAGACACATCCGAAGATTTCATCTATGCAAATAAGGGCCAGAGAAGCAGTATTTGGCCCAAGGTCATCCCTGGCAAGTCAAAAGAAGAGCTAAGACATGACCCCAACCGATTCAGTGTTTTTTTCACCATATGCAGCTGTCCCTTCCCAACTGTCAAGTGTATATGCTTTTCCTCTTATGCTGTGTCCTAGATAATAAGCCTTACAGAGTCAAGTTTTACACATGCCCTAGTCATATTATAAATTAAAATTTCATTAACAACTATAGTTATATCAAGAATGTATCTAGTATACCTTATTAAACAAAGTCTAAATACACAATGAAATTTGGGAAATTAATACATTCTGTAAACTGTGAATCTTTTTTTTTTCTTTTTTGGCTGTTCCCACAGCATGCAGAAGTTCCCAAGCCAGGGATCAAACCTATGCCACAGCAGTGACAACGTCGGATCCTTAACTGCCAGGCCACCAGGGAACTCCATTTTGTACAATGTGAATCTTTAGAAAAAAGGGCATTAGTTATTCTTGGGGAAAAAAAACCCACCTCTCCACTACGTGCAGAAAAGGTAGTTAATGATTTTATGTTTCATAATTCAATCTAAGACATACTATCACTCCTCAATGCTGCTTTATAGCTGGCTTAACATACAAAAGCAAATCCAAAAGTTTATGCCAAAGCATAAAACAAGTAAGACATGATAAAGCAGTATTTTCCTAACAGTTACAAAACACTTCAAACTCACAACATGAAAAAAAACCATGCAGGAAGTTTGAATATCAACAAGTTCATTTACCGCTTGCAATTTCGGGCTTAATCTGAGGAAGGCCTTTTTGTCGGCGTTCCCTTTCTTTTTCTCGATCCCGTCTTTCTTGGGATCGGGATCTAGGAGAATGCCTGCGTCTGTCTCTGGACCTCGATCGAGAACGTCGATGGCGGGACCTTCGAGATCTAGAACCAGATCGAGATCGTCTCCTTTTTGGTGACCTAATATTTTCAGGAGGGAGAATGGAGGAAAAAAAAGGATAAACGTGTTAATGCGAAAAAGAAAAAAATACAACTAGGTAATTAATTTAATGTTTGGATATATTAAGAATTTGAAAAAAAAAAAGAATGACAGCAGGGAATTCACTTTAAAGATGTTCAAAGTTAAAAGCACACATACATTATAAACAAGATAAATAAGGTTGCTAACTTATGAAACTATCTCATCTTCGATACCTCTGGAACTATATTAAATGACACCTTTGAGATATGCTGTGGTAACTGCTGTCTTCTCAGTAAAGTCTTCTTTTCTGTGGCAATTAAAAAATACAATCTGGGGACTTCCCGTCATGGTGCAGCGGAAACAAATCAACGAGGAACCATGCGTTGTGGGTTCGATCCCTGTTGCTGTGGTGTAGGCTGGCAGCTATAGCTCCAATTTGACCCCTAGCCTGGAACCTCCATATGCAGTAGGTGCAGCCTTAAAAAGCAAAAACAAAAACAATCTGATTATAATATTACTCTCTTTTCACTTTTTTTGGTTGGTAAATTGGTAAAGGAACTTTGAATACATAGATCTTGTAATTCCATGTATATCCACAGTTAGGTATTAGAGCAGCTCAAAGGGGAAAAAATGTGGGTTGAGATGACTTTTTTTTTTAATACTTCTCTTTTCTCCACCCCACACATAGAGATATACAAATATACCAAGTGTTATTTTATTAATCCTGCACATCTGAAAACAATTCAACCTGATTTTAAATTGTTTCCTTTTTTTCTTTTTAGGGCCACACCTGTGGCATACAGAAATTCCTGGGCTAGGGGTTGAATTGGAGCTACAGCTGCCAGTCCATGCCACAGTACTGCCAAATCTAAACAGCATCTGTAACCTACACCAAAGCTTGCAACAATGGAGGCTACTTAACCCACTGAGCAAGGCCAGGGATCGAACCCACATCCTTCATGGATACTACTTGGGTTCTTAACCTGCTGAGCCACAACAGGAACTCCTAAACTGTTTCCTAAGACATACAGATTTGGATTAACATTTTTTATAAATTACCTGGATGCTGATCTAGATCTCGACTTTCTGTTATCAGAAATGTGCCGCTTAACCTCTTGAATACAAGGTTGTTCTACTTCCATTTCCTTTAAGAACAAAAACAAAACACAAAACCTTTCATTAAATGAGAAAGTGGAAATTATAAACAGAGAGAAGAGGACAAAAATCTAAAATAATATTAAATTACAAATCTCTTGCCCTGAAACAGTTCTCTTTTGGTTACTTGAAACCAAACTATTAGTTTAATAATGACTGGCCACGAGTGGGGAAAGATTTTTTATATGGTTTACAAGATTATAAGAAGTACTTCTCTACTTCTGGAAGTTACTTTTCCATAAGTTACATACTGTTTTAAAAAACAACCACATAAAGCAGTGAATCAGGCACTGGTTAAGCATTCCACACTCTACCTCAGCCCTTAGAGAACCCTATGGAAATTGATAGTTTATTACTATGTCCAGTTCCTATATGAAAAACTAAGGTCACAAAGGGGGTTAATATGTGCCCAAGTTCATTCTTCATATTCAAAACTGAAGATGATTAAACCAAGAGGTGGAAATCTGCCTACAAGTCAAGGGTACTACAAAGCTAATCGACAACCTGAGAATGAAGTCTTACCTGATGTCCCTTTTGTGTAAGCGGTTCATTCTGAGCCTGAAAGGAAGTTTGGAAAGTCTGCTGCACAGGTGGAGTTGGAGGAATCACGGACTGAGCCATGGGAGGAAATGGAGGTGTAGGAAGAAGGCCAAATCCTGGCATCTGTCCATTAGGAGGAAGTGGAACCTGCTGTATTTTTAAAAAATTGTATGAGTAGGTTTTAAGTAATAGCTACCAAAAATAATTTGAAAAAAACTTACTTTACATAAAAGTATCTTTAATGAATTTTGATCAAGAAAAAACTATGACATGTTAATAGTGATTAAATAATTTCTATATGTATAATCTTTATTCAAAGAACTGTTACATATCCAAATATAATATAGGTTAAAAATCTTGTAACTCACTTTATTTTTCATTTATTTTTTAGTCATTTTGCCTTTTCTAGAGCCACACCTGCGGCATGTGGAGGTTCCCAAGCTAGGGGTCTAACAGGAGCTGTAACTGCTGGCCTTCGCCACAGCAACAGCAACGCGGGATCCGAGCCACGTCTGCAACCTACACCACAGCTCACAGCAATGCCAGATCCTTAACCCACTGAGCAAAGCCAGGGATCGAACCCACAACTTCATGGTTCCTAGTTGGATTCGTTAACCACTGAGCCACGACAGAAACTCTGTAACTCACTTTAAAATTATGAATAAATACACAGATCTGGCTTTAGAATTTAAAAACATCACTTCGTTTATATGACAGACTAAAACTCACAGGTACTCTACTGCAAACTGTCTTGCTTCAACTTTAAAGACAATTATGCTTTTTGGTGCATTGAATTCTGGCTTCACTTTTTAAAATTTTACTGAGAAGTGTTTCAACTAACACGTTTATTACCTTTAGGGTTTCAAATATCGTAACAAGAGTAAGCTACAATCTAACATATTTCTACTTGTGACATTCCAATGTCAACAGAATTAAAAGTTTACTATAATAATATCACAAAGAATTTTCTAAATTATTGATAAACGTTCAATACCTGTTAAACATTTGGAAATAAGCTCACAAGTTTTGCTTGCATTTTATTTCTATTTTTTTGACTGTGCCTACACATGAAGAAAATTCCACCATCAGGGATCAAATTCACGGCACGGCAATGAAAATGCCAGATCCTGAATGCACCGAGCAACCGCGGAACTCCCATTTTCTCTGTAGTTTAAATAAGCTTATAAAATATTTTTTTAAAATATTCAGGTCATTAAAATCACAGTATCGGAATTCCCGTCGTGGCGCTGCAGAAATGAACCCGACTAGGAACCATGAGGTTGCGGATTCGATCCCTGGCCTTGCTCAATGGGTTAAGGATCAGGTGTTGCCATGAGCTGTGGTGTAGGTCGCAGACAAGGCTCGGATCCTGCATTGCTGTGACAATGGTGTAGGTCGGCAGCTGTAGCTCCAATTAGACCCCCAGCCTGGGAACCTTCATATGCTGCCAGTGCGGCCCTAAAAAACAAAAAACCCCCACAATATCAATTTCATATGACCAAACACAGGCAAACCTCAGAGATATTGTGGGTTCAGTTCCAGACCACTATAAAAAACCAAATATTGAAATAAAGCAAGTCATATGAATTTTTTAGGCTTTTCTGAGTGTACAAAACATCATTATGTCTAAAAAACAATGTATATATTTTAATTTAAAAATTATTTTATTGCTAAAAAATGCTAGCAATCATCGGGCAATGCATGGGTGCCACAAACCCTTCCATTCATAAAAAAATGCAGGATCTGTGAAACACACACACACACATGCACAAATAAGGTACGCCTATATACAGAATGGACTGAACATGATACAGATGAAGAAAATACCCTCTACGCTAACTGCAGCACTAATAGTCTAGGATTTATATTCTTTAAATTGTCCCTCCTTGTCCCCATAATTTAGGTGCACAGTCAAGTTTAGAAAGCTCTGAATTAGAGGATTTACTAAAATAAACCCAATAAACAAACCTCCTAACAACTTCCAGCAATTCTCTACTATGCTAATCTCTTTTTACTACAGATCTTAAACTATATTGTTGAATGTTGAGCTATGGCATCAAATCATACAACAGTTTTAAAAAAAGGAAAGGCTTACTATAAGGGAAAGAGTTGTCTATAACCAGTTCCCTGAAAGAGAACCACCATCTCTCTCTAAATGATTTAAACAAAAAAACTTACTATTATAGCTGTAGTACTATTTAGCCACTCACACCGCTAAGTAAGTAACAGTGGTCTGGGAAGTACACACACCATACAGCCTAATGAACAGATCTTCAGTTATTAAAACTCAGCTGCGAGAAAAACACCCCTACCTGATGGTGCACTGGATCCTGCTGTATTGTCATCATTCGCGGTTGAAACTGATCCATGTTTTGATGCTGGGTATATGTTGGCTGCTGCATGCCATCTCCAGGAAATCCACTAAAAAAGATGAACAATCTTTTTACCTATTCAAAACCACATGATTCCCAGCCACATTTATACTACAGAAGCTTAAATAATGCTGTTGTGGAGTAATTAATATATCAACATTTAACTGAATCACACTCAAACACGTAGCATTACTACCAACATAAAAGCTATTCTAACTGTAAATGTGACAGAATCTCTCTCCATTCATGAGAAAACTCCAAACGCCACAATTTTAAAAAAACAATTTTAGGAGTTCCTGTTGTGGTGCAGCGGAAACAAATCCGACCAGTATCCATGTGAGTTCAATCCCTGGGCTCAAGTGGTGGGTCAGGGATCTGGTGGTAGATGTGGCTCGGATCCTGCGTTGCTGTGGCTGTTGTGCAGGCTGAGAGCTGTAGCTCCAATGTGACCCATAGCCTGGGAACTTCCGTATGCCGAGGGTGCAGCCCTAAAAAGCAAAACAATAAATAAATAACGACTTTTTTTGGGGGGGAGGCTGCGGATCAAACCCGAGTTACAGTAGCAACCTGAGCCACTGCAGTGACATATCTTTAACCTGCTGCACCACAAGGGAACTCCAAAAAATGATTTTAAAAGACTCTATGTGAAAAATGATTTGGTTACTAAGCGTTATTTGCATTATGCCTTATAATAATTACCAAATCTCGATCTGCTGAGAAATCAAAAGAAAGCAGCTTACAAGGGTGCCTGTGGAGGAGAAGCAGCAGTTGCAGCAGCAACAGGCATGGAAGCAGCAGGTGCAGGGGGTACAGCAGGGGCAGGAGCTGCTGTGGTGGCAGTGGCGGCGGCAGCAGCATCTTCTTTCTTTGACTCTTCCACAGCTTCTGGCTCATCATCATAATCAAATCTATCAAGTAGCTTCTGGAATAGGTATGTCAATATTCCATTTTAAAACTGAGACTGTGATTTACTACACAAAAAAACTTTATAAAAACTGATATGCACCATCATCTATAATCCCACTATGCCATCATGTACAATCTCATCTTCTCATATGCCTCTTAGGACCTTGGTTCATAGACAAAGAATTCTTATACAAATGCTATTGTGAAAAGACACACTTAAAAATTCTGCTGTTCTTCTACAATTCTAAGTATTCTCTTTTTGACTATTTCCCATATGATTTTAGTGATAGATTTTACCAAAATATTCATTTTCCTAGACTAAAAACCTTTGGAACCTTGCACACACATGAAAATGGGTATACATTTTCGGTCGGCTTTGTAAAATGTAAAAAAGGAAGACCATCCAAGCATTATAAATACTTATAGAAAAATGTCCATATGTTGCCTGCTCAAAAATATAATAGCAATATGAAAAAAAAAGAGAGAGAATGGCATAGATAGGGCCACAAAGTCTACCTGCACACTTGTCTCTTAAAACTTCATGGTTCAGGAGTTCCTGTTGTGGCTCAGTGGTTAACAAATCTGATTAAGAACCATGAGGTTGCGGGTTCAAATCCTGGCCTTGCTCAGCGGTTTAAGGATCCGGCGTTGCCGTGAGCTGTGGTGTAGGTCGCAGACGCAGCTCGGATCCCGCATTGCTGTGGCTGTGGCAAAGGCCGGCAGCTGCAGCTCCTGTTAGACCCCTAGCCTGGGAAGCTCCGTATGCCACGGGTACGGCCCCAGATAAGGCAAAAAGACAAAAAAAAAAAGAAAAGAAAAGAAATGAATCTGACTAGTATCCACGAAGATGGTTCCATCCTTGGCCTTGCTCAGTGGGGCGCGGATCCAGTGTAGGCTGCAGATGCAGCTCGGATTCTGTGTTGCTGTGGCTGTGGTGTAGGCCATCAGCTGTAGCTCTGATTAGACTCCTAGCCTGGGAACCTCCATATGCCGCAGGTGCGGCCCTAAAAAACAAACAAAAATTACATTTATTCCAAAAGGAAGGAAGAGGGAGTTCCCATCATGGCTCAGTGGAAACCAATCTGACTAGTATACAGGTTCGATCCCTGGACTAACTCAGTGGGCTAAGGATCCAGCAATGCCATGAGCTGTGGTGTAGGGTACAAACGCAACTTGGATCCCACATGGCTGTGGCTGCAGTGCAGGCCCGCAACTACAGCTCCAATTCGACCCCTAGCCTGGGAACTTCCATAATCCACAGGTGCGGCCCTACGAAGACAGAAAGGAAGGAAGAAAATACACCTACTTCTGCAGAAGCACCCATTACAGTGTTTTGGTAGGTGACATACAATACTTCATCATCACAAGAAGCATGCATCTCACAGGCAAGGAAACTAAGGCCGGGGTGTTTAAGAAACAACCAAGACTGTACAGTTAATACATGGTAGAATCCGGATGTGGACAAGGGTGCAGGCCGGCGGCTACAGCTCCAATTTGACCCCTAGCCTGGGAACCTCCATATGCCGCGGGTGCGGTCCTATAAAGATTAAAAAAAAGGAAGTAATACCACTGATCTTTCACACAGTGAATACTTAAGTAATTCAACGTCAAGACAGCTAAAGAGCCAGAATTAAAACTTGGGTCTAAACTGTCCACAAAAAAAACAACAACCCTATGATCTTTGCAGTTTATCACATATAGACATATTCTTTAAAGTTTTAAGATTTATACCTACAGTGTAGAGGAAAGATTTGAAGCAACTAAAAAATTAAACTGAGATCTATCTAAAAAGACATTTCTGTTGCTTTTTAGGAAACTGAGTATCTACGTAGTAGCTGAAATAGACAAACTGTTCAGAGTCAGGCCGTTTGATAGCTTAAAAGAGACCTTTTTAGTCAAAGAAAAAGCATAGAACTCCTTTTTCTAAACTTAATGTAATTAAATAACACGGATCAACCCACTAAATGTAAAACACTAAAACTGCAACTCAAACTGACAACAAAACAAGAATGCTACTCTACCGTTACTACTCAATATTTTTTTCCTCCAAGTCCCAGCCACCAGTACAGTAAAAGAAAAAGAAGCAGTCCTAAATGTTGAGGAAGTCAAATTTAATAGTCTAGAAAATGTGAAAGAACCAACTACAAAACTAAGCTTTTAATGTTATGATCATTTACAAAAAGAAAGTAAAGATCAATAATTTCCCTCTATGGCATTACTAAATAAAAATGTTATGAAACATTAAACACGAAAAATGAGTAAATAAAAATAAATAAAATAAAAAGGTATAAAACATCAAAAATTTAATAAATGGAGATTCTGTATGAGAAGTTATCAGTCATTAAATTAACCTATAAATTCATAATAATTTGTGCTAAAGTTCATCTGGAGAAGTATGTCATGATAGTCAACTGTACATGTCAACCCGGATAGGTTATGGTGCTCAGCTGTTTAGTCAAAAACCTTTCTAGACGCTGCTGTGAGGGTATATTAAAAACATTATTAACATTTAAATTAGTAGACTTTGAATAAAGAAACACCCTCCATCATATGGGTGTGACTCAACCAATCAGTTACAGGCCTTAAGAGCAAGGACTTAGGTTTAGGCTTCCCAAAGAAGGAATTCTCTTTAAGATGGCAACATGAAAACCTTGCCTGGCCGGACTCAGACTCAAGACTACAACGTTAACTCTTACCTGAATTTCCAGCCTGCCATTTTGACCTACAAATTTCAAATCTGCCAGCTTCCACAACTGTGTGAGCCAATTCCTTTTAAAAATTCCTCCCTTTGGAGTTCCCGCTGTGGCGCAGTGGAAAAGAATCCGACCAGTATCCATGAGGATGCAGTTCAATCCCTGGCCTTGCTCAGTGGGTTAAGGATCTGGCATTGCTGTGAGCTGTACTGTAAGTTGCAGATGCAGCTCGGATCCCAAGTTGCAACAGCTGTGGTATAGGCTGGCAGGTGCAGCTTCAATTCGACCCCTAGCCTGGGGACTTCCACATACTTCGGAGGCAGCCCTAAAAAAACAAAAACTCTCCCTCTCGACCTTTTATGTGTATTTTAAGATATTCTTTTTTTCAATTTTATTGGAGTATATTTGACTCACAATATTGTATTAGTTTCAGGTGTTCAGAAAAGTGAATCAGTTACACATAAATTTAAGATAATTGTTAAAAACTAGACATTTAAGGAGTATGTGTGTATGTATGTTCCACTGAAGAACTCTAACATATAAGACCAGGAACAGGCAAAGAAAGTATGAAAAAGAATAAGGGTCAGGAACACATCTGGAAATATAAGTTGCAAGTGTTTAAACTGTTATCATGCAGAAATAAACAAATATATTAATGAGAACAGTGTCCAGAGACAGACACAGAAACAAATGAGAAATTAAACGTATGACAAAAAATCATGAGGGAGAATTAGCTGTTTCCAAAAATATAACAATTTAGCCAACGTAAATCACATTCTACAATAGGTTCTGGATGGCTTGAGACGAACAAAAAACAAATATATAAAACTACTAGGCGAAATACAGCATTCTAAATACACGGAGGAGAGCTTTCCTAATCACAACACAGAAGAGAAGACTAAGAAACTAAAACATGAGACATAACGATTTATGTTCACATATGTGTGACATAGCTGTGAAAGAACACACATACATATCTGTTCAAAGCAGAGTGGAACTGATTCCTTTTTTCTTTAGAACTTTCGGTAATATTTGCATTTCCCCCTATAAGCAATTACTTCTTTTCTACTCAAATTTATTCAACCTTCTGTTAGTCAGTAGTCACTCATAAAATCACTAAGATAAATAACAACCAGTATTCACCATATGGATTCTTTTTTTTTGTCTTTTTGCCTTTTCTAGGGCCACACATGTGGCATATGGAGGTTCCCAGGCTAGGGGTCTAATCGGAGCTGTAGCCACTGGCCTGTGCCACAACCACAGCCACGCGGGATCTGAGCCACGTCTGCAACCTACACCACAGCTCACAGCAATGTCGGATCCTTAACCCACTGAGCAAGGCCAGGGATGGAACCCGCAACCTCATGGTTCCTAGTTGGATTCATTAACCACTGAACCACGATGGGAACTCCTACCACACGGATTCCTGATCTGGACTATTAGCAATTGAGTTATTTTATCTTATAATGAGAATATTGGGATTGGAAATTTTAGAGATTACTAAATGAAAAGATTCTAGGATTTTCAAACTTCTGTGTTTTTTGCAGTGAAACTTGTAAAATGAAATGAAATTTTATAGTCATAAATCCAATAAATAGACAAGGCATAAACAGTTAAGAGTGAAGTTAGGCTAAGGAAACTCCGAGATGTGCCTATTCAGCATATCTGTATCCTTAGTGGGAGCTCCTTAAACATACCTAAGGTCCACAGAGCAGCTGAAAGACAATGAACGAACCCAAACCCTCATATTACAGATATGGTAACTAACGTTTTTAACAGCAAAAGACATAAGACAACTTAAACGTCTATCAACAGGAGAAGACCTAGGAGTCCCTGCTGTGGCTCAGTGTTGATGAACCCAACTAGTATCCATGAAGATGTGGGTTTGATCCCTGGCCTCATTCAGTGGGTTGGGAATGCATAGCTGTTGTGAGCTGTGGTGTAGGTTGCAGCTGCAGCTCAGATCCTGAGTTGCTGTGGCTATGGCCAGCAGCTGCAGCTCCGAATCAACCTCTAGCTTGGGAACTTCCATATGCCACAGGTGCAGCCCTAAAAAGCGAAACAAAAACAAACAAACAAAAATAGGAGAAGAGCGAAATTGTGACCATGTAATGGAGTACTCCTAATAGGTACTCAGTAAAAATGTAGACCTACATCTATTAACCTTAACAACAGAGATAAGAGGATTAAGACCAAAACAAGCAAGTTAGAAACTGTGTAAATATATTAAAAACACACGTTTACACACACACACACACACACACACACACACACACACACACACACACACACACACACATAATGCCCCCAAAAGAAAAGCATATACCCACAGGAAACTAATTCTAAAAACATACACAGCAAAAAATCTTTAAGCATGGGAGTTAAAGGTGAAATGTTCTCTTTACTTTCCTTTATACTGAAAAGTTTGCATCAAGGATCTATTACATTTATAACCAGGAATAACAATCAGTATGTGATGTCAAGGGGGGAAATCTCTTAAACCACAAAACAACAAAATGAACAATTCACAGAGAAGCTAGAGAAGGGGTAACTTCTACATTCTAGGCTGAGTGACAGAAACAATGGGGTGGGTTATGTGAGAGAAGCGTACCTTGTCAAATGCAGTTTTTTGTTCAGGTGGGGGGAAAGCAGCTTTTTGTTCAGGTGGTTGTGTAGGAGCTGTCTTTAACTGAGCTGTGATAGCCTGAACCTGGGCCATCACAGCATTGTCAATGGCGGGAGACTGTGGTTTTGGAGGCTGCTGAAAAGTCTGAAGGATCTGCTGAAGCTTAAAGAATGGGAAAACTGATAAACCACATAACAAAGTATAATCATAGTAACAAAAGTAAATTTACTTAAAAAGTCTTAAAGGTGACTCAAAACAGCACAGGCACAGAGTAAACTGGAAAAAGGAATCCACCTCTTAGGAATGGTTAAGCTCAAACATGGTTGTGAATGAATGTATCAGGGATACAATGTGTGTCACTTAAGGTTTAAAATGTATGCTGAAAACCCCAACAGTAGCAGTCGATGGTCAGAGAGAATAGAAAATACACTGATGTGTGCACAAGGTAAATATGTTTTCTAACAAAAGGGTAAAAATTCAGGTCCAATCCAAATAATCTTGAAATCAACTGGAAATGCTAGAATTGTGAGCACTAATACCAGACACACTTAGAACCTCTGCAATTCTCTCCAAGGATACTTGCTATTTCTCAGTGTGCTGTTCCCTTTTCCACCTTTCCCATGTGTTCTCTACTATCACTATGCATTTATCTCCCTAGTGAAGACTTCTCCAGTGAAAGCAAAAACATTTCCTCCCCATTAGTTAGGGATGAAAAATAAGAACAGACAATAGCACCTAACTGCAAACAATTCAACCTTTGGTAAATAGTTTACCTGTTGACCTTGAGTTGTCTGAAACAGTTGGGCCACAGCAGCAAAAGCATCAGAGCTGGGCAACTGTGGTACAGTTGGTACGGAGTTTGTAGTGGCTTGTGGAAGTTCAGAAGAAACTTTAACTGGCGGTGGAGGTGAACCTTAAAAAGAAAAGATCATTAAGGCCTAAGAAAACTTCTACCTATAAATATCACCCCCCTCATCTTGTTTGGCTGCACCTATGGCATATGGAAGTTCCCAAGCCAGGGATTAAATCTGAGCTGCAGCTGTGATCTATGCCACAGCTGCAGCAATGCCAGATCCTTAACCCATTGCGCTGGGCTAGGGATTGAACCCATGCTGGATCCTTACCCTGCTGCTCCACAGCAGGAACTCCTATAAATATTTTTTAAACTCCATTAAACTTCTCTACTAAAGTAACACTTCATTCAGTTTAACATACAGTGAAAATATAGATTTTGATATTACAGGCTATACTACCTATAGCAAGCTTGAAAACTGTTATTAGAAATAAGAATTAAGTGGAGTTCCTGCCGTGGTACAGCGGAAACAAATCTGACTAGGATTCGTCAGGACGCAGGTTCATTTCCTGGCCTTTCTCAGTGGGTTAAGGATCCTGCGTTGCCATGAGCTGTGGTATACATAGGCTGCAGACGCGGCTCGGACCTGGTATTACTGTGGCTGTGGTGTGGGCTGGCAGCCACAGCTCCGATTCGACCCCTAGCCTGGGAACCTCCGTATGCCGTGGGTGCAACCCTAAAAAGCAAAAAAAAAAAGAAAGAAAGAAGGAAAGAAAAAAGAATTATGGAAAGAAAATCATATCTTCCAAGATGTAAACTCAAGTTTCCTTCTAATGGAAAACTTCCATCACTATAAAAAGACTCCAAACACTCCATGCACAAAAAAATTATACCATTTTCTGAGCTCAAAGATATATTCAACCATACCTTCATTATTAGTAACATTTTCTGCTACTGGGGCTGCATTACTGGTTCCTGCTGCCATGTCCAAAAGAGGCTGAATAATTTCAATTTTGAATACTCCATTTTTTTGCCAAAGGTTCAGTACACGAACAATTTTACTCTGTTATGTGTGAGAAAACATGAATATATAATAAATACTTGAACGAATAATTTATTACACCTCTTTCAAGAAAAAATCCTAGGCTACTATTTCTATACTAGATCTGTTTTTACATAAACAGAAAAAAAAAATCTATCATTAGAATCTTAACCAACCTGGTTAAACTACTCTAACAAGCCTTTCTTGAGTAGTGTAATCTACTGTAAGAAATAGAAGGCAAAACAAAAGAAGAAAAATAATACACCCTAGAGAAAGAACCATTATCTTAGACAAGTGAAAAATTTTTCCAGGACGACTGTAACAATTAAAATATTTAAGAAAACTGGCCTGTAATTATTAGGTAAGTTGTTTTGTGGACCAGTAAATCTGAAGGCAATCCAGACAAAATATGTTATTTGTGGATATAACTCTCATTTACTACTCGAGGAATGATCTTTTCTCTTACATATTTTTCCCAAAAGGGCATTCCTCCAAGAATATAAATACAGAATCTATAACACTCAAAATTTACATACATTTGTTAAAAAAAATCTCGTCTTCATTATTGAGTTTACCAGTGTATTTCTCCCACCTATTAGAGTCCAGTTTTCATGTCTTTGTAGAGAACATGCTAAAACCAGCTATATGTGGGAGGAATTAAATACCGTAGTCTGATTGTTAATGAATACCATTTACGCTCTAGCATCTCTAAATGCTAGAGAAAGCTATCAATTATCGGTCCTTCCTTCTGGAATAAGCAATAATCTGAGATAAGCACTGTCTCCCTCTACTGCAGAACTTTCTTTGCCACTCAATCACAAGAAATCTTTCCAACAATGATTTTTTTAAAGCAAAATGGTACTCCTTTGTATTTCAGCAGTGTAACAGTCCTAAAGGACTTCATAAGGAAATAAATGAGATGACTACAGAAAAAATACTCATGTTCAGAGAGCATTACATGATTATCTTCCTAGTAATACAGCAGGCTTCAAATATCTAATGTACATTTAAATAGATGTAAGTAAATATAAAAATAAAACCAAAAAGATACAATTTAAAAATTATAAACTATACCTTATCTTCAGATGGACAAAGATATAAATATTGGAATGTGGCAGTTATGTTTTTAGAGAATCTTGGCCCAAAAACATCTTTATCAGTTCCAAACTGATGACGAGACTGTCGCACAATTGAGTCAATTACATATAATCCTGGAACCTTGTATTCTGGCTTACACTACAAAGATAAAAATATAAAGTCAATGTAAGAAAAGCTAATCACAATGTTACATTCATTAATTTCACTTTTGTGAAACTGCATAATCCAATAATTACTTCTTATTTAGAAACTACAAAATGTTTGGTTCTCTTAATGGCTGGCTTGTCAAATTTCCCACAGACCTATCATACTCTTGATACTTCAGATCCTCTATATTTTACTTTTCTGATTCTTGTATCTCCTTACGCACAACCTCCCAGAATCAATATTACTTTACCATCCCAAGCTACAAAACCATTTATTATGGATAAGTCTCTAATTCATCCTGCTCAAAAAAATTTTACTTCTGAAATTATCAAAAAGATAATCTTAACAACATGTTAATTTTAACTTTATTAAAGTACAATACCAGAGTTCCCGTCGTGACTCAGTGGTTAATGAATCCGACTAGGAACCATGAGGTTGTGGGTTTGATCCCTGGTATCGCTCAGTGGGTTAAGGATCCGGTGTTGCCGTGAACTGTGGTGTAGGTTGCAGACACGGCTCGGATCCCGCGTTGCTATGGCTATGGCGTAGGCCAGCGGCTACAGATCCTGTTAGACCCCTAGCCTGGGAACCTCCATATGCCGCGGGTGCGGTCCTAGAAAAAGGAAGGAAGGAAGGAAGGGAGGGAGGGAGGACAATACCAAAGAAACAAAAACTAAAGGCAAAGTTCATTTCCGGTCTTTCACATTGACAAGATAAAATGTAAAGAAACAGACATCTACACACAATTCTGATGGTACAACCTTTATAAAAGATGATTTAATAAAAAGCAAAGCCTTATTTGATCCCACAAATTTACATCTAGAAATTTATCCTAAGGAAAACAAGATGCCTCTAATTTTTTCCCATAAGGATAGCCAATGATTTAATAAAAAGCAAAGCCTTATTTGATCCCACAAATTTACAACTAGAAATTTATCCTAAGGAAAACAAGATGCCTCTAATTTTTTCCCATAAGGATAGCCAATGAAGTAAATTTCCAACAATAAGGAATTGGCTGAGTAAATCATGAAAACAAACGTGATAAAATACTTTGATGTTTATGATAAATTCAGTAGAAAAAGCAGGTTATCAATCAGTATGTCTCCATTCTTCCTTCTAGAAATATACATGTACATACTAAAACATGAGTAGATCCAAATGTAAATATTCATAGTACCTGGTGTAGTGGCACAGAATTTTAATTTTTCCATCTTATTTATTTTTTATTTAATCATTTTAAGGCTGCACCTGTGGCCCCTACGGCATATGGAGGGTCTAACTGGAGCTGTGTCTGCAACCTACACCACTGCTCATGACAACTCCAGATCCTTAAACCACTGAGCGGGACCAGGAAATGAACCTGCATCCTCATGGATACTAGTCGGGTTCGTTACCACTGAGCTACAATAGGTACTCCTTCATTTTATTTATTGTACTTTGATTTGCTACTATGAAAACCTCAACTGACTATTCTTTTAGGTCTGGCTGGAGCTCTAACTCCTATCTCTCAGTAATCAAAGGCCATGGACCAGAGGTATTTCCACGTACATTTATATTTAATTTTTTGGCCATGCCTGCAGCGTAGAGAAGTTCCCAGGCCAGGGACTGAACCCATGCCACAGCATGACCTAGGCCATGGCAGTGACAACGCCAGATCCTTAACTGCTGGGCCACCAAGGAACTCCGCCACATACATTTATCAGTGTGACTACATCGCACAGCTTAGGGTGGGGAGAAGACAAAGATGTCTAAGTCTCCATTTCGGTCCTTTACTGAGACAGATGTGTGCTAATCATGCAGTTAGAAAATAACATAACTGTAGAAGTGAAAACGATTTAATCATGGTGGGAGCAGTGAAAAATTGGGAAAACTTTACAGTGATTTCATGTGAAGCACTCCAAGATGAGTTAAATGTCAACAGAGTAAACAGAGCAAAAGGGAGAAGAGGCACGTCAGGCTCAGGGAAGAATCCTATCCAGTAGACAAGACAGACAAGAAACTCTGTTGTTGAATGCCTGCCTCATAGTAAATGCTCAATCAATAGTACTGCTATAAATTTTTGTTTTGTTAGAAAACAAAAAACCAAAAAACTCTAATGTTACAAAGAACCTCTGGTGACAACTTTTTTGTCGGGTGGCTTTGGAAACAAGCATCCACATACATTATAATTTAGAAAGTAAATTACAAATACTTAAAACTAAAATGAGGTAATAATCAAATGCAGTTACCTTTTTGATGAACTTTTCTACTATTTGAACTACATGCTTATAAAGCTGAAAAAAATTAAAAGAAAATCATTATCCACTTTACATACTCATTTCCTGTAATTTTAAAACACTTAAATTTGCACAATTTGAGTAATTCTCAAGATAATATTGACTGAATCATGAGAAATAATCCATAGTCAACAACTGAAAAAAATTCTTAAATCAGTAAAAAACTAAAACAGAACACTATAAAAAAATCCCTCAAATTGGAGCTGTTTTTCTTATATTTTTTAATCAATAAGTCTTCATAAAACAGTTTATCAGGTAACTTTATAAGATGGATGAGAACAAGAGAACTGGAACCAAATGATGCAGCTTTTTAAAGTGACTCACTTATATAGGTGTGATCTTGGATAAAACATTTAATTTAATGAAGCCCAAGGTAATGTACATATGTATCAAATCATGTTCTATTATATTACTAAATTTACTTGTCAATTATACCTCAGTAAAGCTAAAAAATACAAACGGGAAATACTAGCAACAACAACAAAAAACAGATTTTGAAATACGTTACAGTACAGATGCACCATATTGTATTAATATGTACAAAACGGGCTTAGTGCTCTTTGACTCGGGCCTGAACTAATTCACAAGACAAATGCTCATGTTTAACAATAACATCTTCAAAATTTCAAAAACATTTTTAAAGTTAAGTATTATGTATTTTACTCTTACCTTAATAGCTTTAATAGCAGCTTTTGTGATAAGAATCATCTTGGCTCTAGAGATGGGAGGTTTCATATCCATAAGTGAAAAGAGCTTAAAAAACAAACAAACAAATAATGTTTTAATTAAAAGTAAAATTAAAATAGTTCCTGTTGTGGCTCAGTGGGTCAAGGACCTGACAATGCCTCTGTGAGAATATGGGTTCGATCCCTAGCCTCGCTCAGCAGGTTAAGGATTTGGCGTTGCTGCCACAAGCTGCAGCTCCTCGGATCTGCTATTGCCGTGGCTGTGGCAGGGGCCTCAGCTGCAGCTCCGATTCAACCCCTGGCCTGGGAACTTCCATATGCCACAGGCACAGCCGTAAAATATTAAGTTGGAGGTTAATTCATCAGTTCTATAAGTATATTTAAAATATATTAACTACAAGAATGATAAATTTTGGAGCCAAGTTTAACAACCTAGTTAAGAAAAACCCAGACCTTTCCAACACACTAGCATCACTACTTCAAAAATACAATGGTCATATTACAAGCAGCAAAAAAAGGGGGGGGGGGGAAGGTAAAAGGCAGGAAATTTACAAAACCTGTAATTGAAAAAAATTTTAAGACTTTACTGGAGAGGAGTCCCTACTGTGGTACAGTGGGTTGAGAATACGACTATAGCAGCTTGGGTCACTGCAGAGGTGAGGGTTTGATCCCTGGCTCGGATTTGGTGTCGCCCCAGCTTCAGCTCAGATTCAATCCCTGGCTGGGAACTTCCACATTCTGAGGACGTGCTGCCACAAAACAAACAAAAAAAGTTTACTGAAGAACTAAAAATGATTTGAATGGAAACAAACACATCATGTTCCTGTACTGAAAATAGCAACAGTGTGACTCAGTATTTAATATTTCAACTCAAACCTCACTGAGATTTTGGAGAACTTCAAATAATTCTAAAGTTCATTTGAAGAAACATATGTATCTTACATCAAGCAAGAAATTTAAAATGCCATTATGGAGCCTGAATTCATAATTTCTGGATTTAGCCAGGAATAAAAATGACATCGTTATTTAATAAATCTCACTACAGTAAATCTCCCACGGGACTTACCTATACATGGATTCTCCTTCCGCCTAAAGTTTAAATCAAACCAAGACATAATGAGGAGTTCCCTTCCTGGCTCAGTGGTTAACGAATCCAACTAGGAACCATGAGGTTGCGGGTTCGATCCCTGGCCTTGCTCAGTGGGTTAAGGATCCGGCATTGCCGTGAGCTGTGGTGCAGGTTGCAGACGTGGCTCGGATCCCGCGTTGCTGTGGCTGTGGCGAAGGCTGGCGGCTACAGCTCCTGTTAGACCCCTAGCCTGGGAACCTCCATATGCCGCGGGTGCAGCTCTAGATAAGGCAAAAAGACAAAAAAAAAAAGACATAATGAGAGCCCATAGAGGGTTATAATGATAAATTTCTGAAATTAAGAAGCTTATATCTAGTTTCTTAAATTCTTGTTTTTGCCTTCTTTTAATCATAGGCACATACATACTCTTCTAAAAATACATTCTGAAATAAAGTTTCACGGCTTCCTGAGTATTACCAACTTTATAATGTATCATCTCCATTTCTTTTTTAATTTTTTAATTTTTTTGTCTTAGGGCCACACCCAAGGCATATGGAGGTTCCCAGGCTAGGGTCAAATTGGAGCTGTAGCTGCCAGTCTACACCACAGTCACAACAACACAGGATCCAACCCACATCTGTGACCTACACCACAGCTCACAACAACGCTAGATCCTTAACCCACTAAGGGAGGCCAGGGACTGAACCCATGTCCTCATAGATGCTAGTCAGATTCGTTTCCACTGAGCCACAATGGGAACTCCCAGACCAGTGTTTCTGATGAAACACTCCACAGTCTATATTTTAAATCATAATTTATTTAAAAATTTAAATACAGACTGTATCATACAGCAGTATAACTATCATTTGGGCAGCAGACCAGCAGGAGAGTCTTCAAGTGTTACCATCTAACAGACAGAGGAGTTCCCACTGTGGCAGAGTGCGTTAAGAATCCGACTGCAATGGCTCTGGTCTCTGCAGAGGCACTGCCCTGGCGACAAAGCTCTGATTAGATTCCTGTCCCAGGAACTTAAATATGTCACAGGTGCATTAAAAAGAGAGAGAAGGGCTTTTATTCCATGAAAGGCATAACTCAGAAGAGGGGACCAACACTGAGTGCCTTTGTACAAGAATTAAGTTTGATGGTGCATTATTTCAGTTAATCATATTAACAAGTAATATAGCTTGCTACACCTGTTTTGAGATGATACCCAAAAGGGATACATCTGTTTTGGGGTGATGCCCAATGAATGGATCTGGACTAGAATTTTTTGTTTTTCAAGCTCATTATTTTGTTTTAATAGCGTACTCATCTCGTTATAGAATGCTGTTTACTGACTAAATACAGGCAGAGACCATTAACTGTGATGGGGAATACAGACAAAATATCAAGCAGGCATCTATGCCTGTCTATATGTACAATGTATTGATTCAGGGATAATGATGAAGCATACTGAATTTAATTTGAGATGCCTACTGAGTATCTAGGCAGAGATTCAGTAGAGACTGGAATGTGGATCTTGAACAAAGAGAGGTCCAGGCTAGAAATGGAAAGGTCACAGAATCAAAGCCATGAGGATGAGTAAGAAGAGAACCAGGAACATATAACTAACTAGACTATACCAAAAACTTCACTGTGGTATAGAGAAGGGGGCCGCATAAATGAACACCAGGAAAAACACCAGAAATTAAAGGTATTTAGTAAGATCAAATTAGTTTTTGTATAGGAATGACTAGTGTATCATCCGCAACAGCTCGATAAACATCAATAGGTGCAAGCACTCTCCCTGCTATCACAGCTCTGTATTCACAATGTTATCTGTCAATGAAAACAAACATATAAAAGCAGCCAGAGAAAATCATCCAATTCTCTTCTATAGAATAATAGCAGCAGCAGGCCCCAAAAGGTACAAAACCTCCTTAGAAAGCCTCAGTAAGAAAAACACACTTGCCAGCAACAGTTGACAACAGTTTGTCTTTTTGCTGTCACTAGCTGAATGACAAAAAAAAAGTCTAAATAGGAACAATGCCCTACTGGGTACCTGATATACAAAGTGCTCCAAAAATTATGAAGAATTACTCATCATGATCCCTTATATCAGCAAAGAACAGTTTCAAAGGAAGATAAGGAATGAACGTATTTGGCCAATGACACCTGCAGAATTCAATGTTTGGGGGTTAGTCAAAGTAATGACACTCTGCTATTTACTAACAGTATAAACTTCGACTAGTTAACCTTTTTTAAATTTCAAGGATTTCTGAAATCTGAAAAAGGATTAATAGTACTCACTTCACCTCAAAAAGTTGTTAGGATTAAATGAGTTAACACACACAAATCTCTTAGCCTGGTACCTGACATATAAAGGGCTCAGTAATGCTCTGGGAATCTTGACACACACACTTGTACTTTAGTTTTTTATTATGGCTTACCACAGCATCTTTTTTTGTATTACATCTACTATTCAAGTGCTGCATTCAGAGAAATCTTTTCTATATTGAAAATGCAGTAGTATCAAAGAATTTTAAAGCTGTACAGTATCTTAGTACCTAATCCAGTGCTGATTAACAAGTTCAGAACTATTTTCACGACATATCTGGAAGATTCCATAACAGTCACACAGGCTTAATAACTCTTAACTCAACAGCTCCCATGGTCACAGCACTCTTCTTTGTACTGACCCCAAATCTCCCTTCTGATAACCTTCCCTCTTCTGTTCTAGTTCTGCCTCTCGAGCACAGAACAATAGTGATCTTTCTTATGACAAGTTTTTTAGAGATAACTAAGCATGTCTTCCTCCCTCTTACCTTCTTCTATTAATAGGTAAATGACTAGATTTGACTTTCCTGGCTAATTCAAGTAAGATATCCCCAAATAAACAGGGTCCAGATACATTCCTATGGAATCCAGTGGACTGTCTTTTGTGTTAAGTTTCTTATTCTTGTAGTAACATATTACCACAAACTCAGTAACTTAAAACACTTCTGGAGGTCAGAATTTCACTAGTCTGAGATCAAGCTGTCGGCAGGGCTGCCTTCATTATGGGTGCTCTAGGTCAAAATATATTTCTTGCCTTTTCCAGCTTCTACAGGGTGCCTAAATTCCTTCGGCTCACAGCTGCTTCTTCCATATTCAAAGCTGGCAGCATCTTCTCTCCTCCCTAACCTTTGCTTCCGCTGTCACATCACTTTCTCCTGCCTTTCTCATGCACGGACCCTTGGGGTTACATTGGGTTCATCTGGTTGATGCAAGATAATTAATCCAACTCAAGCCCTTTCATCTTATCTGCAAAGTCTCTTTTGCCGTGTAAGAAAACATTCACAGATTCTAGGAATAGGACACAGACATCCTAGAGCGGAGGAGAGATAATTTATTATTAAAAAAAAAACAAAAAAACAAAAAAACACAGTGCTTGGAGTTCCCGTCGTGGCGCAGCAGAAACGAATCCGACTAGGAACCATAAGATTGTGGGTTCGATCCCTGGCCTTGCTCAGTGGGTTAAGGATCCGGCATTGCCGTGAGCTGTGGTGTTAGGTTGCAGACACGGCTTGGATCCCGCGTTGCTGTGGCTGTGGCGAAGGCCAGCAGCTACAGCTCCTGTTAGACCCCTAGCCTGGGAACCTCCATATGCCGCAAGTGCGGCCCAAGATAAGGCAAAAAAAAAAAAAAAAACCTAGACCTTCATGTTGACTTTATGTTGGTTTCTGACAGTCCTTTCAATCTATTTAGGTAGTACGGAAATAATTTTCTGCTATTTGAGGTAGCAGCTATTCCCATCAGCTTGTAAATTCCATGAACCTGCTTTAGCTTACTCCAACACTATGGTTTTTTAAATAAAATTAAAAAGAACAAGAACTTCTTGTAGGATAACCTTATCTGATATTCCCTGGGCACTGCTGGTCAGCTAAAACTCAATACTCTATATTTTTCTATTTTATTCATGATGAAATCATGACAAATATCTTTCAGAAATAACATGGTTTAGAGTTCTCACTGAACACAGTTTACAAAAGAAAAAAGTTTAATTTGGTCTTTTATAAACTGTTAGTCAATCTGTTCTGGGTCCTAGTGACTAGAAATCTCTAGACAGGATACTTTCAATGGAATACTTACCCCTATTTTTTCCCCCTTAAACTTTTAAGTATTTACTTTCCTTAGTTTATTATGAATTATACTGATTATATCCAGAATTCCTTCTTTTGTTATTATGACCGCCATGATGACAAACTTTGCCTTAAGCTCCTGTTTTTTTTTTTTTTAAATAAATTTTATTGGAGTATAGTTAGTTGACTTACAACGTGTTAGTTTCGGGTATACAGCAAAGTAAATCAGTTATATGTATACATATCTGTTCTTTTTTAGATTCTTTCCCATATAGGTTATTACACAGTATCTTAAGCTCCTGTTATTAATAATTCATTACAAAGATTAATTTAAAGAAAAAATACGAACAGCTTCTAAAAGGAAATACACAGACTCAGAGTGACAGGCTGGTATTCAAATCTCTCTTCTGAGAGAGACAGACATCAAGGTGTTTTAGTCTTCTCTCCTCTTTCATTTATTTGACTCAACAAATCTGATACACTGGCTTTCACCAAATCAAGAGTTAAAGCCAATGTAACTTAAATGTTTATTGGCAACTTTATAGACGTACACATTAAATTTAATGAAAGAAAATTAGGGGAAAAAATCTTAATATCATCATCTCTGCAAAGATGCTTTTTCCTTTTAATTACAGCCTGAAGACAACTCCATAAAACACTTAGTGCTAGAACAATTAGGTAAGGGAATAGTTTACAATCCCTTCTTATCTGATCTGACCTTTCATTTCTTGCCTTTATATACACTTTGGTTACCAAAGGTTTCTTTGAGCTAATACTTTCTTAATACTGAGAATTTAATGTGACGGGGAGATAGGGAGACAGAGAATGAGGTGTGTGAGGGGAAAAGAGCTGCAAGCCAAGCACCATCATGCCATTCTACCTGAAAGCAGAATACTGCGTATGAATTAATCAATAACATTGAAATATAGTATCTCTATAAAACTGAAAATTGTACAGGAGAATAACTAACAAAGAGAACCCCAAACTGATTAATAAACATAATAAACATACAAAAAAAAAGTTCAGTCTTATCAGTAGTCAAAAGGTACCCCAAAAAAGGGTACAAATTAAGCCAATAAACTACAGCTCTTCAATTATCTAACTGGCTTCTGTGTAGATCAGATCAGCATAAAGCAAAGAAAGCACTCTGCTGATGAGAACTAATGGACAAGTTTTAATTTCAAAGGGAACTCAAAAGCTATATATAGAGACCTAAAAAAGTCCGTATCTTTTATTTTTTTTTTGCTTTTTAGGGCTGCACCTGCGGCAAATGCAAGTACCCAGGCTAGGGAGTGAATGGGAGCTGCAGCTTCTGGCCTATGCCACAGCCACAGCAATGCCAGATCTGAGCTGCATTTGTGACCTAAGTTGCAGTTCGCGGCAACGCTGGATCCTTAACCCACTGAGCAAGGTCAGGGATCAAACCCGAGTTCTCAAGGATACTAGTTGGGTTCATAACCTGCTGAGCCACAACAGGAACTCCAAAAGTCCACTATCTTTTAAATCATTAACAATTCATTTCTAGAAATTTTTCTAAAATAATGAGATGGTCCCAAATCTTCCAACATGACTATTTTAAAATTAGAAAATAATTTATGTGGAGTTCCCATCGTGGCGCAGCGGAAACGAATCTGACTAGGAACCATGAGGTTGTGGGTTTGATCCCTGGCCTCGCTCAGTGGGTTAAGGATCCAGCATTGCCGTGAGCTGTGGTATAGGTAGCAGACGCCGCTCGGATCTGGCATTGCTGTGGCCTAGGCTGGTGGCTACAGCTCAGATTTGACCCCTAGCCTGGGAACCTCCATATGCATGGGTGCAGCATATTTGACAAAAGACAAAAAAAAATTCCAAACACGAATGGAAAGGAAAAAAAGACTGAAATACTCTAAAACATTAATGGCACCTGATGGTATTTTTCTTTATTTTCTAATTTAAATTTACCCAATTTGCATTTATTTTTTATTTTCAAAATAAAAAAATTAAAAATAAAAGTAAAATAATTAAAATTCATGGACTAAAATTCATGGATTTAACTTGTGTCTGAGACACAAAACCGCATTTCTCCAAATTCACTGTAAATAAATATATGGAATCATCACTATAACATACAACCTGTCCATGGAGTAAATTCTGTCTTTGAAGTTAAGAATTACGTTTAAATCAATGCCTTGTAAATCTTAATACAATTTTTCAAAATTACTCATAATTTTAAAAATATAAAATTTTGCTCGTAAAAATAAAACTTTGCCCTTTTAAATCTTTATAACTGAAGCCTTTATGCATATAATATCCAAATATGAGAAACCACTGTCTTAAATATATTTTTGACATCTGTGAATTAAAGAAAGTATCCTTTACTTATATATGATTTAACTCCCACGTAAATTCTACTTACTTTCCAAGAGTCAAATTCTTTGGAACCCAAATGTGTAACCAATTTTCCACTTGCTTAGAGGAATATATGGAGAGAAGACAAGTCTGGTATTAATACAAAATATTCATAAAACAAAGCAAATTTTATTGGCTCTTTAAATTAGAGGCAGGAAAAAAGAAACTAGTGTCTTTCCGCTCTTACATAGCAGAGTTTTTAGTTTGACTTAAACACTACAAAATAGTTCCATTTATTTCTCCATCAAATTCACTTTCCAGATTTCTAAGGATTTCAAACCAGATTTTTTTTTCTTGGCTTTTTGGCTTTTTAGGGTCACACCTGCGGCATATGGAGGTTCCCAGGCTAGGGTTCTAATCGGAGCTGTTGCTGCCAGCCTATGCCAGAGCCACAGCAAAGCCAAATTCGAGCTGCGTCTGCAACCTACACCACAGCTCACAGCATCGCTGGATCCTTAACCCACTGAGCGAGGCCCAGGGATCGAACCCGCCACCTCATGGTTCCTAGTCGGATTCGTTTCCACTGCGCCATGATGGGAACTCCTCAAACCAGATATTTTTACAAACAACAAAGCTGTAAATAATATTCTCAATTTAAAAAAAATTTCATACTTTTCCCTACATTTCTTTACCTTTCTACATTTCCCCCACAAACCTGGCAGTTTTTCTCCTAGTCCTAGAATTTAAGAGAATTGCTTTACAAAATATACGTAGTGCAAATTTACTTTACTCTTAGCTCCAGAATTTAGAGAAATGCTTTACAAAATTACACACAGTGAAAACTGCTGTTAATATTAAATATCAAACCACTTTTAGGTTAACTATGTTTCTATGTGCATTAAGAGAACAGAATACAGAATACAGTAGTATCACAAACAGTAGTTTAAACTTCATCTGCCTTACTTCCCACTTTTTAATTATATCATCAACCCCTAATTCCATTACCATTTGCTGCTGGCAGAACTAATTTTCTAAATAGTTAATATCGAACAATTCACTCTATAAAATATGCCCTAATTTCTTCTTTCCTTTTCGGCCGCACTCGCAGCATATGGAAATTCCTGGACCAGGGATCAAATCCAAGCAAGCTGCATCTGTAATGCAGATCCTTAACCCAAGCCGCAATACCAGATCCTTAACCCACTATGTCACAGTGTGAACTCCAATCCTAACTTATTCTTTATCTAAGACTAACTTCCTTGATTTCCAAGGGTCTACCCTTCACCCAAAACGTTTTACTATAGAACCAAGACCACCTCCCCCTCATCAGGGCTTTTAACCTGTTCATTTCCACTTACTACAACAGGTCATCTTCTTTCTTTTTTAAATTTTTTTTTTTTTTGGGGCCACACCCGAGATCCCAGGCTAGGTCGAATCAAAACTTGAGCTGATGGAGAGAGCCACAGCAATGCCAGCTCACAGCAACTCAGAATCTTTGACCCACTGAATGAGGCGGGGGATGGAACCTGCATCCTCATGGATACTAGGTGGATTCGTTAATGGGAACTCCTTACAACAGGTCATTTTCTATTCCTTACTTCCATTTTGGTTCATCAAATTGCAATCAATTCTCAACTCTTTTCTTTTCACTTAAGAAATATGCCAGGATGAAATTTTAGGAAATGCCAAATATTCTATCCATGCCGTTGCTCTACTTTCTAACACAGATGCCGGGTTTCAAAATCACTTTTATTGTGACTAAGTAAATTTTGTGTCCACCCAAAGTTGGCCATAAAACATTTTTATGAATCAAATAATTCCTCCTAGACTTCAACTGAAGAAATAAAAAATTGGTTCCAGGATATTAAAATCATTTGATTAGAAGAAAAAACATTTTTCATTTTACCTATACCTATACCTATTTTTCTCCCAACAAAGTTGTAATGACTAGATCTATACACAAGCATGGGATTAAAACTGAAAACATTAAACTTATAAAAATCCCTCATCAATTTAAAATTTTAATTGTGAATATAAATTAGTAAATGAAATGTAAACATCTAAAAACATATTTTAAGTTTTAAACAGTGACTGCATCTACTGTACTACTGTGGATGACTTAAAAACTCAACAAACCATCATTCTTTCTTCCCTTTTTTTTAAGCTTTTCAGGGCCACACCCGCGGCACATGGAGGTTCCCAGGCTAAGGTTCCAATCAGAGGTATGGCTGCTGGTCTACACAACAGCCACAGCAACACAGGATCCGAGCCACATCTGTGACCTACACCACAGCTCATGGCAACGCCAGATCCTTAGCCCACTGAGCTGAGCAAGGTCAGGGATCGAACCTGCAACCTCATGGTTTCTAGTCAGATTCATTTCCGCCACCCAACGACAGGAACTCCTACCTTCACCATTCTTTTTTTTTTTTCTTTTTTCTTTTTGCCTTTATGTAGAGCCTCACTCCCGGCATATGGAGGTTCCCAGACTAGGGGTCTAACAGGAGCTGTAGCCGCCGGCCTTTGCCACAGCCACAGCAACGCGGGATCCGAGCTGCATCTGTGACCTACACCACAGCTCACGGCAACGCCGGATCCTTAACCCACTGAGCAAGGCCAGGGATTGAACACGCAACCTCATGGTTCTTAGTCGGATTCGTTAACCACTGAGCCATGAAGGGAACTCCATACCTTCACCATTCTTAAAGGTTGGCAAATCCTTCCACAAATATGCATTAGAGTGCACTTGCTATCTTGCTTCAAATATGCAGAAGTTGTTTAGGGCACCCTCTCCCTTTATAAACAATACAACAGCCGAAGATAGCTGCTTAAAAAACTTCAGCCTGAACCCATGCGGGGCTATGGACTGGACTCAATTGGCCTCTTACGTACTCAGTCAAATCTGAGAACTGTCATTTTTACACTGTGTGACCTTGTACAAATCACACCACCCCTCCAGCCTCTTTACCTTTAAAATGTGAAGAACATAAAGACATATATAAAATACCTAACCCACATGATGGCATCTGGCTGGTGTTTAAGGAGCAAATGCAAGATTCTTTCCCTGTCATTCCCCTGAACTGACTCCACTGGATTATTTCTTAAAATAGCATGTAAAAACTAAAGATATCCTTTGAACAAACTCAGGATTCAGGATCAACAAAATAATTTACAGAGCCACTCAGCAGCTAGTAAGTCTTCAACCTGACAATCAAATTAAGCAAGAAAACAATGAAAAGGGTGTTAAAATCTGACTTTTCTTTAAACAGCTTTGAGATATAATTCATATACCATAAAACTCAGTCCTTTAAAGTGTACACAATTCAGGAGTTCCCATCATGGCTCAGTGGTTAACGAATCCGACTAGGAACCACGAGGTTGCAGGTTCGATCCCTGACCTTGCTCAGTGGGTTAAGGATCCGGCGTTGCTGTGAGCTGTGGTGTAGGTTGCAGACGTGGCTCGGATCCCGCGTTGCTGTGGCTATGGCGAATGCCGGCAGCTACAGCTCCTGTTAGACCCCTAGCCTGGGAACCTCCATATGCCGCAGGTGCGGCCCTAGATAAGGCAAAAAGACAAAATAAATAAATAAAGTGTACAACTCAGTGGTTTTAGCTATATTCAGAGTTATATAATCATCAAAACTATTTAATTTTAGAATATTTTTATCATACCCCAAAGACATTCCATACACATTTGCAGTCACTCCCCACTCCTCCCCTACCCTACAACCAATAATCTACTTTCTATCTCTATGGATTTGCCCATTTTGGATATTTCAAATATTAAAAAACCCCTAAGTTTATGCTCTTATATTTACAAAATAATGATTAAGGTCTTCTTAATGATTTGAACTTATCTCCAATCAAACCCCAAACTCGGCTATCATTTCTAAAATGACTTATCATTCAGTATCTCTTAATTAAGGTGAACTAGGTAATATCTGACCACTAAAGTCTTATCTGTTTCCTAAAGGCTTAAAAGCCATATTACCATAAATTTCCATTTTATAGTTTCCCTTAAAGCAGTGTACTTTAATTCTACATAAGCTAAAACTAAGCTCTGAACAAAGGAGGAAATAGTGGAAAACTCATGTTATAGAGAAGATACTGAAGAGGAAGATTTACAAACTATAGGGTTGGTCAACTACTGCTCTCAAAATAGTAACATACATAGAGTGGGGCAATGGGAGAAGTTCACCAAGGGGCAGTCAAAAAGGTGAATTGTCTCTAAAGACTCTAATAATAAATAAAACAGCTTGAAAATTGTTTTATTATCCCCAAACATTAGCCATTCTTTTTAGAGCCACACCTGAGGCAAATGGAGGTTCCCAGGCTAGGGGTCTAATTGGAGCTACAGCTGCCAGCCTGTGCCACAGCCACAGGAATGCCCGATCCTTAACCCACTGAGCAAGGCCAGGGGTGGAACCCAAAACTTCATGGTTCCTAGTCGGATTCTTTTCTGTTGAGGCGTAGTGGGAACTCCCCAACATTAGCAATTCTAAATAACACCAGGGATAAAATATTCTTTCCCCTGAATTATTCTGTTGCTTGAGATTCTTGTTTTAAACTATTTATGTGGTTGCTGATGAGAATACATAAAGAATCAAATTTCTACTTTTCCCTTCTTACGGCCATACCCGTGGCATATAGAAGTTCCCGGGCCAGGGGTTGAGCAGCTGCGGCATACACCACAGCCGAGGCAACACTGGATCTGGATCCCAGCCTCATCTGCAACCTTCACGGCAGCCTGTGGCCACACTGGATCTTAAGAGTGAGACCAGAGATCAAACCTGCATCCTCCAAGAGACGTCAGTTCCTTAACCCACTAAGCCACAATGGGAACTCCAAATTTGAACATTTTTATTATGTATCCTTTAACAAGCAATCTATTCAAGTTCACTAGGAAACCCTCCAGTTCTGTGGTTAGCGCACAAAACACGCAGACTGGCTACACTCATTCACTTGGAGAAACATTGCAAAGAGATGACAGTCTGCACCCTCCTCAGGTGCAGTTTGTCTCCAGTTCCGTGGTTCCTATATATACATATTTCTATGTTTAAATGGTACATTTAAAGTATGATAGCTGTATGCAATTCTTCTTTCCTGAAATATCTTTTTTTTTGACTAAGAGAAAGTCACCGGAATCAATGCTGAAAAAAGACACAGACAGTACTGAGATTCCAAGAATTTATTGTGAAGTGAGCTTCTTCTAAATTTCTGCCAAAGGTTATCTTATCGTTTAAGACTTCCCTAATGTTTGTGTATCTACTGCTTTATGTACAACTTTCTGTAAACAGATTTACTAAGGAGTGATCTTTGATTACTCATGGGTGGAGCTAAGATTGCTAAATCAGGAGTTCCCCTTGTGGCTCAGCAGTAACCACACCTGACCAGTATGTGGGTTCCATCCCAGGCCCCACTTAGCGGGTCAAGGATCCAGCATTGTTGTGAGCTGTGGTATAGGTTGCAGATGCGGCTTGGAGCCTGCATTGCTGTGACCTGCAACTGCAGATCCAACTCGAACTCTTGCCTGGGAACTTCCATATGCCGTGGCTGTGGCCCTAAAGAGACCAAAAAAAAAAAAAAAGCTTAATCTGACTGTAAATATCTCTTGAACTCAAATACTGTAAAAATACTGGAATATTATTATTTAGTATTTTGACAGACAGTACATAGATAAGATTTTCTACTTTTATTTTTAAAAATGGATTAACGAAATTTAAAAGTATTAATCAACTACTCTCTGTTGTAATAGCTGTAACTGGCATGAAGTTCAAATTTCTTTCCTGGCCAATTTCATAATTACTGCTGAAAATAATTTTGTTATAGAAGAGGAGTGTGTTAAAAAAGGAGAGAGAAAAAACTTCTGCTCTGGATGTCAAATATGCTAGGTACACTACTGCTCTCTTCCAACTGATCCACATGGATTTACACCAAAAATCACAAATTATCCAAACACAAATTATAGCTTTCAAGACATACTAGGATGGTACGCCACCTCTCACTGGGACCTGCTATCTCCACCCCGACCCCCATCTAAACCCTGGCTGCTAATTCTTCACTCCAGAGTTTCACTGTGTTTCCTGCTAAATTCACTACTAATCTATACAATGCTACACTGGTATACGAGTTTCTATATATTTATCTATGACTTCATAATCACCAATAAAGAGCTCTAACCATAAAGCATAAAATGTAACCAAGACCATGCAAATATATATATTTTTAAAAAGGATGAAGGTGACTGGGACATAGTAAACAATAATATTGTTTGAGAAACCTTCCAGTTCTCAAAAACAAATTTTGACAGTACACCATTAATCACACATAACACAGAAATGTAAACACGTCTCTTTTAGACTAAGCTCTCAACAGATCTTGTTAAGACCTAACAGCAACTTAACTATTACCAACTCTACCAAAACTTCAACGGTTAATAGAGAAGCTGCTTTCTCTATATACTACCTGATAAAACAATTTAGCTTGTTTTTATTTTTTTATTTTTATTTTTTTGCTTTTTAGGGCCTCACCCGCAGCATATGGAGGTTCCCAGGCTAGGAGTTGTAGCCGCCAGTCTACACCCCAGCCACAGCTACACCAGATCCGAGCCACGTCTGCGACCTACACCACAGCTCACAGCAATGCCGGATTGTTAACCCACTGAGCAAGGCCAGGGGTCGAACCCGTAACCTCATGGTTCCTAGTTGGATTTCTTAACCACTGCGCCACGACGGGAACTCAATATAGCTTGTTTTTAGCTTATCAGTAAAGTGCTGTTGTTCTGAAGTATGCTTTAAAAAAAAAAGAAAAAAAGATTTTGGAGTTCTCATTGTGGTGCAATGGAAACAAATCTGACTAGCATTCTTAAGGATGCAGGTTTGATCCTTGGCCTCATTCAGGGGGTCGGGATCCAATGTTGCCGTGAGCTGTGGTGTAGGTCGCAGACACGGCTCAAATTCTGAGTTGCTGTTAGCTGTGGCCAGCAGCTGTAGCTCCAATTCAGTCCCTAGCCTGGGAACTTCCATATGCTGCAGATACGGCCCTAAAGAGCAAAAAAAAAAGATCTGGCATATTATTTTAACAAACATTAACACTAAAGAGGTTCATCATTTATATAACAACTTTTTTTTCCTATCGTGTTATCAAGATATTTCTGAAATGAGGGTTTTTTGGGGTGTGGGGAGGCAGGGGAAGTGTCACACCCACAGCATGTGCAGGGATTGAACCTGAACAATAGCAGCGACAACGCTGGATCCTTAACTCTCTGAGCCACAAGGGAACTCCAAAAATGAGTTTGTTTTGTCTTTTTAGGGCCGCAGCCTCAGCAAATAGAAGCTTCCAAGCTGGGGGTCCAATGGTAGCTACAGTTGCAGGCCTATGCCATAGCCACAGCCACGCCAGATCCTCAACACAGTGAGCAGAGCCAGGGATCAAACCTGCATCCTCATGGATATTAGTCGGGTTCATTGCTGCTGAGCCACAATGGGAGCTCCCTGAAATGAGTTTTAAATTCCTGCAGATATCTATAAAAAGCTACCTGTCATACAATTCAAGACCAAAAAGCAAAACCAATCAAAAAATGGGCAGAAGACTCAGACATTTTTCCCAAAGAAGATATACAGATGGCTAAAAGGCAGATGAAAAGACACTCAACATTGCTAATTATTAGAGAAATACCAATCAAGACTATAATGAAGTATCACTTCACATGGGTCAGAATGACCATCAAGAAGTCTATAAATAGTAATGGAGTTTCCTGGTAGCCTAGGGCTGAAGAACTTGGTGTTGTCACTGCTGTGGCCTGGGCAACTTCAGCATGCCAGGAACTTCCACATGCCACGGGCACTGCCAAAACAAAAAACAAATAAACCGGAGTTGCTGTCATGGCTCAGCTGTACGGAACCTGACTAGTATCCACTGAGGAAGCAGGTTCCATTCCCGGCCTCACTCAGCGGGTTAAAGATCTGGTGTTGCCACAAACTGAAGTGTGGCAGCCATAACACAAAAAAAATCAAAAACCAAAAACAAACAAACAAAAAGGCTATAAATAATAAATGCTGGAGAGTTGTGGAGAAAAGGGAACCCTTGCATGCACTGCTGGTGGGATGTTAACTGGTGTAGTTACTATGGGAAACTGTAAGAAGGTTCCTTAAAAAACTAAACTAGAACTACCTATAACCCAGCCAATTCCATTACTGGGTATATATCTGGAACTGGAGTTCCCGTCGTGGTGCAGCGGAAATGACTCGACTAGGAACCAGGAGGTTGTGGGTTCGATCCCTGGTCTCGCTCAGTGGGTTAAGGATCCGGCGTTGCTGTGAGCTGTGGTGTAGGCTGGCAGCTACAGCTCCTATTGGACCCCTAGCCTGGGAACCTCCACAGGCCAAGGGTGCAGCCATAAAAGGACCAAAAATAAATAAATAAATAAAATTTTTTTTGAAAATTTAAAAAAAAAGAAACTAATTCAAAAAGATACATGCACCTCATTGTTTCACAGTAATACACAATAGCCAAGACATGAAAGCAAACCAAATATCCATCAAGAGATGACTGACTTAAAAAAGATGTATGTACATACAACAGAATTATTACTCAGCCATAAAAATTAAAATATTGCCACCTGCAGCAACATAGATGAACCTAGAGAATGTTTAGCGAGGTCAGAGAAAGGCAAATAATATATGATATGTCACATACATGAAGTCTAAAAAACAACATAAATGAATCCATATATAAAACAAAAAGATTTACAGACATAACAAACAAACTTACAGTGACCAAAAAGGTGAGGGAGTAGGGAAGGGACAACTGAGGAGTATGGGATTAATAAGCTACTATACATAAACTAGATAAGCAAGAAGAACTTATTGTACAGCACAGAGAATAATTATACTCAAAATCGCTGGAATATAATCTGCAAAAAAACCCGAAATCACTATGCTGTACACCTAAAACTAACACAATACTGTAAATCAATTATACCTAAAAAAAAAAAGTTTTCTGTAATGCCTAAGTAAATTATATCCACTTGGGCTCTATGGCAGGAGAGGAACCTACAATTTGCACCTGGTAAAAAAAAACAAACAAAAACCCCACTCCCAACAAAAAAACACACATACAAAAACCAACTACCATTCTGCCAACTTTTAATTAGGTGCTTTTATGTCCTGAATTCCGTTTCACAAGATTTAGAAGTCAACATTTCCATTATTCCAATTTTTCTTTGAATCAGTTCCTTATCATATGTCCACGTAATTTTCTTCTGAGACAAAATACTAAACAAATTCATAGACTAGGGAGAGGGATATTTTCAATAAGAACATCAATGATAAATCCTGCCAGAGAAAGCTTTCAAGAGCTCTACTGTTGTAGGAGATGAGCAATTTTCTGAGTCTAGAAAGAGGAGACTAAAACTATAACTTTTAATATTCCAGCTGATCAAGTGAAATCTCCAATTTCACTTCAACTATTGTCCTGGTTCTCTACATCTCTTCCACACCTTGTTTCAACCCTTTGCTCACTTGTTTAGATAGATCTCTCAAAAAAAAGGAATGATCAAAAATAAACAAATTTACATTACAGGTTAAAAAAAAATACTTACGGTACCCTCATCGTATGATCTAAATCCTAGAAGACAGACTATGATGCCCATCAACCAATAAGCAAAATACACAACAGTCCTTACAGAACAATTTCCAGTGGGAATAGGAAGATCGCAAGCTCCCCAATGAGATATGGAACTCAATTCTTCCTTCAGGATAACATAAGTCAAGACTGACAGCCCAAGTGGATAAGGGGAGCAATGTCAATTCATACATTCCAAGCACTCATAAAGCTTAATATGTCTGATTTTAAAAATAAAACATAAAAGTACTTATCATCTTTCTGCACTTCCAAGTGGCATTATATGCATACCACACACCTCAATGCTGTAGTTAGTTCTCAAAAATAATTCCAGGATGGGGGAGGGCCGTGAGTTCCTTTCAGTGGTCTGTGAGGTAAAAACTGTTGGCATATTAATACCAAAACATGTCTTGCCCTTTTCATTCATTTTCTCACAAGTATACAGCAAAGTTTTCCAGAGGCTACTTGATGTGTGTAACTGCAAGACTGAGAAGTAGTAGCTATTAAGAAACCAGGATTTACTAAAACGTTTAAATGAGATTTGCAAAAATATAAAACCATGTCACACTCTTTTCACTAATATTTTTGTTTTGGAAATGTTATTTTTCATTTAAAATGTTATTTTTGGGAGTTCCCATCGTGGCACAGCAGAAACGAATCCGACTAGGTACCATGAGATTGTGGGTTCGATCCCTGGCCTCGCTTAGTGGTTTAAGGATCCGGCATTGCCGTGAGCTGTGGTGTACGTTGCAGACATGGCTCAGATTCCACGTTGCTGTGTGGCTGTGGCATAGGCCAGCAGTTATAGCTCCGATTAGACCCCTAGCCTGGGAACCTACATATGCCGCGGGTATGGCCATAAGAGGACAAAAAGACCAAAAAAATGTTATTTTTGTTAACTTATAATGGATTTATTATTATTATTTTTTGTCTTTTTAGGGTCGGACCAGCAGCATATGGAGATTCCCAGGCTACGATCAAATCTGAGCTGTAGCTGCTGGTCCACCCCGCAGCCACAGCAAAACGGGATCCCCGCCATGTCTGGGACCTACACCACAGCTCACAGCAACACCAGATCCTTAACCCACTGAGGGAGGCCAGGGATCAAACCTGCATCCTTATGAATGCTAGTCAGATTCATTTCCACTGAGCCAGGACGGCAACTCCCAGGATCTATTATTTTTAATAAATGTGTTTCTCGGTTTAAATTTCTGATATAGTAAATATCAAGGTATAACCATAGATGAAAAAGCTCTCTGTGGTCCTTAACTTTTAAGAATTTAAAGAAGTCAAAGTCCCAAGTTTGAGAACAGCTGTCTTAGAGAAACTTACACAAAGAGACATGTTTGAGAAAGTTCATTGTAGTATTTGTCAATAACAAATGAGAAACAAATGTTCATTCACTGGGGAACCAGATAAATAAAATATGGTTTATTCAAATGATAGCATACTACAGAGCAGTTAGAAAGAACTAAATCTTAATATATAGTATTAATAATGTTTAAGCAAAAAAAGAAATAATTTTTGCAGAACAGGTACTATATACCACTCATGCATACTGAAACACAGAATATTATATATATTATTTATGGCCCATACAGAGCGATACTAAATTCATTGCTTGATTGTTTCTGATGGGGGTGGGGTGGGGGGAGGAGTGGAAGGGTGGGAATGGGGCTGGGGATGGGAAGAAAGGCTTTATAGTATTTTATTTTTAAATTTTAAACACTTAAAAGTATACCAACCTTCAATTCCTGTTATATTCTCTGCACTTTTTTTGAGTAATTTAATGAAATGTCTTAAAATCATAGATGCTACCAAAAAAGTGAAAAGAGATACTCTTTTTGGTTTAGAGAAAACCTATTAAAAGCTCAAAGTGAAATTAATGGATTTTAAAAAGCCAATCTATAACCTTTATCCATCCGACAAACATGAAATACCAAACTCTTCACATTAAGGAGTGCATAAACATAGTAGAACACAACTAAGTCATCACTGATTTTTTTTTCACTCATCTTTCCATCTTTTACAACACTTAACAGTGTCTTGCCGTAGAAGTCCTGTCAAAATGTCCTTAATTACCTTAACTTTTTCATCTTCCTTTTTGTATCAGACATGTAATGACCTCTCTTACCTGTGCTTCAATCTGATCCTTTCCTCTCACGCACAATTTTGCTCTAAGCTGACCAACACCATTAGTTGCTTTAACTATGCTTTTTTTGCACATCCCCTCCCTCAACATGCTCTAGCCTCTATGCCCACCTAATAAGGCCAGGGCTTGACCATGACTTAAGACCTTGTACATACACTATACAAATGTAAACAAACAGCTGGCACCAGTACCCAGTACACTGTTAATTGCTCCTCCTTCCCTTTATCCTTGAAGCAACTTTTCCCTTGAACACCTGACAACCAAACTTCCCAAAAAAGACTACTTTACTTTACATTTGCTACCTCTTACTTCCTTATCTCCCACATCACCATTCAACCCTAAATTACAGATCCCATTATTATCAAAAAAAATTCAGTGCTCTTTTTCTTAAGTCTTACCCTGTGACCACTCCTCTAGTATTATATAAAATATTACCTTCAGGCAGCAATTAAGATGGGACTTCTGCATTCAAATCTCGGCTCTACCACTAGTATTATGCCCTTGGGTGAATTATTTAACTTCTTTTCAATCAGTTTCCTCATCTATAGATGGATGTCAATGCAAGACTGTGGGAGTATTAACTTAGATATGTATATATAAAATACCTGACATGCTATAGATGCTTATTAAATATTAATTCCTTTTCTCTCCTTCTCTTGATTTTTCCTAGGGTACATCTGAATATCTCCTGGCCATATCTCTTGGTTGCTTCCAACTTTGAGTTCTACATGACCAACTGCCTGCCAAAAATTTCCACACGACTGTTCTCAAACCGTTCAAAATCAAACATATTTCTGCCTCCACCAAATACACTTTTGATGACTGCTTGACATGTTAATGGCATCACCACTCTCCTAGCACTTAGAATATGGGGGCAAAAGGTGGTTATAAACCTACCGGGTGTCAAGTCTATGGATTCTTCTGATCCATGTCCTTCTCCTCCTCTCTATTCCCTCTATAGACATGCCAAGTTCAGATTCTACTTGCTTTTCCTACCTCAGCCCCCAACCTGCCAAAAATTTCAGTACATACTATAAATCAGGCAGCATTTTGATTATGTCACTCCACTACTTAAAACCTTCAATTTACCCTCAGCGCCCCCCCCCCCAAGGCAATTCAAGCACATTAGACAGATGTGAAACTTGTCAGGTCCCCAACTAGTTTAACCATCCTTACTTTCCAGAAGCCTTCACAGTCAAACTACTGTTCCTTATTTCTCATCACTGCTGCCCTTGAATCATTTTTCCTATATCCTTGGAAATCGTCTCTTTCTCCCAGGTCTGATCCCCCCCCCAACCTTCATGACCACCCTACAGTGGACCCCAAAGGAAACTGTTCTATCACATATTAAAGATGCTTTCCCAACTTTTGTGTCCTCTACTGGTTTAGGCTGCTATTGGACAGAGATCCTAGTAGCAGTGCCACATATCCAGGACACAGCTTTGCAGCTGAGCAGACACTCAAAAGTTTGTAAAATGAAGGTAAGATTTGAATTTACAGGGAACTAATCAGTAACATTTCATGAATGGAGAGAATTAACTGAGAAGCATTACAATCAGGCACAAGGAGATGGATTTTGAAGTCACACTAATTTCTCCAGAAGAAAGTTTTTTCCGAAGAAAGTTTGGCAGAAGAGAGTTGGAATTGGTAACATACATCTAACATAACGCAACGTGCAGCTGATAAAGACTAGGGATGGCAATAAGAATTATTTAAAGAGGAAAATAATCAATGGTAAGAAAATTCTCACTTGTACATGTTAAAAGGTTAAAATATCATTCTCCTTTTTCAGGGCATCAATATACCTAATTTTGTTTTTTCAAAGTAAAAATTAGTACTTATCACATTCTCCCGGAATTAACATAAAACACTTTGCTTAAGAATGTGGTTAATGTCAACTTCCATGATGTCTAAATCAGAATTAAATACTTCTGATCTTAAGAATACAGTAAAAATCCTGTATCTAATCCTCTTCATTTAAAAAATTGCCATTAAAATATTCCCAGTCTTTATTTTGAGAAAGAAATGTACTTATCTTTTAAAAATTCTATCGTTTGTATAAATTCTCATTCATTCAACAAGCATTTGCTAAGCATCTGCCATGCTGGGGGTGGGGGTGCAAAGAACAGAAACTCCCTGCCCTCATGGAGGTAACATTCCAGTGTATTCTGCCTTCAGGAAACAAAGTCAATCTTCCAACCCTGAAATCTAGCCGTCAAAAATCAGGAAATTTGATTTCGTCATTTTGAAAATAATCACTACTGAACTCAAAAGACACCGTCCAACTTCTGCAGTTAAGGCATTTTATGTACCCTTAAGTTCAAGACAAATCATTTCTAGGATAACTAACAAGGCAATAAACTGCCCTAACTGGAGTGTTACTGGAGGGTACGATATTATGGCACTACAAATTGAAAGTTATCGCACCCTAATTCTACTACAAGTGTAACTACAAAATCTCATCGTGAATGCAAATTTTTAACGCCGGCCCAAGACACCTAGCACTACTACGTTTTGAATTTTTCAATGTTGGGTTTATCTTTAGTTTTAGGAAAAGAAAGATAATCCAAGTCAACATATGACAATTGTTTCCACTCTGTAAATACATTTTAAATCATCAGTGGTCAAGACCCCTCTCCCCAAATCTCCTCTAAAAAAGAGAATGTGTGGACTTTACGCTTCAAAAACAGCACCTGGAATGATTTGAGATAAAACCACAGAGCTTTAGGGCGGCAGGCAGCTTTGTTCCCGGTTTGGGGAGGTTTTCACATGTAAATGTTCCCAAAGAAGGGAGGATTAAGGGTACGAGGGTGGGGGACTGGAGGCCAAAGCCGGCTTTCAAGCGGACTAACGCGGAGCGAATACTTTTCGCTCCCATTCAACTTTTTGGGTGTCACGTTGGGGCCCCAGAGCCCGTAAGACGGTTGGGTTCACGACTCGGTATGGTGCCTCCTCCCGGTTTATTAACCCCACTTCCCAAGTGCAGGAATTCCGGGGAAGGGGGACGAACACCCTCTCCGACTCCTCCCCGACCTAGGATCAGAGTCCAGCAGCCGTCGCGCCGCGGCCTGAGCAACAGGAGAGCCGAGGCCGCCGGTCTGCCAGCCCCGCGACCGGCAGATGCTCCCGCTCCCCCGCCCCCCACGCCCGCCCGCGCTTCTTTCTTAGCCCCTTGCGGGCTCCCGGCACAGGGAAGCCAATAACGGGCTGAGAGAAGAGGGCGAGAGGGCCGGGACCTGAAAGGGGGCGAACTTAGAGGCACTAGCTCCGACGAGGGCCGGAGGAGGCCGGAAGGGGGCGAGAGGGGCAGCCCGAGGTCGCCGCCCGGGGGTGAGCGGTGGGGGAGGGGTGTGGGGTCGGCTCCAGCGGCCGCCGCGACCTCCCCGGGGCCACAGGCCGCTCCGCGCAGGCCCCGCCGCCCCGGAACCGGGGCAGGAAGCGTCCCCACCCCGACCTTAGCTTTAAACCTCCAGCGGCGGGAGAAACGACGCCCCGACTCCCGCGGCAGGCCCGGCACCCCCGTGTCCCGAGAACCCCTCACCTCCTGGTTGAAGGCGTTGACGGCGTCCATGTTCGCGCTGCGGCGGCGGCTGCTCCGGGCCCGCCGGTCACATAGACCTCGCGCCGCGGCGGAGCGGGGCCGGAGAACCGGCCGGGCCTGGGGGGCCGGAGGAGGCGATGAGCGGCGGGGCCGGAGGCCGGGCAGGAAGAAGCTGCGGCCGAGGCGGCGGGGCGGACGGCCGAGGCAGAGGCGGAGGGGTGGCGGGCCCCCTCTTAGTCCCGTTCCGAGGATGAGGCAAAAGAGGCGGCGGCGGCGGCGGCGCTGGGCTCCAACATGTCCGTTTGGCGGTGGCGGCTGCGCTCTGCGTCTCGCTGACACGGCCCTCCGCGCCCTCACGCACTGGCCCACACTGGCCCGACCGGCAAGCGGGCGGGCCTCTCTCTCCCTCTCGCCAGCGGGATGGCGGCAGCGGCCCGAGTCCACGCCGCGCGGAGCACCCTGGGACGGCTCGGGCCTCCCAGCGCTTCCTGTGCCCGGCCTCCCGCCCCTCCCCGCCCCGCCCCTCCCCTCCCCTCCCGCGCTGGCCCCGCCCCACTCCACCCCGCCCCGCCTGGAGCGCGCCTGCGCGCGCCTCAGCCGGTGGCGCGTGACGCCGGGACGCCGCGCTCTTTCCCGCCCGCCGCGGCCGCGGGCCGGGGAGTATGCCTGGCACCGATACCGGGTCCCCGCGAGAGGCGCCGGAGAGCGCGAGATCCCAGGGCTGGAGGCTGGCCCGGGCGGTGCCCGTGCACACGCTCGCCCCTACCCTACGCGGCGCTCCCAGGGGCCTTTTTGTGTGCCATTCTGCCCAGGCAGGCCCTGCACCCGGCCGGGGCTAGCGGAGCTGGCGGGTTCAGAGCTGCTTGATCTTCGTAGCCTGGAACAAAGGGCTCGGGATTTGACCTCAGTCCGTCGGGCGTGCATTTGCAAGCGCCCATGCAGCCTCTACTGATGCAGCCCCATGTCAGCCCTAATTGTGTAGGTTAATTCTGAGTAAGCCCCGAGAAGGACATGCAGACATTGGAGATCCACGCAGGCCTAAAGGAACCCCTGTGCAGTCATGTGCCTCCGGAGGAGTGGATTCGCTAAACCGTGATATGTCGATTCCCCAAAACACGCTGTTTCCTTTTAGGTGGAAACCTGGCCTGATTCACTTCTCTTGAGTACCTCCTGTCTGCCGGGTACTATGCTGGGTTCTGGAAATATGGAAATTAAAAGATAATTTTTCTTCTTGCAGACAGCTTGGTTTAGTTGGGGAGGACAGGCAAATGAGCAGATAGTAACTAAAGCATGGTGAATATTAGGGTGGAGACCCTGGGAAACAAAGAAGAAAGATACTTGACTGGAAGTCCAGGAAGGCTTCTCAGAGGAAGTAGCACCGGAGCTATGGCTGAAAGAAGTAGCAACAGTGGTTGGCCTAAGGGAGCTGGATGAGTACTGTGTCATTTCCCAGGGAAGACCAGCTAGAGCTTAAGGAGTGAGGAGAGGGACTGAAACCAGGTCCTAAAGAGTCTCTGGGACCTTCCAGGGAGTTTGGATTTTACCCCCAAGGCGGTGGGGAGCCATTGAAAAACTGTAAGAGGAGAGTGGTGTCATGCAACATGTGGAATATCTAGAGTGGGGTCAGGGAAAGATTAGCTGTAGCCCAGGGGATGCTGAGGGCTTAAGGCAATAAAGTGTAAGTGAGATAAAGTCAGATACTTAAAGTGTGGAGTGGACTGAGTTAGGACAGAACAACTGGGAGGTTAAGGAAGAGGGAGGTGTCAGGGAGGATGGTCTAGACTCCGGCTTGGTGAAGGGCACAGGTGGTGGGTTTATAAATTAGGGAGTATATGGATGGGGAGGAATGGGTTTGATCGAATGCAGAATAGTGGTGAACACTTATAGACTGTTTACCATGTGCCCGGGTCTATCTGGCAGGCTACCCTGTGTTATTTCGTTTACTCTTAACAAGCTTCTGTTTGATGCGGCTACCAGTAATGTCTGTTTTCCAGTTGAGGAAGTAAGGCCCCGTTCAGTTAATTAACATGCCCAAGGCTAGATGATTTCCTTCTGGGACTTACGGAGTTGGAGATGCCCCTTGAGCAAATAAGTGAAGAGGTCAAGGAGACGGTTGGTTAAACACATGTGGAGTCAGGAGAGATGGCTGAGAGGAGGTGGGGATCTGGGAGTTACTGGTGCACAGGTGGTGGAAGGAGCTGAAACAGAGGAGGGAAACAGAACTGGAACTCGGGTTCACAAGGGGTAAGAAATTGGAATAAGAAGAGGCCGAGGTGGAGTTCCTGTCATGGCGCAGTGGTTAACGAATCCAACTAGGAACCATGAGGTTGCGGGTTCGATCCCTGGCCTTGCTCAGTGGGTTGATGATCCGGCGTTGCCATGAGCTGTGGTGTAGGTCGCAGACGCGGCTCAGATCCTGCGTTGCTGTGGCTGTGGTGAAGGCCGGCAGCTACAGCTCTGATAAGACCCCTAGCTTGGGAACCTCCACATGCCACGGGTGCGGCCCTAAAATGACAAAAGGCAAAAAAAAAAAAAAAAATAGGAAGAGGCCGAGACACTATGGGAGAAGTCCATCAGCTTCCTCTGGAGTTGAAGGTAGAAGTCTCTAAGGTAGGAATTCCCATCGTGGCGCAGAGGAAATGAATCTAAGAACCATGAGGCTGCGGGTTCCATCCCTGGCCTCGCTCAGTAGGTTAAGGATCCGGTGTTGCTGAGAGCTGTGGTGTAGGTCACAGATATGAGTCGGATCCCGAGTTGCTGTGGCTGTGGCGTAGGCTGGCAGCTGCAGCTCCAATTTGATCCCTAGTCTGGGAACTTCCATGTGCCATGGGTACAGCCCTCAAAAGCCAAAAAATAAAAATAAAAAGTAAGAGAGAGAGAAAAGAAAATAGATGCAGACCTTGGTAGATCTATGTCACTGCTTTTCTGGATACCTACCAGATCCTGTCCGAGATCCCCGCGCTGTGTTTGCAGCCTACCACCAGGAAGGGCACAACCCAAGTTTTATTATTCCTCAGACACGTCTGGGAATTGACACAGCTTGGCCTCTGTTCTCCCGTAAAATCCCTCTCTGCTCTTGCAGGTAGGTAGACCCATTTAGCATCTGGTAGGTGTTCAGACATTACTTCCTTTTATTATTATTATTTTTTATTTACTTTTTTGTCTTTTTAGGGCCGCACCCGCGGCATACGGAGGTTCCCAGGCTAGGGGTCTAATCAGAGCTGTCGCTGCCGACCTACGCCACAGCCACAGCAATGCGAGATCATACACTACAGCTCTTGGCAACGCCAGATCCTTAACCCACTGAGCGATGCCAGGGATCGAACCCGCAACTTCATGGTTCCTAGTCGGATTCGTTTCCATTGCACCACGATGAGAAATCCAACATTGCTTCCTTTTAATCATACATCACTTATCAGGAACCTACTTCTAATTTAGCACTGCACCCAAAGCCTCCCAACTCTCCCCGAGGCCAGAGTCAACGCCTCCCATCGTATGCCCCACGACCCTGCTAGAGCACATCTTAATTGTACCACTATTATCTGGAGAAAAAAAAAAATCTGCTGTGCCCTCACTCTTCCTCCCCCTTTTTCTGTGGACAGTGGCAGAACTTACAAATGGAGGATGGGAAGTTCCTATCATGGTGCAATGGAAATGAATCCGACTAGGAACCATGAGGTTGCAGGTTCAATCCCTGGCCTTGCCCAGTGGGTTAAGGATCCGGCGTCGCCGTGAGCTGTGGTATAGGTCGCAGACGTGGCTCAGATCTGGCGTGACTGTGGCTGTGGCTGTGGCAGGCAGTTGTAGCTCTGATTAGACCCCTAGCCTGGGAACCTCCATATGCTGCTGGTGCAGCACCCCTGCAAAAACAATGGAGGATGGTGTGAGAAAAGGAATGTATATGTGTATGCCTGTGGATGGGTTACTTTGCTGTGTAGTGGAAAAGTGACAGGCGGCTGTGAACCAACTATAATGGAAAAAATAAAAATCATTAAAAAAGAAAAAAAAGGCCCACAAGAGTTCTTGTGACTCGGGGTAATGAACCCGACTAGTATCCATGAGGACTTGGGTTCCATCCCTGGCCTCGCTCAGTGGGTTGATGATCCGGTGTTGCTGTAAGAAGTGGTGTAGTTTGCAGGCGTGGCTTGGATCCCGCGTTGCTGTGGCTGTGGTATAGGCCAGCAGCTACAGCTCTGATTTAACCCCTAGCCCAGGAGTGCATATGCCACAGATGCAGCCCTAAAAAGACAAAATAAAAGGCGGTGGGTGGGGGGGAGCACAAAGCCTGCTGGAATTCCTTCTCCTCCAGTTCATATTTGCCATCTTCTTTCCTCCTGTGAGTCAGGGAAGTAGATTTGGCCAAGGAAATTTGAAGGTTGGAGCTGAGGGGCCGGGGGCGGGGCGGGGGGACGAGTTCAGCTTGAGACATTTTACATTTGGGACTCAATGCATTAGAGCTGTCGAGCTCTGTAATAGCTGTTGAACTGAGGGAACAGTGACCTGGAGGAGAACGTTTTCTCTGCGCCATCCTGTTGAGATCTGAATGTACAAAGAACGAGATTTGATATCTACTATGCTTATGTTTGAGGTAGATGATTTCGATTTAGGGGGTTCTTTTCTGGATGGGGTTGTTGGGTTTATATGTCGATCGTGTTGGGGAGGTCCTTTAAACAAGTCGTTTGGGGAACATGTGCTGTCAACCAGGCTCTGTGCGCCTTGACAGCACTTTCTACCATTTTTCTGTTCAGAAGAGGGCAGTATCTTTATCTGCTTTGGGACATCTGGCAGTCATTTGCATAGTGACTGCTGGGTTTCCAGTCTCTGTCTTTCCAGGCAGACAAGTCAAATCCTCCAATAGGAAATTTGGGGCAAATAACAAAACTCCTGAGGACTGTTCTTTATGAGCAGACCTTAAAACGGTAGGAATACAGCTACTGCATTTTTCCTACTGTTAAAAAGATGGCCGTGGAGTCCCTCTGTGGCTCAGTGGTTAACAAACCCAACGAGGATGCATCAGGATGCGGCTTCAATCCCTGGCCTCACTCAGGGGGTTGAGGATCCAGCGTAGCCATGAGCTGTGGTGTAGGTTGCAGATGCAGCTTAGATCCCTCATCGCTGTGGCTGTGGTGTGGGCCGGCAGCTGCAGCTCTGATTGGACGCCTAACCCAGGAACTTCCATATGCCACGGGCGAGGCCCTAAAAAGAGAAAGAAAATCACATTAAAGAAAAAAAAAGATGGCTGGAGGATCATAAATACATGTGACTGACAAAAACCAGCAAGACATTTTATCCACTTGCAAACTTGCTTTCTCCAAAAAGAACCCAGATTTAAACAGATTCATGTGTTCCTAAAGTGGGTGTAGAAATAGAGAGTTGTGAAAGGCTATTCCAAACAAACTTGTTTTTAAAAGGAACAGATGAAATCAGTATTCAGAGGAAAGAAGAGCCAGCATTCAGAAAGTAATATTCTGGTTAATTCTGTGAACTTCACCTGTCAACTCATTATCTTGATAGAAATTCTGGCCACAGTCAGCAGGTGTGCAGAATACAGAAAGAAAGCATCTTATTCCTTTTCTTTGCTTTTTGTCTTTTTTGGGCCTCTCCCATGGAATATGAAAGTTCAAGCATCTTAATCCTGAAGAGCCCAGGAAAACATCCATAGGTAAGAATTCAAGAGAAGGAGTTCCCTTCGTGGCTCAGTGGTTAAAGAATCCGACTAAGAACCATGAGGTTGCAGGTTCGATCCCTGGCCTTGCTCAGTGGGTTAAGGATCCGGTGTTGCTGTGAGCTATGGTGTAGGTCACAGATCCCGTGTTGCTGTGGCTGTGGTATAGGCCAGCAGCTACAGCTCCGATTGGACCCCTAGGAACCTCCATGTGCCGCGAGTACAGCCCTAGAAAAGGGAAAAAGACAAAAAAAAAAAAAGAATATTTCCATTTCCTTCTATGTTTATGAGTGATATCAGTTTGTAATTTCTTGCTTTTTTTTTTTAAGGGCTGCACCTGCAGTATATGGAAGTTTCTGGGCTAGGGGTTGAGTGGGAGGTACAGCCACAGCAACTCCAGATCCAAGCCGCATCTGCAACCTATATGACAGCTTAGGGCAACACCAGATCCTCAATCCACTGAGTGAGGCCAGGGATTGAACCTCCATCCTCATGGATATAGTTGACTTCATTTCTGCTGAGTCACCAGGGCAACTCCCTGTAGTTTCTTTTTCTTGTCATGGTTTTGGTGTCTGAGTAGTCTGTCCTCATTAAATATGTCAAGAACTATTTCTTTCCTTCTGTATCTTCTGAAAGAGGTTATATAGAATTGCTATTATTTCTTCCTTAAGATTTTGTTAGAATTAACCAGTGAAATCATCTGGGCCTAAAGTTTTCTTTATGGGAAGGTTTTTATTTTAATAATTCAGTTTTAAAAATTGTTATAGGCTTCTATGGCTATTCTATTTCTTCCATCAGTTTTCTTCTTTTTTCCTTTTTTTTTTTGGCCACCCCGAAGAATATTGAGTTCCCAGGCCAGGAATCAGATCCGAGCTGCAGTTGCCAGCACTGGATCCTTAACCCACAGTGCTGGGCCAGCGATAAAACCTGTGTCGCAGTGCTGCAGAGACACCACCAATCCTGTTGCACCACAGTGAGAACTCCTCTTCCATCAGTTTTGATAATGTATTTTTTTTCTTTCTTTTTTTTTTTTTTTTTTTTTTTGCCTTTTCTAGGGCTGCACTTGCGGCACATGGAAATTCCCGGGCTAGGGGTCGAATTGGAGCTACAGCTGTCAGCCTACGCCACAGCCACAGCCACAGCAATGCCAGATCCGAGCCACATCTGCAACCTACACCACAACACACAGCAACGCCAGATCCTTAACCCACTGAGCAGGGCCAGGGATCGAACCTGCAACCTTATGGTTCCTAGTCAGATTCATTAACCACTGAGCCACGATGGGAACTCCATGATAATGTATTTTTTGACTAATTTTTCTATTTAAAAGTTGACGATTTATTGGCATAAAGTTTTTCATAATAATCTCTTACCATTCTTTTAATGTTTGCAGTGATATCTCCTCTTTCAATCCTAATGTTGGTAATTTGAATGGTCTTTTTAGAATTTTCTTGTTCTAGTTAGAGGTTTATCTGTTTTGTTGATCGTTTTAAAGAAACAGCGTTTGGTTTGATTAGCTCTATTTTTTGTATACTTTCTGGTTCATGGATTTTCACTCTTTATTTTCTTTTTCCTTTTTTTTTGTCTTTTTGCCTTATCTAGGGCCGTACCTGTGGCACATGGAGGTTCCCAGGCTAGGGGTCTAACAGGAGCTGTAGCTGCCGGCCTTCGCCACAGTCACAGCAACGCGGGATCTGAGCTGCATCTGCAACCTACACCACAGCTCACGGCAACGCCAGATCCTTAACCCGCTGAGCAAGGCCAGGGATTCGAACCCCAAACTCATTGTTCCTAGTCAGATTCATTAACCACTGAGCCACGACGGGAACTTCTCCATTTCCATTTAGTTCAAAGTATTTTGCATTTTCCCTTGTGATTTCTTGTTATCCACAAGTTATTTAGAAATGTATTGCTTACAGTCCAAATATTTGGGAATTTCTCAAATATTTGATATTGGTTTATAATTTAATTTTGTTGTAGTCAGAGATCATAGTTTGTATAATTTCTTTATTTTCTTTTTTGTTTAGAGCTGCACCCGAGGCGTATGGAACTTCCCAGGCTAGGGGTCCAGTCCAAGCTATAGCTGCCCACCTATTGCAGAGCCACAGCAACGAAGGATCCAAGCTGCGTCTATGACCTATGCCACAGCTCACAGCCACACTAGATCCTTAACCCACTGAGCGAGGCCAGGGATCAAACCCACATCCTCATGGATGCTAGTCGGGTTCATTAACCACTGAGTCACGACGAGAACTCTAGTTTGTACACTTTGAATCCTTTAAATTTACTGAGACTGAAAGCTATTTTGTCTAAAATTGAAATTTATCTTTCTTATGATTAGTATTTTCGTGGTGTATTTTTTTTTTTGCTCTTTTACTTTTAACCTATCTGCGTCCTCTCCAACCCTTGTGCTTGTCATTTTCCTATATCTTACCTTTACATATACCCACAACACAATAGTATTGTTTTTATTTTAGACATTTTTTGTTTTAGACAGTCATTTCTATTTTCTTTTCTTTTGTTTTTCCTTCCATTATTTTTTTTTAGGGCTGCAGGTGTGGCATATGGAGGTTCCCAGGCTAAGGGTCCAATAGGAGCTGCAGCTGCAGACCTATGCCACAGCCACAGCAACCCCAGATCCAAGCCACATCTGTGACCTACACCACAGCTCACAGCAACACCAGATCCTTAACCCACTGAGACTGGGACTGAACCCACATCTTCATGGATACTAATCGGTTTCAAAACCCACTGAGCCACGACGGGAACTCCCAACAGTCATTTTTCTTTTAAAGGCTTTAAAACACAAGATAATACTTTTTATATGTCCCCACATATCTTACGTTTTCATTGCTCTTCATTTGTTTGTGTAGATCCAAGTTTCCCTCTGGTATCAATTTCTCCCTGAAGAAGTTCCTTTAATATTTCTTTTAGTGCGTGTCTGGATTACTGAAAATCTCTCTGCTTTCATTTATCTGAAAAAGATATATTTCACTTTTATTTTTTCTATTTTCAGTGGGTATAGAATACTGCATCTACAGGATCGTTCCCCCCAACACTGTAATGTGTTGTCTCATTGTTTTCTGGCTAGCATAGCTTTTCTTTCTCTTTTTTTGGGGGGGGCGCACTCGGGGCATATGGAGGTACCCAGGCTAGGGGTCAAATTGAAGCTGTAGCTGCCAGCTTATGCTACAGCCACAGCAACACTGGATCCAAGCGGAGTCCGCGACCTACACCACAGCTCTTGGAAATACTGTATCTTTAACCCACTGAGCAAGGCCAGGGATCGAACCTGCAACTTCATTGTTATTGGTCGGCTTCGTTTCCGCTGCGCCACCATGGGAACTCCTGGCTTTCATAGTTTTTCATGAGAAGTCTTTGCTAATCCTTATACTGGTTCCTCTGTCAGTAATTTGCCTTTTGATTATTTTCTTTCCTTTTTTTTGTCTATTTTTTTTTCCTTGGGCCGCATGCACGGCATATGGAGGTTCCCAAGCTAGGGGTCTAATCAGAGTTACCTGCTGAGCGAGGCCAGGGATCAAACCCACAACTTCATGGTTCCTAGTCGGATTTGTTCCCCCTGCACCATGACGGGAACTCAGCCTTTTGACTGTTTTCTGAAAATAGCTCTTTCCTATGTTTTCCAGTTTTCAAAAGAAAATTGTTATGGCAGAAGGGTAATTCTTAACCTTATTACTACCTCATCACTAGAAGCAGAAGTCTCCAGAAAGTTTTAATCATTACGGAATAAAATGTATTAATATTTTATTTATTTATTTATTTATTTTTGTCTTTTTGCCTTTTCTAGGGCTGCACCCGCAGCATATGGAGGTTCCCAGGCTAAGGGTCGAATCGGAGCTGTAGCCGCTGGCCTTTGCCACAGCCACAGCAACGCAGGATCCAAGCCACGTCTGCAACCTACACCACAGCTTACGCCGACGCCGGATCCTTAACCCACTGAGCAAGGCCAGGGATTGAACCCACAACCACATGGTTCTTAGTTGGATTCGTTAACCACTGAGCCATGAAGGAAGGGAACTCCCAAAACACACTCTCTTGATTACTGTAGTCTATGGTTAAAACTTTTGAAATCAGTAAGTTTAAGTCCTCCAACTTTGTTGTTCTTCAAGATTATCTTGGCACAGTAGTTCCTTTGAATTTCCGTATATATATATATATATTTTTATATATATTTTAGCTAAGGCTTGTCAGTTTTGGAGAAAAAGCAAATTCTGTTGGAATTTTGATTGACATAGCTGATTCTCAGGTAATATTAATGACCATGAATCTCAAGTGGACCCATTGTGAAATCTCGAGGTCATAGTACATTTCCTTATGTAAAGAAAGAAAACTTTCCACAGTTTTCCTTATTTCTTATTTCCCAGAACTGAGCTATATGCTCATCCCTAAACAAATGAAGAGAAAACTAAGACTCTCTATTTAAAGCCAGCAGTGGCTCAACGGAGATGAATGTGACTAGCATTCATGAGCACACAGGTTCGATCCCTGGCCTCACTCAGTGGGTTAAGGATCTGGCGTTGCCGTGAGCTGTGGTGTAGGTCACAGACCAGCTTGGATCTGGTGTGGCTGTGACTGTGGCTACAGCTCTGACTCCACTCCTAGCCTGGGAACCTCTATATGCCACGGATGGGGCCCTAAAAAGCAAAAAAAAAAAAAAAAAAAAAAAAAGGCCAAAAAACTCAGGATGCCGCTCCTAGTGCTCCGGCCATAATCTTGATCTTGAAGTTATCTGCCCTCAGGGAACAGATTATAGTCGCTCAGCCTGGGACCCATTTATCTCCTGCTTCACTTGAAGCCACTGCACCAGGCCAGGGATGGAACTCTCACCTCTGCAGTAACCCCACCTGTTGCATTCAGATTCCTATTATTATTTTTTTTTTTGTCTTTTTAGGGCCTTACTTACAGCATGTAGAAGTTCCCAGGCTAGGGGTCGAATCAGAGTTGCAGCTGCCGGCCTACGCCACAGGCACAGTAACGCAGGATCCAAACCTCATCTGCCACCTATACCACAGCTCATGGCAATACTGCATCCTCAACCCACTGAGCGAGGCCAGGGATTGAACCCGCATCCTTATGGATACTAGTAGGGTTCATTACCACTGAGTCGCAATGGGAGCTCCATTTTTTTCAGATCCTTAACCTATTGTGCCACGGTGGGAACTCCCGAGTGTCTTAAACTCTTAAACCCCCTTCCCACTTTGAGATTATAAAAGCAGTCAGAGTACAAAGACAAAGGAATTGGTGTAAGGAGATTGGTAATGAGAAGGTGGCTATCTTTTTCCAGCTTCCCCCCTCATCTATTTGGGAAGTGAAATGAGAGGTGGAAGAATGCTTCGTTTAACCCAGGGGGTGGCAGACTTTTGCCTAAAGGCCAAATCTGGTCACCACATTTTCATAAAAGAAGTTTTATTGAGACATAGCCGTGCTGATTGGCTTGTGGTTTGTCTCTGTTGTCCATATATTGTGTTTCAAGTTATAATGCAGACTTGAATAGACAACACAGACCTGGAGACCACAAAGCCTAAAATATACCACTCATCTCTCTTCAGAAAAATTTTGCCAACCTGGGGAGTTCCTGTCATGGCTCAGTGATTAACGAACCCAACTAGTATCCACGAGGATGCGGGTTTGATCCCTGGCCTTGCTCAGTGGGTTAAGGATCCGGCATTGCCGTGAGCTACAGTGTAGGTTGCGGACATGGCTCGGATCTGGAGTGGCTGTGGCTGTGGCTGTGGCTGCAGATGGCAGCCCTAAAAAGACAAAAGCCAAACAAACAAAAAAAAAAAGGAAGAATTTTGCTGACCTCTGGTCTAATTTCAGGCCACATGAAGACTTCAGGGCTCACTGGGAAAGTGCTGAGATGTGTTCTGTGGAGGCAGGGGACAGGTATCAACAACGTCTGGTGGCAGAACAAGCGCTGTGATGCCTGGATCCAGGGCGGGGAGGGGAAATAACTCTTGAGTGTTTCCCACTGCTCAGGATCGAGTGGGAAAGTAGCTAGTGTGGCTAATTTGGGTCTTATTTGAGAAGTCACCTGGAGGCCTTGGCAGAAAGACGCTTGAGTTAACCAGATATTGCATAACCAGGGATTAAAGAAGGTTTTGCAAGAGACCATGTATAATATGTACATCTTCTGTGGTCAAACGAAGAGGGAGAGAAAAGGATCCAGAAAAGAATCTTGGAGTTCCCGTCGTGGCTCAGTGGTTAACGAATCTGACTAGGAACCATGAGGTTGCGGGTTCCATCCCTGGCCTTGCTCAGCGGGTTAAGGATCTGTCGTTGCCGTGAGCTGTGGTGTATGTTACAGATGTGGCTCGGATCCTGCGTTGCTATGGCTGTGGCATAGGTCACCGACTCAGCTCGGATCCCGCGTTGCCGTGAGCTGTGGTGTAGGTCACAGATGCAGCTCGGATCCCACGTTGCTGTGGCTGTGGCTTTGGCCAGCAGCTGTAGCTCCGATTCAACCCCTAGCCTGGGAACTTCCATGTGTGGCAGGTGCGGCCCTAAAAGGACAAAAGAAAAAAAAAAAAAGAATCTTAAAAGAGCCCACCAAAGCATCCTTGAAAGAAGGCCAGCACTAACCATCTGTCAGCCTGGAGACTCAGCCCCGGATAAAACTATCTGCCAGATTGAAGCTGATCTAGAACCTTCCCTTCCACGTCCCCACTCTTGCTTCATTCTGGTGGCACCACACCGACAGCTGGCAAGCTGGGAGGAGGTGAGCAGGGGCAGAGGAGGAGCAGAAGCTTCCAGACAACAGGCCGTGGAAGGGAGAAGCTTTAACACTGTCAAGGGGAGCGTCCCGGCAGTCTAACTGATACACTGAAACTGTGACTTCATGTGACTCATTTATTTAGTACCTAGAAATGAGTAGAAAAGCTATAGGACCTGCTAGAGTTTGATCCAGGCTCGTGAGAAGATTACTTTTTCATGGAGGAGAGTTTGAGGGGATGAGGAGAAGCACAGAGCTAAGGGTTTTTTGTTTGTTTGTTTTTGGCTTTTTAGGGCCGCAGGTGTGGCACGTGGAAATTCCCAGGCTAGGGGTCGAATTGAGCTAGAGCTGCTGACCCACACCACAGCCACAGCAATGCCAGATCCCAGCCTCATCTGCAACCTACACCACAGCTCAAGGCGGTGCCAGATTTTTAACCCACTGAGCGGGGCCAGAGATTGAACCCGAAGCCTCACAGATACTAGTCAGTTTCATTTCTGCTAAACCACAGTGGGAACTCCCAGAACTAAGTTATTATCATTATTATTATTATCATTATTATTATTATTATTATTATTATTATTATGTCCTTCTAGGGCTGCACTCACGGCATATGGAAGTTCCCAGGCTAGGGGTTGAATCCGAGCTACAGCTGCCGGCCCACACCACAGCCACAGTAACACCAGATCCAAGCCTCGCCTGCAACCTACACCATAGTTCACTGCAACACCAGATCCTTAACTCACTGAGTGAGGCCAGGGATTGAACATGTGACTTCATGATGCTAGTCAGATTCGTTTCTACTCAGCCACAAAGGGAACTCCCATCAGAGCTAAATTTGTTTGTGCTTGTTCAACATACTGGATATTTTTTTTGGGGGGGGGTTCTTTTTTTTCAGGGCTGCACTCACAGCATATGGAGGTTCCCAGGCTAGGGGCTGAATCAGAGTTGTAACTGCCGGCCTAAACCACAGTCACAGCAATGTGGGATCTGAGCCATGTCTTTGACCCAAACCACAGCTCGTGGCAATGGCGGTCCTTAACCCACTGAGCAAAGTCAGGGATCGAACCTGGGTCCTCATGGATACTAGTCGGGTTCATTAACCACTGAGCCACGATGGGGGTTCCAGTAACTAATGTTTATGGAGAACTCACATGTGCCAGACACCATGCCAAGCACTTCTCACGTGTGAGTACATATCCTACCATCAGTTTTCTACTGTTAGGTTAGATTTTTGGATAGGGAACCGAGACAAAGGGGAGATAAGCTATGGTCTACAGCCTCAGAGCTAGTAAGTAGCAGAGAGCAGATGCAAACTCAGACAGCCTGGAGCCAACCTGAGCTCTCAATCATTAGGTCATGCTGCTTTGTAGCACAGCAACCCAAGAGCTGCTTCTCTAAAGGTCTGTTATTTGCTGAGAGGTCTTGCCTTTTCTTGGAACCACAGGGTCAAGTCTATTTTGCTTCTCCTGACAGAGCCTGCCACAGACTCTATTGCATCCCAAATGGCCAGAGGCCTGTCAGGCTTCATTGGATCAGCTGGAGCCCAAGTGCTAGGTGGCAGAGTGGCTGGTACCACCGCCTGGACCAGCTCTGGACCTTCTCGCTCTCCAAGCTTAAAGTTGAGCCAACCATGGAGTCAGATGGTATACCCCTTGGATTTTATAAGTCTAAAAGTCCACAAATATGGCCCCTGATTCCTAGTTATAGGGCTTGCAACGTACAACATACACTTCATTTTGTCTCTCTCTCTCTCTTTTTTTTTTTTTTTGTCTTTTTAGGGTTGCACCCGCAACATATGGAGGTTCCCAGGCTAGTGGTTGAATCGGAGTTATAACTGCCGGCCTATGCAATAGCCGCAGCAATGCCAGATCTGGGCCGCATCAGTGGGTTAGAGATCCGGAGTTGCCATTAGCTTTGCAAAGATTGCAGATGTGACTCAGAGCCAACATTGCTGTGGCTGTGGCGTAGGCCTCAGCTGCAGCTCTGATTCAACCCTTGGCCTGAGAACTTCCATATGTCGTAGGTACAGCTGTAAAAAGAAAAAAAAAAAAATGTGAACACTGGTTAAGGAGTGATTGAAAACTATTTGCTGTCCAGCAGAAGTTGACAGAACATTGTAAATCAACTGTAATAGAAAAAACAAAAATCTTAAAGAAATGATTGAAATGAATAGTTTTATAATGAAAGAGATACACTTTAGTTACCAAAAACTTTAATTACCTTGACAATTTAATTTTAAGTAATATAAAGCATTTCCTAAAGGCATGAAAGCATTTAGGAAATACTTATACAAGAAAAATAATAAACCTACTTATAGTCACTGCACCATTTCCCTCACATTGAGCTAGTTTATTATCATGAAGCCTCGAAAAGAGCCAGAGAAATGGTTTTTAATATAACCTTAGGCAGGTGAATTTGGTTCTCTCAATCTTAGATTTCTTACCTGCAAAACAATTGCTGTTAGTATCAAATTAATTCAGATGTGTGAAAAATCATTACAGAGCCCCAGGCAGCGAAAGAGGCAGGTTTTATGCTTGTTTGAATTCTGCAAAGTTGAGTCGGTCACACTGGTCATTCATGAATTTTAGTTCTAGTACCAGTACTGCGTTTCCTATTTGGTTGTTGGTTTTTATATTTGAAAAAAATAACAAATCTATTGGTGTGTATCTTCCATTGCTTCATAACTGGTATCATGTGTATGTATACATTAGCTAACATTGTGTGGATGCAAACAGAAGAAATGAACCCCTTTCAAATGCATGGTCACATGTGAGAATGCAGGAAATCTGTGCAAACAAAAGGAAGGGGAGTGTTACTACCACACTTCTGAGGTACTTGGGCATGCACACCAGCTATTGATGGGTCTACCTAATTAGCTGTGGAATGAGAATTTTATTTTATTTTATATAACGATTTTTTTCCATTATAGCTGGCTTACAGTGTTCTGTGGAAGGAGAATTTTTTTTTTTGTCTTTTTGCCTTTTATCTAGAGCCGCACCCGCGGCACATGGAGGTTCCCAGGCTAGGGGTCTAACAGGAGCTGTAGCTGCCGGCCTTCGCCACAGCCACAGCAACGCGGGATCCGAGCCGCGTCTGCAACCTACACCACAGCTCACGGCAACGCCGGATCCTTAACCCACTGAGCAAGGCCAGGGATCGAACCCACAGTCTCATGGTTCCTAGTCAGATTCATTAACCACTGTGCCACGACGGGAACTCCTGGAAGGAGAATTTTAATTCAGGCTTCCAATGAGAGTCTCTCTTAATTTGATCTTTTTTTTTTTTCTTTTTAGGGCTGCACCCAAGGCATATGGAAGTTCCCAGGTTAGGGGTCCAGTCGAAGCTACAGCAGCTGGTCTACACCACAGCCACAGCAATGCGGGATCCAAGCCACATTTGTGAACTACACCACAGTAACGCCAGATCTCCGACCCACTGAGTGAGGCTAGGGATTGAGCTCCAATCCTCATGGATACTAGCTGGATTCATTTCCACTGAGCCACAACGGGAACTCCTAATTTGACTTTCTTGTCTTCCCATGATTACTAGCTTTTTGATGTTGGGCAAGTGATAGTCTTCTGATGTGTTGGTTTCCTTATCTGTAAGATGGTATAATAATGGTGGTTTATGATAGGGTTGTTTTTGCTTAAAAGAGTTAATATTCGGAGTTCCCATCGTGGCTCAGTGGTTAACAAATTCGACTAGGAACCATGAGTTTGCGGGTTCGATCCCTGGCCTTGCTCAGTGGGTTAAGGATCCGGCATTGCTGTGAGCTGTGGTGTAGGTCGCAGACGTGGCTTGGATCCCGCGTTGCTGTGGCTGTGGTGAAGGCCGGCAGCTGCAGCTCCTGTTAGACCCCTAGCCTGGGAACCTCCATATGCCGCAGGTGAGGCCCTAGATAAGGCAAAAAGACAAAAAAAAAGAGAGTTAATATTTATAAAGTATTTGGACTAGGGCCTGGAACTTAGTAAGCACTGTGTAAGCATTTGTTAAATAATAAATAAACATCCTTTTTTTTATTCCCTTGTTACTACCATCATCCTCACCATCAATTCTCATTTTCAAGTCTTTCTCCTCAAATACTAGTGTTATTTTGACCTCATTTGTCTTTGCCTACTATGCACCTATGCGCGATAGAATATTTTATCCGAAAGTGAGTTACTTGCTACTTTTTCCCAGACTAGAGGTCGAATCAGGGCTACAGCTGCCAGCCTACACCACAGCCACAGCAACGCAGGATCCGAGCCGCATCTGCAACCTACACCACAGCTCACGGCAACGCAGGATCCTTAACCCACTGAGCAAGGCCAGGGATTGAACCCACACCCACATGGATACTAGTGGAGATTGTTACCACTGAGCCATAACAGGAACTACCATGCTTTTTAACTTGGAAAAAAAATTTTCCTTCTTGTTTTTACAGGATTACAAATATAAATGATTCCTATAAAACTTCACCCACATTTCCTATGTCACAGATAAGGAGCAATTGTTATTTATCCTGTTACTATTACGTCAAATGCAGGTTGTCCTTGCCTAACCTATGCCTGCCAAGAAGTTGTGGACTTGGCTTTTCTGTAATTGCGAAGGCTCATCTCCCTTCTCAAACACAATCTGAGGGAGTTCCCATTGTGGCTTAGCGGTTAACGAACCCGATTAGTATCCATGAGGTTGTGGGTTCGATCCCTGGCCTCGCCCAGTGGGTTAAGGATCCGGCGTTGCCATGAGCTGTGGTGTAGGTCACAGACGCGGCTCGGATCCCTCATTGCTGTGGCTGTGGCGTAGGCCAGCGGCTACAGCTCTGATTCGACCCCTAGCCTGGGAACCTCCATATGCCACAGGTGAGGCACTAAAAAGACACAAACAAACAAACAAACAGAAAACAAAAAACCCCTGCGATCTGAGGCTCTCCTTTAGATCAAAGAAGTGATTCATTCACACACACACACACACACACACACACCTTCAGATCAAAGCAGAATGGGGGTCCTCAGCAGAATCGTGCTGTCCCCACCCCCACCTCACAGACACTTCCGGGAGCAGAGCAGTTCGAAAGTTTGATCCCCTGTTATAACAGCTAGCCTTCCATCCTTTCATGACTGCCTGTCACCCTCTTAATCTTGGGCATTCGTCTTCTACAGCTGCACATAGAAGAGATTCAAGGAGAAGAATCGCAATGGATCGGATCAAATTCATTATGATTTCTCCCCTGGGGAAATAACTTGGGGCACATGACACGTGTCTCCTGCATGAACAGACCCAGCTGACGGTGCCTGGCGTGTGGCTATATCACTGTGCCTTTTTAACATCCTGCTGTTTTATGTTTTAAAATGATCTATTAGACAGCGGCTGTTTTGAGAGTTATCTAACATCCAGGCTTCCAGTGGAAAAGCTTTGCACACATCGTTTTTGGCAATTTGTCTTTAAAGCTTCTTAACATCACCCCGATATTCTCCTGTAATACCTGCCACTCTAAGAATCTGTCTCTGCTGGACATAATTCTTATCATGCTATAATGCAATGATACCCCTTCATAAATCTTTAATGTATGTTACTCTTCAGATTGACAGATTCGGTACTTATTATCTGTGCCATTTTCATTGACTTCTTTTGCAAAGTGACACTACTGCCATCCCAGCCTGGGTAAGATTTAATACTTGATCTTCCTTCCCTCCGTTTTTCAGGATCGTTCAGAACTCCCTCTTTCTTCCCCCTCCCCCTATGCAAAGTATAAATTCAAAGATTTTTCTTTGTATCCTACTTCCTTGAATATTTTCCTCTAATTATTACTTTGGTAAACAAATATTATTACCTAAAGGACAGTAGCTGCCCCAATCCCTGTTTGCATTCTGATTTATTGAGATAGTTTATGAGGTTCTTTTTGAATAGTTTATGGGTTTTTTTTTAATAGAAGTCTTTTAAGGAAATGCCCAAATATATTGCTAATGACAAAGGACTATTGTTTTATTATTTCTTTATAAATGTTATTTATAATGCCCTTGTTAGAAATATTATAAATTGTTTCTAGGGTGTCTCTAAAGTTTAATATTTATAGGGAGTTTCTGTCATGACTCAGCAGAAACAAATTTGACTTGTAACTGTGAAGACGCAGGTTCGATCCCTGGCCTCGCTCAGTGGGTCAAGGATCCACGTTGCTGTGAGCTGTGGTGTAGGTCGCAGATGTGGCTCAGATCCCACGTTGCTGTGACTGTGGCGAAGGCCGGCAGCCACAGCTCTGATTCGAACCCTAGCCTAGGAACCTCCATATGCTGCTGGTGTGGTCCTAAAAAGACAAAAAACAAAACCAACCAACCAACCAACCAAACAAACAAACAAAAAAAACCATTTATGGAACTCCCGCTACGGCACAATGGGATTGCCAGTGTCCTGGGAGCACTGGGATGTGGGTTCAGTCCCTGGCCTGGCACAGTGGGTTAAGGATCCGGCAAAGGCCAAGATTGCGGCTCGGATCTGATCCCTGGCCCAGGAGCTCCATATGCTGTGGGGTGGCTGAAAAAGAAAAAAGTATAATATTTATGAAAATTTAAAGCTTTAAAGCCTATTTATTTAAAATACTATCATATATTTAATGTCTTTGAAAGCATTGATTGTCAATTTTCATGACAAACTGATAAACTTGAAATACCAATTTATGGAGTTCTCTTGTGGCATCGCAGGTTGAGGATCTGGTATTGTCAGTGCTGCGACAAGCGTCTGGTCCCTAGCCCAGGAACTTCCACATGTCTTGGGTATAGCCTAAATACATAAATAAATAAAAAGAAGAAAAGAAATTATAATGTGAGAAGTGCTAAGGGAGCTCCTGCTGTGGGTGCATTGCATGGGTTTTACTAGAGCCCAGGTGATGATGTCATCAGGGAGGACTTCCTGGAAGAGGTGAATTAGATCTTACCCGATTTGAACTCTAGCCTGGGAACTTCCATATGCCACAGGTGTGGAGCCTAAAAAAAGCAGGAAAAAGAAAAAGAAAAGAAGACCTCAGACATAGTAAGGGAGTACAGCTGCAGATAAAAGATGTTTTGAGTTGTGAGCTATGCTCGGTATCTTGTAACAACCAATAATGGGAAAGAATCTGAAAAATAATTATATACATACACAATATATTTATATTCACATATATATAACAGAATCACTTTGATGTACACTTGAAACTAACACAATATTGTAAATCAATTATACTTCAATTTAAAATAAGTTTTTATTGACAGAACACTGTAAACCAGCTATGATGAAAAAAAATTATTTAAAAAAATAAAATGTTTTGAGAACTGAATTACAATGACATGAGTAATTCCCTTTCCTTTTTTTTTTTTTTTGGTCTTTTTGCCTTTATGTAGAGCCACACCCGCGGCATATGGAGGTTCCCAGGCTAGGGGTCTAATAGGAGCTGTAGCCGCCGGCCTTCGCCGCAGCCACAGCAACGCGGGATCCAAGCCGCGTCTGCAACCTACACCACAGCTCACAGCAACGCCAGATTCTTAACCCACTGAGTGAGGCCAGGGATGGAACTCACAACCTCATGGTTCTTAGTCGGAATCGTTAACCACTGAGCCACGAAGGGAACTCCCCTTTCCTTTTTTTTTAATTTTTTTTATTTTTTTAGGGCCGAACCCTTGGCATATGGAGGTTCCCAGGCTAGGTGTCCAATTGGAGCTGCAGCTGCCAGCCTACACCACAGCAATACCAGATCTGAGCCGCGTCTGTGACAGATCAAGGCAACGACAGATCCTTAACCCACTGAGCCAGGCCAGGGATTGAACTTGAGTCTTCATGGATATTAGTCGGGTTTGTTAACTGCTGAGCCACGACGGGAACTCCAGAGTAATGCTTTAAAAATACCACTTTATAGTCCCTATCTAGGGTCTTAACAGGGCAATCATAATTTTCTTTTTGATTTTTTTTCATGGTTCTTACTGAGTAAGACAGTGCACAGTTGTTCTATAGACTGAAGGAAACAAACTGAGAGGAATAATGTTTCCTTTCTGTGGGCTAAGTCTAATTTTAGGAGGCAGCAAAATAGAAACTTAATAAAAACGGATGTTTCTAAGCAGATTGTTTGTCCCTCCTTTTGCCCTCAGCAATATCAGGAAAATTATGTGAGCATACTGATGCTTTGATGATACTGTTTTTGTTTTTATTTTTTTTTAGGGCTGTACCTGTGGCATATGGAAGTTCTCAGGCTAGGGGCTGAATTGAAGCTGCAGCTGCTGGGCTACACCACAGCCACAGCAACACAGGATTGGAGCCGCGTCTGCGACCTACACCACAGCTCATGGCAATGCCGGATCCCTACCCCACTGAGCGAGGCCAGGGATCAAACCCTCATCTTTGTGGATACTAGTTGGGTTTACAACCTGCTGAGCCACAACGGGAACTCCCAGATAATAATGTTTTTGTATCTAAAATACACACATGGGAGTTCCCGTTGTGGCTCAGTGGTTAATGAATCTGACTAGGAACCATGAGGTTGCGGGTTCCACCCCTGGCCTTGCTCAGTGGGTTAAGGATCTGGCGTTGCCGTGAGCTGTGGTGTAGGCCAGGAGCCGTAGCTCCAATTCGACCCCTAGCCCGGGAACTTCCACATGCCGTGGGTGCGGCCCAAACAAGCAAAAAAAAAAAAAAAAAAAGGAAATTATTCCTTTAAGATACTGCTGCTGGATGTGGAATTTTGCATCTTTGTTTTTTAAGTGATACACATACACACACATCATATATACTTCTGTGCGGAGAGACACAGAGGATTATTGATGTTACACTGAACTTATAAAATGATTAACTGGGCTTCCCGTCTTTTCCTAGGCTCTGAAAGCAGTTTATGTGGAATTACCTCTTCTCAAAAGATCTAGTAGAATCTACCTAAAAAGCCCTCTGACTTAATGCCAGTTTTAGGTGGATCTTTGACTAGCTCTTCATTTTCTTTTATGGCTGAGATTCTATTTTCTTACCTTTTCTTAGATGAATCTTCTCATCTTTTTTTTTGCTTTTCAGGGCTGCACCTGCCTCATGTGGAAGTTCCCAGGCTAGGGGTCAAATCAGAGCTGCAGCTGCTGGCCTACACCACAGCTCACAGCAACACTGGATCCTTAACCCACTGAGCAAGGCCGGGGATTGAACCCACATCCTCGTGGATACTAGTTGGGTTCGGAAACCTGCTGAGCCACAGCAGGAACTCCTCTTTCTCAGCTTCTTTTCCCGTATAATTTATCATATTATTACAGAACATTGAGTAGAGTTCCTGTGCTATACTTATAAGTCGTGTGTTGTGCAAAAACAGCTGGAAAGGCTGTAAATTGAGATTAATAAAAAGAAGCTGTAGGGAGTTCCTGTTGTGGCTCACTGGTTAACAAACCCGACTAAGATCCATGAGGACATGGGTTCAATCCCTGGCCTCGCTCGGTGGGTTAAGGATCCGGTGTTGCTGTGAGCTGTGATGGAGGTCACAGACGGGGCACGGATCCTGTGTTGCTGTGGCTGTGGCGTAGGCCGGCAGCTGTAGTTCCAATTTGACTCCTAGCCTGGGAACTTCCATATGCCCTGGGTGTGGCCCTAAAAAGCATAAAAAAAAAAAAAGCTGTAAATATTAATAAATTAATAATATTGAAGACCTACATGGTGTCATGCACTGAACTGGGGGCTTTTTAAACATTCTTTCACTTCTCCCAATAGCTACCTACCACATGGGTGTTATTCTCCCTATTTTACAGATGAGGCAGCTGAGGCTTCTGCACGGTGAGTAGCAAAGTCGGAATTCACATCCACATCTTGTTAACTTCAAGCTTGATCTTCCTTCTTCTATAGTTTATGAAAACAACTCAGTAGCCTGAGGTTCAAGGCTCAGCTGCTTGATTTAATTTTTCTAATTTTTAAATTTTTATTTTTTGTCTTTTTAGGGTCGTACCCGCGGCATATGGAAGTTCCCAGGCCAGGGGTTCGATCAGAGCTGTAGCTGCTGGCCCATGCCACAGCCACAGCAACACAGAATCCGAGCTGAGTCTGCGACCTACACCACAGCTCATGGCAACGCAGGATCCTTAACCATTGGGTGAAGCCAGGGATCGAACCCATGTCCTCATGGATACTAGTCAGGTTCGTTAACCACTGAGCCAAGATGGAAACTCCAAAATTTTTAAATTGTGTAAGACAGGCAACCTCTCAATTATTCAGGCAAGGAGTTCCCGTTGTGACTCAGTGGAAATGAATCTGACTAAGAACCATGAGGCTGCGAGTTCAATCCCTGGCCTCGCTCAGTGGGTAAGGATCTGGCATTGCCATGAGCTGTGGTGTAGGTCGCAGGCACGGCTCGGATCTGGTGTTGCTGTGGCTGTGGCAGAGGCTGGCAGCAACAGCTCTAATTAGACCCCTAGCCTGGGAACCTCCATATGCCACAGATGAGGCCCTAAAAAGACAAAAAAAAAAAATTATTCAGGCAAAAATAATACTCCCAGTCACCCGAGAGACTCTTCTCCTTTTCTGTTTTCTTCTATTTTAAGTATTCAACTTTCTCTGCAGCGCTGTTTGGAGGCAGGCAAGCCTTAACCAAGTTTCTGTTCCTCAAATCAGTGTCTTCATTTGCATTCGGGGGAAGTGTTGCATAAGCTTATTTTATTGTTGTCCAGCCTTTCATAAATCTTTGCTGAAAGAAGACTTGGTTGGTTGTCACGGACCTGGGGTGGAGCTGAGCCCTGACCCACAGCAGCTGGTGACCAGCGCTGGGCTATTTCACCTGCCTGGTTTTCAAGCTCCCCATCGCCAAGACGATAATGGGTGGGCTCTTCTCCTGAGGGACCTTTGCTCGATAGCTTAAGAATGACTGCAAAGGATCTTAAACAAAACTGAACACCTGCTGTAAAAAAAATGTCTACACCTCAGTGACACGGGCCACAGGGGAATCTGTATTTAGCAGTGTTGGATAACGCTCCCCTCGCTTTTTGCTTTAGTGCTTCCTTACCTCCGATGATTTGTTTATTACAGCAGTGCTCTTTTTTGCCCCACTGATGCGGGTGAGATGCAAATAGTATGGCTTTTGTGACTTTTGCTGGGTTTCTGGGGTCCGAAACTGACAGGAGACAGAAGGGTTGCAGAAGGACATCTTGGGGCTGGCAGGCTTGAGGGCCGGGAAGTGTGAGTCAATACATAAGAAAAAAGGAGCATTGCTTGAAATTATTTTCTCCCATTCTGTAGATCTTTTTTTTTTTTTTTCTGGCCTTTTTACCTTATCTAGGGCTGCACCTGCGGCATATGGAGGTTCCCAGGCTAGGGGTCTAACAGGAGCTATAGCCGCCGGCCTTCACCACAGTCACAGCAACGCAGGATCCGAGCTGCGTCTGCAACCTACACCACAGCTCACGGCAACGCGGATCGTTAACCCACTGAGCAAGGCCAGGGATCGAACCCGCAACCTCATGATTCTTAGTCGGATTCGTTAACCACTGAGCCACGACGGGAACTCCCTGGATATTTTTTTTTTTTAAGTGATTTCCTTTGCTATGCAAAAGCTTGTCAGTTTGTTTAGGTCCCCTTGGTTTATTTTTGCTTTTATTTCTATTGCCTTGGGAGACTGACCTAAGAAAACGTTTGTAAGGTTGATGTCAGAGAATGTTTTGCCTGTGTTCTGTTGTAGGAGTTTGATGGTGTCTGGTCTTATGCTTAAGTCTTTAAGCCATTTTGAGTTTATTTTTGTGCGTGGTATCAGGGTGTGTTCCAGTTTCATTGATTTACATGTGGCTGTCCAGTTTTCCTGGCACCACTTGCTGAAAAGACTTTTTCCCATCTTATATTCTTGCCTCTTTAGTTGAAGATTAATTGACCGTAGGTGTCTGGGTTTATTTCTGGGTTCTCTATTCTGTTCCATTGGTCTGTATGTCTGTTTTGGTACCAGTACCACACTGTCTCGATTACCATGGCTTTGTAATATTGCCTGAAGTCTGGGAGAGCCATGCCCCCTGCTTGGTTTTTGTTCCTCAGGGTTGCTTTGGCAATTCTGGGTCTTTTATGGTTCCATATAAATTTTTGGATTGTTTGTTCTAGTTCTGTGAAAAATGTCATGAGTAATTTTTTTTTTGTCTTTTTGTCTTTTTAGGGACAAACCCGAGGCATATGAAGATTCCCAGGCTAGGGGTCAAATCAGAGCTGTAGCTGCTGGCAGTCACAGCAACTCGGAATCTGAGCCGAGTCTGTGACTTACAGCACAGCTCACGGCAACACCGGACCCTTAACCCACTGAGCAAGGCCAGCGATCGAACCTGCATCCCCATGGATACTAATCAGGTTTGTTAACCACTGAGCCACAATGGGAATTCCTGTCATGGGTAATTTGACAGGGATTGCATTGAATCTGTAGATTGCTTTGGGTAGTATGGCCATTTTTACGATATTAATTTTTATAACCAAGGTGCATGGAATATCTTTCCATTTCTTTGAATCCTCTTTAATTTCCTTGATTAGTGTTTTATAGTTCTCAGCATATAAGTCTTTCACCTCCTTGGTCAGGTTTATTCCCAGGTATTTGATTATTTGGCTGCGATTTTAAAAGGTATTGTATTTTTATATTCCTTTTCTAACATTTCATTGTTAGTACACAGAAATGAGACCGATTTCTGAATGTTAATCCTGTATCCTGCTACTTTGCTGAATTCATTGATCAGTTCGAGTAGTTTCTGCGTGGAGTCCTTAGGGTTTTCTATATATATAGCATCGTGTCATCTGCATAGAGTGACAGTTTTACCTCTTCTCTACAGCGCATCTTGTGACCACGCTGGATCCTTAACCCACTGAGTGAGGCCTGGGATTGAACCTGCATCCTCAGGGAGACAATGTCAAGTTCTTAACCCACTATATCACAATGGGAGCTCCAGCCCTGTCTGTCTGTCTGTCTTCCTTCCTTCCTTCCTTCCTTCCTTCCTTCCTTCCTTTCTTCCTTCCTTCCTTCCTTCCTTCCTCTCTCTCTCTCTCCCTTCCTTCCTTCCTTCCTTCCTTCCTTCCTTCCTTCCTTCCTTTCTATCTTTCCTTCTCTCTCTCTCTCTCTTTTTTGCTTTTTAGGGCCGCACTTGCAGCATATGGAGGTTCCCAGGCTAGGGATCTAATCGGAGCTACAGCCGCTGGCCTACACCACAGCCACAGCAACACGAGATCTGAACTGTGCTGCAACCTACACCACAGCTCACAGCAACGCTGTATCCTTAACCCACTGAGCAAGGCCAGGGATTGAACCCCTGTCCTCACCTGTCCTCATGGATACTAGTTGGGTTCATTAACCACTGAGCCACGAAGGGAACTCTAATTTATTTTTTATTTTTGGTCTTTTAGGGCCGCCAGATCTGAGCTGCGTCAGTGCTGGATCCTTTAACCCACTGAGTGAGGCCAGGAACCGAACCTGAGTCCTCACAGATACTAGTCAGGTTCATTACTACTGAGCCACAACCGGAACTTCAAAACTAAAAATGGACACCTGGATTTACAGATGCCAGGGGCCCGTTGCCATTAATCAGTTGTCATGCCAAATAACAATTCTCTGGGGGAGATGATGCTCAACTTCGAGATGAGAAGGATGAGATTGGAGAATCAAAGTAATAAGCCTGAGGCCAGAGGCTTTTAGCAGAGCCAGGGACATATATTAGAACTTCCAGTTTTTTGTTTTTTCCTTTTTGAGTGGCACCTGCGGCATATGGACTTCCTGGACTGGGGGTAGAACTGGAGCTGCAGCTGCAGGTCTACGCCACAGCCACAGCAAGGCCAGATTTGAGTGGCATCTGTGACTTATGATGCAGCTTGTGGCAATGTCAGATCCTTAACCCCCTGAGCGAGGCCAGGGATTGAACCCGCATCCTCTTGGATACTAGCTGGGCTCTTAACCTGCTAAGCCATAACAAGAACTCCTAGAATTTCCGGTTTTTAACTGGTTGTTTTTCTACAAGCTGTGTAGACCTTTAGGTTCCTAGTAAGGGTCATGAACTTATGGCTGGATACCAATTCACATATAAACTATAGGTGTTATGCTCTAAATAAGCCTGCTCCTTGCTAAGTCCACAGGTCTCTGTAGGGATGGGTTTGTTGACATCCTCTGCTCTCTTATCCGTTTTATGAGGGGCTTCTTTCCCTGCCAACCCTCGTTACTGCTAAAAAAAAAAATCTTCCTAAACACAGTTTTTGTGTGGTCAGTTCTTTGCCCAAAATTCTCCAGGGCACTTATATATCCGACTGGGGAGACAGAGAGTCTTTGTGATCATTTCAGAAAGCAATTTGGGGAGATCCCATTGTGGCTCAGTGGTTAACGAATCCGACTAGGAACCATGAGGTTGTGGGTTCAATCCCTGGCCTTGCTCGGTGGGTTAAGGATCCGGCATTGCTGTGAGCTGTGGTGTAGGTTGCAGACGCAGCTCGGATCCTGCATTGCTGTGGCTGTGGTGTAGGCTGGCGGCTGCAGCTCCTGTTGGACCCCTAGCCTGGGAACCTCCAAATGCCGTGGGTGCGGCCCTAGATAAAGCAAAAAGACCAAAAAGAGAAAGAAAGAAAGAAAGAAAGAAAGCAGTTTGGGAGTATCTAGAAAAGTTGGAGGCTGGAGTTCCCACTGCGGGGCAGCGGGATCGGTGGTGGCCCTGGAGCGCTAGGACACAGGTTCTAGCCCTAGCCTGGCACAGTGTGTTAAGGATCTGGCATTGCCACAGCTGTGGTGTAGGTCACAGAATCAGCTCAGTTCTGATCGCTGGCCTGGGAGCTCCATATGCTGTGGGGCAGCCAAAAAAGAAAAAAGAAACAGAAAAGTTGGAGGTAAACTGCCATCCAGAAGCTCTTGCACAGGTGCAACAGGAAACAGGCATAAGAATGTCCTTGGCGGGAGTTCCCGTCGTGGCTCAGCGGCTAACAAACCCAACTGGCATCCATGAGGATGCGGGTTCGATCCCTGGCCTCGCTCAGTGGGTTAGGGATGCAACATTGCCATGAGCTCTGGTTTAGGTCACAGGTGCGGCTCGGATCCCCCGTTGCTGTGACTGTGGCATAGGCTGGAGGCTACAGCTCCGATTGAACCCCTAGCCCCCATATGCTGCTAGCGCAGCCCTAAAAAGACAATGAAAAAAAAAAAAAAGAATATCCTTGGCAGCATTTTTCTAAAGTTTCGCTAAACAGAGAATGGAGGGAAAAGTGTGAGCTATGTTCACTCAGTGGATTATGATGCTAAAGAGGCAGCAAAGGCGAAGGTGCTAGAGCCGGTGCATCCCTGCGGGTGGGTTTCTGAACATAAAGTTGAACAAAAAAAGAGAGTCACAGAAAAGTAGGCACATTATGACTGCATTCATATAATGTTTAGGAATCAGCAAGCTAAAAATTATATATAGGGGAACATGCAAATGCAGTTCAACTCCCAAGATAAAAGAGGGAACGATAAATGCCCAAGTCAGACCAGCAGTTCCCTTTGATGGGGAGGGAAGGAGAGAGATTGGGGAGGGGTTTGTGTGGTTTCTGCTGTATCGGTGATGTTCAGTTTCTTAAGCTGGGTGACAGGTCCATGGGGACTTTTTAAAATTTTTCTTTAAACCTTGCATCTACTACACACACACACACACACACACACTCCTACATGTTATTTAGTATGACATATTTAATAATAAAAATATATATAAATAGGAGTTCCCGCTATGGTGCAGTGGGTTAAGGATCTGCAGCTGCAGCTTGGATTCCATCCCTGACCCAGGAACTTCCATATGCCAGGGGTGTGGCCGTAAAGTAAATAAACATAAATATGCCACAGCATCAGCAACACCGGATCTGAGCCGCATCCTCTACCTACTCCACAGCTCATGGCAAAATGCTGGATCCTTAATCCACTGAGTGGGACCGGGGATCAAACCTGCATCCTCATGGATACTAGCTGAGTCCATCGCCACTGAGCCACAGTGGGAACTTCATGAAATTACTACTTTTATGCAAGGGCAAAATCTGTATTTGGGTAATTAGTGGTAGAAAAACATTAGTCTCAAACATAAAGTTTTTGCATCGCTCCCTCAACATTGCTTTTTATTTTTGCTTTTATTATTTTTTGTTTTGGTTTATTTTTGGCCGTGCCCAGGGCGTGCAGAATTTCCTGGGCCAGGGATTGAACCCATGCCACAGCGGTGACCTGTGCCAGAGTGGTGACAACTCGGGATCCTTAACCTTCTAGGCTACCAGGGAACACCTCAACGTTGCTTTCTTGAAAAATAAAACATTGGGTTCTATAATATGGAGCTATTATTGGCTTTGACAAATCAAATTGTTCTAGAAATTGTTAATGGTTATCACATGGGGTTTCTATTCCAAGAGTATTTTGCAAAAACTGAAGAGAAGCGTTCCTGTCATGGCTCAGTGGTTAACGAATCTGAGTAGCATCCATGAGGATGCAAGTTCAATCCCTGGCCTCGCTCAGTGGGTTAAGGATCTGGCATTGCAGTGAGCTGTGGTATGGGTCGTAGAAGCAGCTTGTGTCCTGCGTTGCTGTGGCTGTGGTGTAGGTTGGCAGCTGCAGCTCTGATTTGACCCCCAGCCTGGGAACCTCCCTATGCTGCAGATGCGGCCCTAAATTAAAAAAAAAAAAAAAAAATTGGGGGGAACTCTGAGTAATGCTCACCCACTGTTCAGTTGAAGAATGTCTCAGCTAACGGATATGCCCAGTCTGAACAGCAGAGGGCTCTCTCTGTCCATCACAAACAAAATCAGCTGCTTTTTAAGGAGAATAGGCACAGGTGTCCACACCTGATGATGTCACTGACGTGCCTCTGAAAGTTTCAGGTAGAATTCCTGTGCTCATGGCCACCACTGCCCAGGCCTTCTATTTTCCAGTGTGATTAAAAGGAGCAAAATGGGAGTTCCTGTACTGGCTCAGTGATAATGACCCCAGCTACTATAGATGATGGTGTGATTTTGGTCCCTGGCTCCGCTCAGTGGATTAAGGATCCAGCGTTGCTGTGAACTGTGGTGTAGGCTGGCAGCTGCAGCTCCACTTTGACCCCTAGCCTGGGAGCCTCCATATGCCGTGGTGCTCTGCGAGCTGAAGGATGCTGTGGAAATGCATATTTGTTACCTACACATATGGGATGCTGGAGAGGGTATGGAGAAAAGGGAACCCTCCCACGCTGTTGGTAGAAATGTAAACTGGTATGGAAAACAGTATGGAGGTACCTTAGAAACTATACATAGAACTACCATATGACCCAGCAATCCCTCTCCTGGGCATATATCCAGACAAAATTTCCTTGAAAAACACACATGCACCAGCATGTTCATTGCAGCAATATTCATAATAGCCAAGACATGGAAACAACCTAAATGTCCATCAACAGACGATTGGATTAAGAAGATGTAGTACATATACACAGTGGAATACTACTCAGCCAGAAAAAAGAACAAAATAATGCCATTCGCAGCAACGTGGATGGAACTAGAGACTCTCATACTAAGTGAAGTCAGAAAGAGAAAGGCAAATACCATATAATTTCACTTATATCTGGAATCTAATACAGGGCACAAATGAACCTTTCCACAGAAAAGAATATCATGGACTTGGAGAACAGACTTGTGGTTGTCAAGAGGGAGTGGGAGGGACTGCAAATTTGGGGCTAATAGATGTAAAGTATAGCCTTTGGGATGGATAAGCAATGGGACCCTTCTGTATAGCCCTAGGAACTAGGTCTGGTCACTTGTGATGGAGCATGATAATGTGAGAAAAAAGAATCTGTACACGTATGTGTGACTGGGTCACCTTGCTGTAAATCAGCTATAATGGAAAAAATAAAAATCATTATTAAAAAAGCAAAGGCTGGGAGTTCCCTTCATGGCTCAGTGGTTAAGGAATCCGACTAGGAACCATGAGGTTGCGGGTTCGATCCCTGGCCTTGCTCAGTGGGTTAAGGATCTGGCTTTGCCGTGAGCTGAGGTGTAGTTCGCAGACGCGGCTCGGATCCCGCGTTGCTGTGGCTGTGGCGAAGGCCGGCGGCTACAGCTCCTGTTAGACCCCTAGCCTGGGAACCTCCATATGCCGCGCGTGTGGCTCTAGATAAAGGCAAAAAGAGAAAAAAAATAAAAAAATTAAAAAAATTAAAAAGCAAAGGCTTCTGCTATTTTGTAATAGAGATGTCATTCACACCACTTAGTACGGCCACTCTGCTCGGAGATGCAACAGTTTCAGAATCTGGGGGCAGGAATCCATGCAAAATATGACTACAGATGAGTTATCCATGAGAATGGGAAGACAGTGACAGTGACGTCACCAGTGTCGAATCAGACTTCCTACTTCAGAGACGACCCTGGTAAATGTCATGCATTCCTCCCTTTGGTTATTTATCAGCAAACCTTCACTGGACGTCTCCACTAAGCCAAATCCTAGTACTAAGTAAAATAGACTCCCCTCCACCCCCACCCCCCGCCCCAGGGTTCCTTTACCCGAGTCATCTTCTCTGTCATCCCAACTCCAGAAACCTGCTCCCTGTGGCTTTCATTAAAACATAATAGGAAGTCTGGGAGTTCCCGTTGTGGCTCAGTGGTTAATGAATCCGACTGGGAACCATGAGGTTGCAGGTTCGATCCCTGGCCTTGCTCAGCGGTCAAGGATCTGGCGTTGCCGTGAGCTGTGGTGTAGGTTGCAGACGCGGCTCGGATCCCGCGTTGCTGTGGCTGTGGCTGTGGCGTTGGCTGGCGGCTACAGCTCCTGTTAGACCCCTAGCCTGGGAACCTCCAATAGTTTCTGGGAAAATTCACAGGGAAAGTAAGCCTCAGACTTGGAACGCTCCCACCTGCAGAGCCTGTCCCAGATTCATGGGCACCTGCCTGCTGGCGGCCTTGTCAACTCCCCCAACTACAGCCAGCCCTCCCCCTCTTCAGGGGCTTCTCCTTCAATGCCCCCACTGCCCCCACCCCCCTTCCTACCTATAAAAACTCAACTATTGGGTATATAGGTTTGATTTGATACATTTAATGAAGGTACTACACACACACCCATGACCTTGCTTATACTTTTCTTTTGAGAAAGAATCTTCTCTCTCCTTTTGAAACCACGGTCCACAGCAGCTCAATGTGAGATCTTGGACCAGGGATTGAACCAGGGCCCCAGTGGTGAAAGCATTAACCATTAGAGCCCCAGGGAACTCCCTGAGAGAGTTTTTTTTTTTTTTTTTTTTTTTTTTTGCTTTTTAGGGCCGCACCTGAGGCATATGGGATTTCTCAGTCTAGGGGTCGAATTGGAGCTGCAGCTGCCGGCCTACAGCACAGCCATAGCAACGTGGAATCCTTAACCCACTGAGCGAGGCCAAGGATGGAACCCACTTCCTCAAGGACACTAGCCGGATTGGTTATTGCTGAGCCACAGCAGGAATCCCCCTGAGAGAGAATCTTAACGAAACTTTCATTAGGAACAAACTATTGTGAGATTTTATTTAATCAAATGTTTAGAGCAGGGTTTTAGGGACCTGTTAGTTTCTTTCTGCTACTAGTTGTGTTCTTTCTGCAAGTGATATAGCCTCTCAGTGCTTCAGTTTCCTCCTTTGTGAGTAGGGATCATAAAAATAAGTGCTGGAGTTCCCTTCTTGGCTCAGTCTTTAACGAACCCGACTAGGATCCACGAGGATGCGGGTTCGATCCCTGGCCTCGATCGGCGGGTTAAGGATCCTGTGCTACCGTGAGCTGTGGTGTTGGTCACAGACGAGGCTCAGACCCTGCGTTGCTGTGGCTGTGGTGTAGGCCTGTAGCTACAGCTCCAATTCAATCCCTAGCCTGGGAACTTCCATATGCCTCAGGTGCAGCCCTTAAAAAAAAAAAAAAACGGAATAAATAAATAAAAAGTACCTGCCCCGTAAGATTGTTGGGAGATTCCACGAATGAATGTAGGTAAAGCATTTGCAGTAGAGACAGGTATAGAGAAAATGTTGCATGTGGATTAGGTATTAGTGCCATTACCGCCATCACCACCGTCACCAGCAGCAGCCACAGACTTTTTCTGCCGCCTCAGAGGTCTAGGGGTAGAATTTGACTCATAGCTCCTTTCCCTCAGTAAATCAGTCTTGGTTGAGTTTGCCGCATATTAACGTCACCAGAGGGCAGACTCTGGAAGACAAATGTGATCAAAGTCAATAAATGTAAGAATTTTACTCTATCCTTGAATTTTGGAGCTGCCTGAGTTATACACTCCTCTAGACGGCTTCCCAAACCTTGCTTTAGACACTAAGCAGTCCTCGTTTTTTTTCTCCTTATTTTTCTTACATCACAATGTTTCTCTTATTGAGTGAAATACGCTTGGCTTTGAATATTTGAACTCAATAGTTTCCTCTTTTGCTCTAAATTCTGAAATGTTTTGCAAAATATGGGAAAATGGAGCTTGATGTTGTCAATTGCATGTTTTCCTGCCAAAAAGCTGTTTTGATTTTAGGCTTCTGTCAAAGGTGAAAGATGTCCAGAATAAAGACGGTTTATATTTCTGAGCCTGCACACATGTGACATGCCAACAACCCTTGCCTCATTCTCTTCCCCATGGAAGCCCATTGTTTTTTTTCTGCTTTTTTTCCTTTTTAGGGCCACATCAGCAGCCTGTGGAAGGTCCCGGGTTAGGAGTTGAATCAGAGCTGCAGCTGCCGGCCTATGCCATAGCCACAGCAAAGCCACATCCAAGCCGTGTCTGCCACCTACCCCACAGACTGTGGCAACACCTGACACTTAACCCACCGAGTAAGGCCAGGGATAGAATCTGCATCCTCATGGATACTAGTCAGGGTCTTAACCTGCTGAGCCACAACAGGAACTCCCAGAACGCCGTTGTTGATAGATGGTGGTGCTCTTCCTTGCTGAGTTCAAGGCCAAGTTAGATGCCCTCTCAACACAGCACTTCAGTCAACCTCCAGCAATCGATGGCAGCTGAGAGACAACCAATTTTGCATCGATATTCACAGGTCTATCACTCCGCATTCAAAGTAGTGTTTGGGCCTCTACTTTAAGAAGCAAATTTGTGTAATAATAATGCTTAATTGGGCAGTTCTTCTTTGGAGCATTTGGGAAATCTGTGGGAATTTTTTGCTGTTATTTTATTTTTTTCTATATTATATATATATATATCTCCTTTTTTTTTTTGACGTGTGTGGTAAAACATATATAACACACAAAATATTATCTTAGACATATTTTTTTGGTCTTTTTAGGGCCAAAACCATAGCATATGGAAATTCCCAGGCTAGGGGTTGAACTGGAGCTGCAGCGGCCAGCCTATACCAGAACCACAGCAACGCGGGATCTGAGCCGCGTCTGCAACCTACACCACAGCTCATGGCAATGCCAGATCCTTAACCCACTGAGCAAGGCCAGGGATTGAACCCTCAACCTCATGGTTCCTCGTCGGATTCGTTAACCACTGAGCCACCACGAGAACTCCCTTCCTCCCTTTTTAAAAGCTGGATAAATCCATATCCAGGTAGGTGTATACCACATTTTATCTGTTCATTTGCTGGATACTTGAATTGCTTCCACTTTCTAATGTGAATGCTGCTGCTATGAACATGGTCATACCAGTATCTGTTTGAGACTCTCCCTTCAGTTATTTGGGGTATATATTCAAGAGTAGAATTGCTGACTCATATGGTAATTCTATGTTTAATTTTTTTTGAGGAACTGCCATGGTGCTTTTCGTAGCAGGTGTGTACCCGAGCAGGGCCCTGTGAGGCTCCTGGGCACACAAGCGTTTCTGTGCCCTCCATTTCTTGTTTTTAGGGAATAAGCTTCAGTCTCTATGACCTTCCCTAAATTCCAAAGGGCAGTTGCTAATCTGGGAAGGGAAGGGATGCAGAGACCAGGGAGGAGAAGTCAAGAGACAATAGTGCAGGAGTTCCCACGGGGCAGTGGTTAAGGAATCCGACTAGGAGCCATGAGGTTGCGGGTTCAATCCCTGGCAGTGGGTCAGGGATCTGGTGTTGCCGTGTACTGTGGTTTGCAGAAGCGGCTCGGATCTGGCGTTGTTGTGGCTCTGGCATAGGCCAGCAGGTATAGCTCCAATTGGACCCCTAGGCTGGGAACCTCCATATGCCTTGGGTGCGACCCCTACAAAGAAAAAAAAAAGAGAGAGAGAAAGAGAGAGATAATAGTGCAGCCTTGGGGCTGGGTCCTGGTTCCTCCTTAAGGAATATGTACAACAATACATTTGAGCTTTTCTGAGAACTAAAACCTGCAACAAACAAAAGAACTCTTTCATGGGGGCAGGGGCAGAAGGACCACCAAAACCAGTCCTGGGGCCACTAAACACCAGCTTTGAAAGACAATGCAAACTTGCCTCTACCCTGATCCTTATCTGAGCCCTATTTTCCACTTCCCAAACTATAAAACCATTTTCCTAATCCCTTCCAAGGGGGGCACAGTCTTTAAGGCATTAGCCTGCTGTTGCCCCCTTTGCCTGGCAAAGCAATAAAGCTATCTTTTCCTCCTTCACCCAAAACTCTGTTTCTGCATTTCTGTTCGACTCTGGCAGACAGAGGCCAAGTTTTGGCAACTTGTGCACTATTCTTCGTTCTCACCAGCAACGCACAAGGGTTCCAATTTCTCTACATCTTTGTGGGATTTTTTTGTAGTTAAAATGGCTAAGGAAATACCTGCCTCTTAGTAGGTAGGAGCTTGGATTGCTAGTCATCCTGCAATGAATGCGATTCTCCCTCACAACGAAGAATTGTCCTCCCAGCCTGGAGTTTTGCTTTTTTTGTTTGTTTTGTTTTTGTTTTGTTTTGCTCTTTTTAGGGCCACTTTTGCGGCCCATGGAAGTTCCCAGACTAGGGGTCGAATTGGAGCTGGAGTTGCTGGCCTACGCCACAGCCACAGCCAATGCCAGATCCACAGCTCACTGCATCGCCGGATCATTAACCCACTGAGTGAGGCCAGGGATCGAACACATGTCCTCATGGATACTAGTTGGGTACGTTACCCCTGAGCCACAACAGGGACTCCACATTTTTGAATATTGAGTTACATATTCTCAATATTTTGAATATCGGGTCACGGAGTATTGGCTGTTCACATAGGTGGAAAATGTGTTGATAGTGATCTAACCCTAGACCTGAATTTCACTTTATCTACAACACAAATGATTTTTTTTTTTCCTGGGCATCTATCCAGAGGAAACCATGACTCGAAAAGACACATGTAGTCCAGTGTTCATTGCAGCACTCTATGCAATAGCCAGGTCATGGAAACAACCTAAATGCCCATCGACAGAGGAGTGGATAGAGAAGATATGGTACATACACACAATGGAATATTACTCAGCCATTAAAAGGAATGAATTACCAACATTTATAGCAACAAGGATGGACCTAGAAATTATCATGCGAAGTGAAACCAGTCAGACAATTAGACAGCAACACCCAATGCTACCGCTTACATGTGGAAACTAAAAAAAGGACACAAAAGGAATTCCCATCGTGGCTCAGTGGTTAATGAATATCTAGGAACCATGAGGTTGCGGGTTCGATCCCTGGCCTTGCCCAGTGGGTTAAGGATCCGGCGTTGCCGTGAGCTGAGGTGTAGGTTGCAGACGCGGCTCGGGTCCCGCGTTGCTGTGGCTGTGGCGAAGGCCGGCGGCTACAGCTCCTGTTAGACCCCTAGCCTGGGAACCTCCATATGCTGCAGGTGTGGCCCTAGATAAGGCAAAAAAGACAAAAATAAATAAATAAATAAATAGATAAATAAATAAATAAATAAAGGACACAATGAACTTCTTTGCAGAACAGATACTGACTCACAGACTTTGGAAAACCTGGGTTTCCAAATAAGACAGTCTGGGGGGTGGGGGGATGCACTGAGGGTTTGGGTCTGAAATGCTATCAAATTGAGTTGTACACCTATAATTATAATAAAATTCATTAAGCAATGGAAAAAAAAAGGAAAAAAATGATTTTTTCACATTCTTTCAAAATACAATGAATCCCACTTGGATAACCATGTAAATTGAAACAGCAATTGCATTCTGCTTTGTGAGAGCATTAGAGCTGCTCACTGTTTCTGAAAATCCCGTCACGGATGGCAACAGTCTCATGGGATCTGAGTTGCCAATGCATCACACTCGTTTTAGTCTGCGGAATTAACTGTCCTATTCCTGGAGTTGACGTGGGCAGCAAACATCTGACTACCTACTTTTTTTTTCCTTTTTTAGGGCTGCACATGGGGCATATGGAGGTTCCCAGGTTAGGGGTCAAGTCGGAGCGACAGCTGCCAGCCTGCACCACAGCCACAGCAATGAGGGGTCCCAGCCCTGTCTGCAGCCTACATCACAGCTCATGGCAATGCCAGATCCTTAACCCAGTGAGCGAGGCCAGGGATCAAACCTGCATCCGCATTCATTTCTGTTGCACCATGATGGGTTCTCCCTAATGACCCTATGTTAACTCAGTTACCTTTTAAAGAACTTAGTCACAGTCTGAGGTCCTGGGGCTCAGGCCTTCAATATATGAATTTGGGGTTGGGACACAATTTAGCCCATTACACTTGCTTCTCAGTAAAATAAAGGGAATTCCCACTGTTGCTCAGAAGTTAAGAACCTGACTCGTATCCTTGAAAATCCAAGTTTGAGCCCTGACCTCACACAGTGGGTTAAGGATCCAGCCCTGAGGAGTTCCCGTCATGGCTCAGTGGAAACGAATCTAACTAGAATCCATGAATGCAGGTTCTATCCCTGGCCTTACTCAGTGGATCGGGGATCTGGCGTTGTCATGAGCTGCGGTGTAAGTCGCAGACGCGGTTTGGATCTGGTGTTGGCCGTGGCTGTGGTGTGGGCTAGTGTCTATAGCTCTGATTTGATTCCTAACCTGGTAACCTCCATACGCCTCGGGGGTGGCCCTAAAAAGACAACAACAACAGCTACAAAAAAAGACCCCGGCATTGCTGCAAGCTGTGACATGTTTTATAGATGCAACTTAAAACTGGTGTTGCTGTGGCTGTGGCATATGCCAGCAGCCGCAGCTCTGATTCCACACCTAACCAGGAAATTCCATATGCCACAGATGTGGCCCTAAAAAAGCAAAAAAATAAAATAAAATAAAATAAATAACAAGGTCCTGTTTCCACATGAACCGTTTTCTGCCATAAAAATGTAATTACAGCATGAAGCTATAATGAGGCTAATAATTATTTTATAGCATGCTAAAAGTTATTTTATACTTTGAGTCAGATTCTCACAATGTCACTGGTGATATGAAGAAGACCCAGATGCATGCCAGCAAAGCAAGTTCCCTTCCTAAGAGGGTCCATGATTTGCAGTATTTGAACCGAGTCATGCTTTCTTCCTTTGGGGTCAGCAGTCAATCAACCCACATTTACTGGATACCCACAGGGTGTACCACATTTTACTAGGTATGGGGATGAACTAAAAATAAACAGAAGCTTGACTCATGCCCTGAAGGAGCTTTTAATTTCCGGGGGACAGAGAACTTTCCTACTGAATATAAACACACTCATCATGAAACATTGCATGTGGGGTTGAGAGACTAGTAGTCTAATTTATTTTGTGGAGAGTAACATATTCTGTAATTAAGGGACTGCAATGCAATGGAGTCAGCCAGGAATAGCCTGTAGACTTTTTTTTTCGTCTTTTTGCTTTATCTAGGGCCGCACCCGCGGCATATGGAGGTCCCCAGGTTAGGGGTCTAACAGGAGCTGTAGCTGCCGGCCTTCGCCACAGCCACAGCAACGTGGGATCCAAGCCGTGTCTGCGACCTACACCACAACTCATGGCAATGCTGGGTCCTTAACTCATTGGACGAGGCCAGGGATTGAACCTGCATCCTCGTGGATACTAGTCGGATTTGTTTCCACTGTGCCACAACAGGAACTCTGGGAATTTTTTTTTTTTTGCCACACCTGCCGCAGTTGGAAGTTCCTGGGTCAGGGATTGAATCTTAGCTGCAGCTGCAATCTTCGCCACAGCTGTGGCAACACCAGATCCTTAACCCACTGTGGGGGTGTCGCGGGGGATGACTGGGTCTGGGGACAGGAGGGAGAGATTCCCCTGGGAGAGTGCGGGCTGGGCTTTCTAACTCGCTGAGCGTGAACCCCTTAGAAGCTGGGGTTGGCAGAACCCCCCTCACATCCCATTGCTTGTTTCACTGAAAATTATTTCTTGGTATGGTTAGAAGAGATTAAAAAGGGAAAAAACAAAAAAAAGTAAAATTTTCTCTTAGAGATGCTGAAAAGTCCACAGGTATTATTCCACACAATCCAGAGCAGTTGAATAGATTAATTCTTATAGGCAAGAGTGTGAGTATGTGTGTAAATGAGTGTGTGTTATTCATGGAAGCGTGCGTGTTATTCACGGGAGCATGTGTGAGGGAGAGCGTGTGTGTGCGTGCGTGCGTGTGTGTGAGAGGTGAGTGCATACGTGCACGGGTGCGTGAGTGATTGAATAGTGAGTGCCTGTGAATGTGTGAGTGAGTGAGTGTATATGAGTGTGTGTATGAGAGAGTGTAGGTTAGTGGGAATGTGTACGTGGGTGTGGCCACATGAGTGTGTGCAGATGTGTGTGAGAATGTGTGCGTGTGAGAGTGAGTCTATGTGTCTGCACGCTGGCCCTAGAGGTCACGGTATTTCTCTTCTGTTGCAGCTGTAACAAGATGACACTTATTTAGTGGCTTGAAACAACACAGATTTATCAATCCTATATTTCTGGAGGTCAGCGGTACAAAATGGGTCTCATCGGGCTAAAAGCAAGGTGTTGGCAGGGCCAGTGTTCCCTCTGGAGATTCTAGGGGCAAACTGGTTCCTTGCCTTTTTCAGCCTCCAGCGGCTGCCCGTGTTTCTTGACTTGTGACCCTTCTTCCTCCTCCAAAGCCAGCAATGGTAGGCAGAGTCTTCGCATTGAATATTATGATCTATTCTTCTGTCCTGTCTTCCACTTTTAAGGATTCTTGTGATTACACTGGGCCCACCCTGGATAATACAGTATAATTTATCTTAAGGTCAGGTGATTAGCGATCTTAATTCTGTCTGCAGCCTCAGTCCCTCCTTGCTATGGAACATAACATATTCATGGGTTGCAGAGATTAGGAGGGGTCATTATTTAGCCTACCACAGTCACCACGGTGATAACTAGAAGAACTTTCCGAAAGCAGAAATGCCTCTTTCACCTTTCTCCAAACATTGATGTGCCTTGGGGGCAGGGGACAGGCAGTGGGTTGGAGAGGCAGATGCGTTTAGTAAAAGTGGTTCAGGTCCACTTGCATTGAGATCCACCGGATGCAAAGTTATCCTGATGCTTCCTGCGGTGGTGCAGTAGGTTAAGTATCCAACTGCAGCAGCTCGGGTTACCGTGGAGGTACTGGTTCGATCCCTGGCCCGGCACAGTGGGTTAAAGGATCTGGCATTCCTGCAGTGCAGGACACAGCTGTGGCTGGATTCAATCCCTGGCCTGGGAACTTCCATATGTCATGGATGCAGCCATTAAAATAAAAAAAGTTCCAAGATTAATGCTTTGCCTTTTTTAACCAAAAGAGATGTGGATTTTGACCTTCGGATTGTTTAATTCTCTTGACTAACAAAGTATATCTGTCTCTATGTGTCTTAAAAGCAATTACAATAATTGGATAAGATGCTCACATAGTTTTGCTGCATTTGCTGCCTGAGGCACCTAATGAGATGAAGAGGTGAAAGTCTACATAAATGTGCTTGTGTTCACTCGGAGGACCACGGCATCAAGAAGATGCAGACAAATTGGCAGAGGTTCAGAAGAGATCAGCTAAAATGATGAAAAAAGAGAAGATTGAAACAGCTAGGCAGGGAATGCTTCACTAAGCAGTCAGCCAGCTGGAAGAGAGCCGGCTCTAGGACTTCTATGAATATTTTCAAACTATGACAAAGAGAGGACATAATTACTTTTGCATTTTGGTTGGTCTGAGAAAATGCACTGTGTATAGACACAAAGAAAGAAAAAACCACTACTTGGTGACAACCCTAAGAGAATCAAATCATTTTACCTTAACTTGCAGTTGATCGCAACTTAAAATTCTTTTTTCTCATTGGGCGATTGCTAGGTTGACCAGTTGTTCCGGGTTTCCTAGACCCAAGAATTTTCCTGGAATGCAAGACTGTTGGTGTTAAAATCGATACTGTCCAAGGCAAACCAAAACAGCTTGTCTCGATACTGACTGCACTGCTGCTTGTTTCCCTGCATGTCAGGGTCATGATCTAGGTCTAAACTGTCTGTCCACCTGGGGACATTGGTAACCAGAAATTATGTTTTTTTTTCCTTAATGGATTTTATTTCAATTATAGGTGTACATAAATCATCACAAGTCAATTTTACAGATTTTATATCCCAAACCCACAGTGCATCCCCTCACCCCCCAGATTGTCTTATTTGAAAAACCAAGGTTTTCCAAAGTCTGTGTGAGTCATTGTCTGTTCTGTAAAAAGGTTTATTGTGTCTTTTTAGTTTCCACTTGTAAGCGGTAGCATTGGGTGTTGCTGTCTAATTGTCTGACACTTCGCATGACAATTTCTAAGTCCATCCATGTTGCTATAAATGTTGGTAATTCATTCCTTTTAAGGGCTGAGTAACATTCCATTGTGTGTATGTACCACATCTTCCCTATCCACTCTTCAGTCGATGGGCATTTAGGTTGTTTCCATGACCTGGCTATTGCATAGAGTGCTGCAATGAACACTGGACTACATGTGTCTTTTCGAGTCATGGTTTCTGCTGGATAGATGCCCAGGAGTGGGATTGCTGGATCAAATGGTAATTCTATTTTGAGTTTTCTGAGGCATCTCCATACTGTTTTCCACAGTGGCTGCACCAATTTGCATTCCCACCAACAGTGTAATAGAGCTCCTTTTTCTCCACACCCTCTCCAGCACTAATTGTTTGTAGAGTTTTTGATGATGGCCCTTCTGGCTGGTGTAAGGTGGTACCTCATAGTGGTTTTGATTTGCATTTCTCTAATGAGGAGTGATGTTGAACATCTTTTCATGTGTTTATTTGCCATCTGCATGTCTTCTTTGGAGAACTGTCTGCCTAGATCCTCTGCCCATTTTTTGATGGGGTTGTTTGTTTCTTTGGTGTTGAGCTGTAGGAGCTGTTTGTAAATTTTGGAGATTAATCCCTTGTCAGCTGAATCATTTGCAAGTATTTTCTCCCATTCTGTGGGTTGTCTTTTCGTCTTGTTTAGAGTTTCCTTAGCTGTGCAGAAACTTTGAAGTTTAATTAAGTCCCATTTGTTTATTTCTCTTTTAATTGTCCTTACTCTGACACATGGATCTGAGAAGATGTTGCTTCATTTATGTCAGAAAAGTGTTTGGCCTATGTTTTCCTCTAAGAGTTTTATAGTATCTGGTCTTATATCTAGATCTTTAATCCATTTTGAGTTTATTTTTGTGCATGGTGTTAGGAAGTGTTCTAGTTTCATTTTTTTACATGTAGCTGTCCAGTTTTCCCAGCACCACTTATTGAAGAGGCTGTCTTTTGCCCAATGTATATTCTTGGCTCCTTTGTCATAGATTAGTTGACTCTAGATGTGTGGATTTAATTCTGGGCTTTCTATCCTGTTCCACTGATCTATATTTCTGTCTTTGTGCCAATACCATACGGTTTTGATGACTGTAGCTTTGTAGTAGAGTCTGAAGTCAGGGAGCCTGATTACTCTAGCTCCATTTTTCTTTTTCAGGATGTCTTTGGCTATTCTGGGTTTTTTGTGTTTCCAGACAAACTTTAAACTATTTTGTTCTAGTTCTGTAAAAAAGGTCCTTGGTAATTTGATAGGGATTGCACTGAATGTGAAGATTGCCTTGGGTAGTATAGTCATTTTGATAATATTGACTCTTCCAATCCAAGAGCATGGTATGTCTTTCCACCTGTTCAAGTCATCCTTGATTTCTTTCATCAGTGCCTTATAATTTTCAGAGTACAGGTCTTTTGTCTCTTTGGGCAGGTTTATTCCTAAGTATTTGATTCTTTTTGATGTGATGGTAAACGGGATTGCTTCCCTAATTTCTCTTTCTGATCTTTCATTGTTGGTATATAGAAATGCAGTTGATTTCTGTGTATTAATTTTGTATCCTGCGACTTTGCCAAATTCATTGATGAGCTCTAACAGTTTTCTGGTAGAGTCTTTAGGATTCTCTAGGTATAGTATCATGTCATCTGCAAAAAGTGATAGTTTTACTTCTTCCTTCCCAATTTGGATTCCTTTTATTTCTTTTTCTTCTCTGATTGCTGTAGCTAGGACTTCCAAAATTATGTTGAATAGTAGTGGCGAGAGTGGACATCCCTGTCTTGTTCTTGATCTCAGCGGGAATTCTTTCAGCTTTTCACCATTGAGAATGATGTGAGCTCTGGGTTTGTCATAGATGGCCTTGATTATGTTGAGGTTGGTTCCCCCTATGCCCACTTTCTGAAGGGTTTTTATCAGAAATGGGTGTTGGATTTTGTCAAAGGCTTTTTCT
>PVHT020000170.1:1118852-1134755 GCA_004024745.2 Catagonus wagneri
AGAGGCACTGAGGGAGGACTCCAGACAGAGGTGACAGATGTGCTAATTCAGGGAGGTGGTCAAGGAAGGCCCAGTGGGTTCTGAGGCTGGGGGATGGGGATGAAGAGCTGGGCCAGGAGAGCCAAGTGCCAGGTGACATCAGAGAGCAGGGTGGGCCTGGAGGAAGGCCTAAGGATGACAGGTTGAGGACTTTGAACCTGACCCCCAAAGGCAGTGGGGAGTCTGAGAGCTGGAGAAGCATTTTAAACAGGAGAGTGTACAGATCTGTGTGTGTAGGAAGCTAATGGGCATTGTGTTAGTTTGTTGCCATAACACAACATCTCAGCCTGGGTGGCTAAGACAACAGACATTAATTTTCTCACAGTCCTGGAGGCTGGAAGACTGAGACCAAGGCATTGGCAAGTTCTGTTTCTTCTGAGTTCTCTCCCCTTGGCTTGCCGATGGCCATCCTTCCCAGGCTAGGGGTCTAATCAGAGCTGTAGCCGCCGGCCTACGCCACAGCCACAGCAACGCGGGGTGCGAACCGCCTCTGCGACCTACACCACAGCTCACGGCAACGCCGGCTCCTTAACCCACTGAGCAAGGCCAGGGATCGAACCCGCAACCTCATGGTTCCTAGTTGGATTCGTTAACCACTGAGCCACGACGGGAACTCCAGACAGTGGCCCCCTTTTGAGAAGAGGCTGAGGGCTGAAACCAAGGCAGGCACCCAAAAGGAAGGGACAGATTTGGAGCCGTTAACTCAGCGTTCCGACCTAGTGTCGGTCAGTATTTGACAAACGAATGACTCTCATCCTGTAAGTTTAGGATGTAACAGAGCCCCCGATTGCAAAGTGATGAGACCCAGTTCTCAGCGGAGCACCCAGGACCTGCTGCTTCGCTAGGAGTCGGACTTTGCTGTGTCTTGTCCCCGGAACTCCTTCTCCTGTTAATGAATTCTGCTTCTCCACGGGCCCAAAACCTTAAGCGGGGGCCTTGACCAGCTCGAAACAAATGAACTGATACGTTTTCTCACATCCCAAAGAAGTGGTGGGTGACAGGTCTGATTTTCAAGAACGAGCCTATCTAGACAAATCACTTGGAGGGACCCAGATGCAGTGAGAATGTTCCTTTGTTTCCTCTTAAAACACGTTATTCCTATTTTGTGCCTCTTCAGCAGGGTAAGGCCAATCTGGATGAGATCACTTAGATTAGATACTTGTTTTTGACTCAAGGCCAGAGGGAACTGGGCCAGAGAGATCTCCGATTTCATTGAAAAATAGCCTCCAAGCCTGAGCAACTTCTAAAACGCAACATCTAAAGCCTCCCCTTTGAGTCATCACCCCAGAATTGGACTCTTCTGCCTTTTCTTCTTCCACACTCCTTCCTGCCGCTGGCTCATCGCCACTGAACTGTCTACTTTAAATGGGTGAATTGCATGGTATATGGATTATATCTTTTTTTTGTTGTTGTCTTTTTGCTTTATCTAGGGCCGCACCAGTGGCATATGGAGGTTCCCAGGCTAGGGGTGGATTATATCTTTTAAAAAGCCATTAAAGGAGTTCCCGTCGTAGCTCAGTGGTTAATGAATCCGACTAGGAACCATGAGGTTGTGGGTTCGATCCCTGGCCTTGCTCAGTGGGTTAAGGATCCGGCGTTGCCGTGAGCTGTGGTGTAAGTTGCAGACGCGGCTAGGATCCCATGTTTCTGTGGCTGTGGTGAAGGCTGGCAGCTACAGCTCCTGTTAGACCTCCATATGCCGCGGGTGCGGCCCTAGATAAGGCAAAAAGACCAAAAAATAAATAAATATAATAAATAAAAAAATAAAAATAAAAAGCCATTAAAAAGGGAGAATCTAGGGAGTTCCCATTGTGGCTTAGTGTTAATAAACCCGATTCCAACTAGTATCCATGAGGATGCAGGTGCGATCCCTGACTTTGCTCAGTGGGTTAAGGATCCAATGTTGCTATGAGCTGTGGTGTAGGTCACGGAGAAGGCTGGGATCCGGCATTGCCATCACTATGGCATACGTTGGCAGCTGAAACTCAGATTAGATCCCTAGCCTGAGAACTTCCATATGCAGTGGGTACAGCCCTAAAAAGACAAAAAAAGGGGGGTGGAGAGGAAAAATAAAAGAGGAGAGGAGTTCCTGTAGCAGCACAGTGGTTAACAAATCCGACGAGAAACCATGAGGTTGCAGGTTCGATCCCTGGTCTTGCTCAGTGGATTAACAATCCAGCGTTGCCGTGAGCTGTGTTGTAGGTTACAGACGTGGCTCAGATCTGGCATTGCTGTGGCTGTGGCGTAGGCCGGCAGCTGTAGCTCCAATTTGACACCTAGCCTGGGAACTTCCATATGCCACACCTATGGCCCTAAAAAGCAAAAAACAAAACAACAACAACAACAAAACAACAACAAAAAGAAGAGAATCTAGGGAGTTCCCTGGTGGCCAGCAGGTTAAGTACCTGGCATTATCCCTGCTGTGGCACTGGTTAGATCCCTGGCCCAGGAATTTCGGCAAGCCCCCAGGGCACTCCGCTCCCAAAGGGCACAGCACAATAAATACAGAATGATACAATCTATAGAAAATTCAGAATCTGGCAACACTAAACAATATGACTCTGAGGAATAGGTGGCAAAGCTAAAGAAATCCAGGGAATGGCCCCGCAAATGTCACAGGAGTGTTCACTCTAGGAGTCCAGAGGGGGAAAACATGAGTGGGAGTGGGGCAGTGGTGAGCACAGAAGCCAGTGGCCATTGAGCAAACTTGACATACCTGAGACGTACTGTGCGAGTGGTGGTTTCATAGGTGTGATACTTTTTTTTTTGGTCTTTTGTCTTTTTAGGGCCGCAGTCATGACATAGGGAGGTTCCTAGGCTAGCGGGCTAATCCGGGTTATAGCCGCCGGCCTACGCCACAGCCACAGCAATGCCAGATCTGAGCCGCATCTGCGGCCTACACCACAGCTCACGGCCATGCTGGATCCTTAACCCACTGAGCGAGGCCAGGGATGGAATGCGCATCCTCATGGATCCTAGTCAGGTCCGTTAACCACTGGGCCTTGATGGGAACTCCAGTGTGGTCTTTTTTTCTTTTTTCTTTTTGTCTTTTATCGTTTTAGGGCCGCACCCGTGCCGTGTAGAGGTTCCCAGGATAGGGGTCGAATGGGAGCTGTACCCACTGGCCTACACCACAGCCACAGCAATGCAGGATCCGAGCTGCGTCTGCAACCTACACCACAGCTCATGGCAACGCCGGATCCTTAACCCACTGAGCAAGGCCAGGGATCAAACCCGCAACCTCAGGGTTCCTAGTCGGATTCGTTTCCGCTGCGCCATGACGAGAACTCCGAACAGTTTAACCCTGGACGTGCACATAGGAATGTCACGAAATACTTTGTTACGCAATGAGGCATCTCAGAGATGGCAGCTATTAACCGTTGGCACATTGTAGGTTCCTGGGTAATCACAGGGTCTTTCTAACTTCTTTTGGGGCCTAGTCCCTTGAGGAGCCTGCCCCTCTTTGTAGCTCCATCCTGTGTGGTATCGAAGTCTGACCTGCAGTCCTCGCTCCCACAGCTTCCCCAGACCGCAGAACAAGACGAGACCTGTCGGCTTCTCAGGGCTTTAGCCTGGGGCCTTGATGGTACAGATTTGAGCGGATTCGCTCTTGCTTGCCAGCTCAGAAAATTCTCCCGGAGTGAGTTCTCAGAAGTTCTGGCTTCCCATTGTCCTGGGAAACTTCCCTGGCTGTGGCTTGGGGGAGGAGCAGAGTTGAAGGTCCCAGGAAGAAGAGACTCCTGGGCCAGGAGGGATGAATGGTTGCAGGTGAGTGACTGGGTCAGTGGAGCCACAGGCATGACAGCTGAGTCCCACAGCCACAGCAACACGGGATCCGTGCCTTGTCTGCAGCCTACACCACAGCTCACGGCAACGCCGGATCCTTAACCCACTGAGTAAGGCCAGGGATCGAACCCGCAACCTCATGGTTCCTAGTCGGATTTGTTAGCCACTGAGCCATGACGGGAACTCCGGTTAGATAATTTTAGAAGGTTTCATGAGTCCACTTCTTGCATCTCCTCATATCTAGAGAAACACTAAAACCCTTCTTGGTGGTGTCTGCTCCTCGTGACGAGTGTAACCTCCTCAGACGGGGCAGCAAACTTTGTAAGATGCATGCACAACTGCAGAAGCCTCACCCTCCTTCAGCTTTATCACCTCTATCTTGCTATTTCCGCTCTTTTCTATGGGGCAGTGTTTTGGAGCTGTCTGAAATACTGCCTCCTGGTTGATAGTTAAGTGGACGAAACAAAAGATGTTGAAGCAGAAGAATAACACACGTGGTCGGTGTAGGAGCGTGGGCTTCGGTGCGTTCTTTGATACAGCCATTGACTAACATTTGTGGATTAAGGGCTCCAGGGAGTAACATCCCCACAGGCTTTGTTTACCTGCGCCCAGATGGCCATCAATCTCTAACCCCCTGTGACTCAGTTTATGGGAAGAAAAGGGCAAAGAAACCATGAGACCTATAAGGCATTCCCACACCTAAAACCCCTATTGGATAATGGCTGATATAAGTAACTGAGCAAGGTCAGTGGGAGAAATCCACATCTTTCTGGACCCCACGTTGGTACCACCCCATCTTTAAGGGATATAAGCCCCTACAGGACAATGGGGCGGGGGGGGGGGCTCTTCTTCCCCCTCCCTGCAGCCCTGGGAGCTATTTGTTTTCCTGTAATAAAGACTTCGCTTGCTTGCTGCCTGTGTGTGTTGCTGGAGTTCATTCTTCAACTGCAAGAACAAGAACGTGGATTCCGGTAACATCTTCCCAGCGTCAATGTCACAGTCAACTACTCCCAAGGGTGAGCCAGTGAGCCCTGAGGGAACACGGGAAAGAAAGAAGACCAGAAGACCGGCTGGCAGCTGAGGTGCATATCAAAGGAGTGATTCCATTAAGGCCAGACCTTTCATCTTCCCATAGAAACTGGTTTTCTGTAAATCTGGTTTTCTCTAAACCTTTTTTTCCTATTACCTTCCCTTTGTTGCAAAACTCTTAAATCATAGCCCCCCCCAATCTCCACATTGCTGTTTCTCAGGGCCTCCTGAGATGCTGTGTTTCCCAAGCTCCAGCCTTAATTTTGCCCCAAATAAAACTTACCTCTCAACTTTTAGGTTCTACATTTTGTTTACTTGTTTGTTTGCTTTTTAGGGCCGCACCGCGGCATACGGAGGTTCCCAGGCTAGGGGTCGATATGGGAGCCACAGCAATGAGGGATCCAAGCCACATCGGCAACCTACACCACAGTTCACGGCACCGCCAGATCCTTAACCCACTGAGCGAGGCCAGGGATGGAACCCGCAACCTCATGGTTACTAGTTGGATTTGTTTCCACTGCGCCACATCAGGAACTCCCAACTTCTGCATTTTTTTTTTTTTAAGTCAACATCTCCAAAGTGGGGCAATGCTGTTCACGTTAGGAGGGCTTAGCGGTGGCCCTAGACTCTGAATAAGGAATCTTTTTTTCTCTTCTCAGGGACAGGTCTGTGAAGCAATTTGGGCCAATGAGATGAGAAGGGAAATCTGGTAGGGATTTAGCGGAAATGTTCCTTTGCTTTCACTGATTGATTATTTTTCTATTTCTGCCACACCTGCAGCTTATGGAAGTTCCTGGGCCAGGGATCGAATCTGAGCTGCAGCTGCAACCTGTGCCACAGCTGTGGCAATGCCAGATTCTTAAGCCAATGTGCCACAGCAGGAACTCCTTCTTTGATTTTAAAACAGGTGAGCGTGCTCCTTTTTCAGCTTCTGGGTGGACTGTGAAGAGGTGATGCCTGGAACTTTGGGGGACCATTTGAGGAGCTCAAGCAAAGGATAAATCAACATATTAAGGATGGTAAGAAGGGAAAAAATAGGATTTCCCATAGTGGCGCAGCAGAAACCAATCTGACTAGGGACTGTGAGGTTGCAGGTTCGATCCCTGGCCTCGCTCAGCGGGTTAAGGATCTGGCATTGCCATGGGCTGTGGTGTAGGTCGCAGATGAGACTTGGATCAGGCATTGCTGTGGCTGTGGTGTAGGCCGGCAGCTGTAGCTCTGATTCTACCCCTAGCCTGGGAACCTCCCTATGCCGCAGGTGCGGCCCTAAAAAGACAGAAAACAAAGAAACAAAACTGAGAACTACAAGGAGAGAAAGAAAAGAGAGAAGGAAACTTTGGAAATGGGGAAATTGTTTGAGAGAATAGAGTGAGATTGAAGAGATGGAACAAAGTGGGTGAAGATGGAGAGGAAAGGAGAAACATGTAATCCAGAAATGCTCAATGGAGTTCCCGTCGTGGCTCAGTGGTTAACAAATCTGACTAGGAACCATGAGGTTGCAGGTTCAATCCCTGGCTTTCCCCGGTATGTTAAGGATCTGGCATTGCCGTGAGCTGTGGTGTAGGTCGCAGACACGGCTCAGATCCCACATTGCTGTGGCTGTGGTGAAGGCCGGCAGCTACAGCTCCTGTTAGACCCCTAGCCTGGGAACCTCCATATGCCGCGGGTGCGGCCCTAGATAAGGCAAAAAGAAAAGAAAAAACCCCCCAAACTAAACATGGTCAAGAAATGCTTCTCATCTCATCCACTGCAGGTGTCCTTTCTGTTCTTAAAAATGGTGCTGGGGAGTTCCTGTTGTGGCTTAGCAGTAATGAACCCAGCTGGTATCCATGAGGATGCAGGTTCGATCCCTGGCCTTGCTCAGTGGGTTAAGGATCCGGCTTTGCCAGGAACTGTGGTGTAGGTGGAAGATGTGGCTCAGATCCTGGCTTTGCTGTGGCTGTGGTGTAGAACAGCAGCTGCAGTTCTGATTTGACCTCTTGCCTGGGAACATCCATATGCAGCCAGTGCAGCCCTTAAAAAAAAAGAAAAAAATTTTGCTGGCGTCATTTCTTTCCCAAATGCCCCTCTCACCTTGTTTTCTCAGCCAGAAAGTAGAAAATATGCCGGGGTGGGTTTTGATGAAAATGTCTGCTGTCCTAGCATCTTAGATACCACGGGGCCCATGTTTCTTTTCTATCCAAATGGGAGCTTCCTTTTAGGTTCTCTTGTGTACACTGTTTTTCTGGGTACTTGCCTCTGAATTTTCCTTTTCTCCTAACTTGCAGGTCTCCAATTCAGGCCTGCTCTGTGCACTTTACTTCTTCCAGGAAGATACCCTGTTTTCATCGTTATGTACAGCACCTGGCCATCTTTCTCGGAGAGCAGGATTGTTTGATGTCGGGGGCCCAAGAGGCTTCACTGAACATTGAGATGTAGGTGGCAAGAATTTAAATTCACATTTAATAACCAGCTTGTCTTTTTTTTTAATACTTAAAGACTTTTTTTTTCCAAAAGAAAAAAAAAACCCAATTATGCACAAAAGAAATTCACTTAGGATTAATTCACTGGGAATTAAATTGAAAAAAGGTAAGGATGTTAGCAATCCTTTTAAAAAATAATTCAAATTAGAAACACTAATTATAGGATCTTCTTTATATAACATGAAACCCAGTTCTCTGAGGCCTGGGGAAGGAGGGCTGTAAAGCAGCCTCGCAGATAACCAGGTTTCTCATTTATGGGGGAATCTGTGAGAATGAGGAATAAAATTTCCCCTAAGGATCTCCTGCCCCATTCTGCTGCTAATCTGTGACTGTTTCTGGGGACACCTGCTGCGTCCAGCGCTGCAGGGAAGTGGGGAATCCTGGAAGAGGGACGGCGTGCTATAACAAAACACGCAGACTCTTTTAGGTTTAGAAAGTGGGGCACCAGGAGGCGCTCTGTTCCGCAGAACAAAAGGCACCTAGGTTTCAGGTCACATGCCTTTTATTGAGGAACATGATGAGATTAGTGTGGAAGGTGACAAGATTAGTGGGTGGGAATAAACAATAATGAGGTTATCTTCTTCATGATATCAAAGGGTGTATCTTTTTTTTTTTTTTTTTTGTCTTTTGGCCTTATCTAGGGCCTCACTCGCGGCATGTGGAGGTTCCCAGGCTAGGGGTCCAACAGGAGCTGTAGCTGCCGGCCTTCGCCACAGCCACAGCAACGGGGGATCCGAGCCACCTCTGCAACAGCTCATGGCAACGCCGGATCCTTAACCCACTGAGCAAGGTCAGGGATTGAACCCACAACCTCATGGTTCCTAGTCTGATTCGTTATGCACTGAGCCACGGTGGGAACTCCAAAGGGTGTATCCTTAAGACATAATGCAGTTGTTTATATAATAATATGGTTAATGCATTAAGTCCTTTATCTTGTCTTTGAAGGAGATTCTGTTACTTCAGAACTCTGTGTCCATGGAGTTCCTGTCGTGGCTCAGTGGTTAACGAATCCGACTAGGAACCAAGAGGTTGTGGGTTCGATCCCTGACCTTGTTCAGTGGGTTAAGGATCTGGCGTTGCCGTGAGCTGTGGTGTAGGTTGCAGACGTGGCTTGGATCCCGCGCTGCTGTGGCTGTGGCGATGGCCAGCAGCTACGGCTCCTGTTAGACCCCTAGCCTGGGAACCTCCACATGCCGCGAGTGCGGCCCTAGATAAGGCAAAAAGACAAAAAAAAGAAAAAAAAAGAACTCTGTGTCCACAGAGATTTGCCTTCTGCAGAGTTCAGCTCTTCCACGGTCTCCAGCAGAGACCAAAGGACATATTAGGACCAACATTTAATTCAGAAGCAAGATCTAAATCTTCATCATCTTGGACTCAAAATCAGGAAGGAAGGAAGCCGAGAGGTTTCCGGGGTCCCTCTGATCTGATCAGGACCATGCAGTGAGTGAGCAATAAAGCTGGGATTTCTCTCTGGATGTGACTTACACAAGTTTTTGCTTTTTTCTTTTCTCCCTAAGGACAGGCGGAGGATCTCCATCAGGATCTTATGACTGGGTTTTCGTCAGACCACAGAGTAATGCCAAGATGTTTACGATGTTTTTCAGGAGTTGCCATCCTGGCTCAGGGGAAACGAATCTGACTAGCAGCCATGAGGATGTGAGTTCGATTCCTGGCTTTGTCCAGTGGGTTAAGGATCCGGCGTTGCCGTGAGCTGTGGTGTAGGTTACAGACTCGGCTCGGACCTGGCGTGGCTGTGGCTGTGGTATAGGCCAGTGGCTACAGCTCCAGTTTGACCCCTAACCTGGGAATCTCCATATGCCATAGGTGCGGCCCTAAAAAGAGAGGGAAAAAAATGTGTTTCTTTTTCTTTTTTAGCCTTCTTTAGGGCTACAGGTGCCGGCCTACACCACAGCCACAGCAACACGGGATCTGAGCCTTGTCTGTGACCTGCACCGCAGCTCATGGCAACCCTGGATCCTTAACCCACTGAGCGAGGCCAGGGATCGAATCTGCAACCTCATGGTTCCTAGTCGGATTCATTTCCACAGTGCCACAATGGGTACTCCTCTGTTAACATCTTGGTATTAACTTCTAGGTTCCAGAACCATAAGAAAATAAATTTCTGTTCTTTAAACCACCCAGTCTGTGGAACTTTGTTGGCAGTCCTAGCAAATTAATACAAGGGTTAAGAATTATTTTGTGGGATTTTAATTTCTTTCTTTTTTTTTTTGTCTTTTTTTGCCTTATCTAGAGCCGCACCCGCGGCATATGGAGGTTCCCAGGCTAGGAGTCTAACAGGAGCTGTAGATGCCGGCCTTCGCCACAGCCTCAGCAACGTGGGATCCAAGCTGCATCTGCAACCTACACCACAGCTCATGGCAGTCCTGGATCCTTAACCCACTGAGCGAGGCCAGGGATCGAACCTGCAACCTCATGGTTCTTAGTCGGATTCGTTTCCACTGTGCCATGACGGGAACTCCAAAAAAGTCCTTCCACTCTTGATTTCTGGTCACCTTGACTGCCTTCAGCCAAGAATTCCCTACTGTTAATATTATTTTTTTAAACTTATTTTATTGAAGAATTGTTGAGTTACAATGTTCTGTTAATTTCTATTGTACAGCAAAGTGATTCAGTTATACTTATGTATACAATCTTTTTCATATCCTTTTCCATTATGGTTTATCACAAGATAATGAATATAATTCCCTGTGCTGTACGTTTATTCATTTGTTATGGAATAGTTTGCATCAGTTAATTGCAAACACCCAATCTATCCTTTCCCCATCCCCTTCCCCTTGGCATCCACAACTTGTTCTCTACGATGGTGAGTCTATTTCTGTTTTGTAGGTAGCTTCATTTTTGTTGTATTTTAGAGTCCATGTATAAATGATATCATATTTATTCATCTTTTTCTGACTTACTTCACTTAGTATGATAATCCCTAATTCTGTCCATATTGCTGCAAATGGCATTATTTCACACTTTTTCATGGCTGAGTAGTATTCCATTGTATATATGTATCACATCCTTATCCATTCATCTGTTGATGGACATTTAGGTTGCTTCCATGTCTTAGCTATTGGAAATGGTGCTACTATGACGTTGAAGTGCATGTATTTTTGCAAATTAGAATTTTTCCTGATGTATGCCTAGGAATGAGTTTGCTGGATCATATAGCAACTATTTTCAGTTTGTTTTTTGAACTGGGAGGCTTCACATTTATTTGGTTATTCAGAGGAAAATATTATGCCTTTTTTCAAGCATGCCTTTTTTTTTTTTCTTCTAGGGCCACGAACACGGCATGTGGAAGTTCCCAGGCTAGAGACTGAATCAGAGCTGCAGCTGCTGGTCTATGCCACAGCCACAGCAAGGCGGGATCCTAGCCACCACAGCTTTTGGCAATGCCAGATCCTTAACTCGCTGAGCGAGACCAGGGATTGAACCTGCATCCTCATGGGCACTAGTCCGGTTTGCAACCCACTGAGCCACAGCAGGAACTCTGCCCCCCCCTTTTTTTAATTGGTATTTTATGTTATTTAAAAATTTTTATTAAAGTATAGTTGATTTACAATGTTCTGTCAGTTTTCGCTATATAGCAAAGTGACCCAGTCATACATACATACATACATATATATTCATTCATACATACATACATACATACATACATATATATTCATTCAATCTTCTATCACGTACTATCTCAAGAGATTGGATATAGTTTTGCTATAGAGCAAGACCTCATTGGGAGGTGGGGGGATGCACTGGGGGTTTGGGATACAAAATCTGTAAAATTGACTTGTGATGATTTATGCACACCTATAATTGAAATAAAATCCATTGAGAGAAAAAAAAAAGACCTCATTGCTTATCCATTCTAAATATTTTGCTTTTTTTTTTGTCTTTTTGCCTTATCTAGGGGTCACACCCACGGCATATGGAGGTTCCCAGGCTAGGGGTCTAATAGGAGCTGTAGCCGCCGGCCTTCGCCACAGTCACAGCAATGCGGGATCTGAGCCGCATCTGTAGCCTACACCACAACTCATGGCAATGCCAGATCCTTAACCCACTGAGCAAGGCCAGGGATCGAACTCGCAACCTCATGGTTTCTAGTGGGATTTGTTAACCACTGAGCCATGACGGGAACTTTAAACACTTTGCTTTTTAAGGAACTTTCATACTGTCTTCCTTAGTGGCTGTACCAATTTACCTTCCCACCAACAGAGTGGGAGGAGAAATTTTTCTTATTGTATTTCTATTTTTTTTTTTTTTTTTTTTTTTTTTTGCTTTTTAGGGATTTACTGGTGCCATATGGAAGTTCACAGGCTAGGGGTTGAATCAGAGCTGTAGCCCCTGGCCTACGCCACAGCTACAGCAATGTCAATGCCAGATCTGAGCTGTGTCTGTGAACTACACCACAACTCACCTCAATGCCAGATCACTGTCCCAGTCAGTGAGGCCAGGGGTCGAACCCACATCCTCATGGATACTAGTTGGATTCATTTTCACTGCGCCAAAACGGGAACTCCATGCATTTCCTTTTCTTATTGCTTGCACTTGTATCATACGTGTGTTAATTTTTCAGTTGTAAAATTAATAAAAATAAATATCCATCCTAGGAAGGGCCCAGCGACTTGGAAGGAGGCCAGGGCCTGGGAAGGAGATGGGCCAAGCAAAGTTTCCCAGTGGTGAGAAAAACGAGGAACATTCCAGAACACTGATGTCAAATATTTAATCTTAAGTTGCTTATGAGTTATAAACCCCTTCTATTACCTTCAAACTCTCAGTAATTCTGTTATGCAAACTGGTTTTGTGCCATTAGTTATTTGGATAAAGGAGAGGCTCAGCCTCAGGGCCAACGTGGAAAGGGGACCAGGCACATCAGTTAGGAGGCAGGAAGCAGCCCAAAATCCACTTTCTGTCTCTCTGCAGTTACCTATTCTAGATCCTTTAATTCGCTGAATTGGGCTGGGGATCAAACCCATGCCTCTGCAGCAACCCGAACTGCTGCAGAGACAATTCCAGGTCCTTAACCAGTTCCTCCACAGTGGGAGCTCCAGAACTTCTTTTTTATGGCTCAATAATATTCCATTGCTTGGACTGACCATATTTTATTTATTCATTCGTTGATGGACGCTTGCATCATTTCCACATTTTGGCTATTATGAGTAATGCTGCAGTGAAGATGGGTTTACAAGTATCTGTTTGAATCCTAATTTCCTTTTTGGGAGTGATTAAGAGCAGAATTGCTGTTATATGATAATTATATGCTTAGCTTTTTGAGGAACTACTAAACTGCTTTCCCAGTAACTGCACCAGGTTACATTTTCAACAGCAGTGGGTGGGGCTTCCAAGTTCTCCACGTTCGTTCTTATCACTCTTATTAGTTCCACTTTTTGTTTTTGTTTTAATAGTCATTCTGTTAAGTGTGAAGTGATATCTCATTGTGGTTTTCATTTGCATTTCCCTGATGACTAATGATATTGAACATCTTTTCCTGTTCTTATTGGCCATTTGCATATCTTCTCTGAAGAAATGTCTATTCAAGTCTTTTTTTCTATTTTATTTTATTTTTTTGTCTTTTTGCCTTATTTAGGGCTGTACCCGTGGCATGTGGAGGTTCCCAGGCTAGGGGTCTAACAGGAGCTGTAGCTGCCGGCCTTCGCCACAGCCATAGCAACGCAGGATCCGAACCGCGTCTGCAATCAACACCATAGCTCAGGGCAACGCCAGATCCTTAACCCACTGAGCAAGGCCAGGGATCGAACCCACAACCTCATGGTTCCTAGTCGGATTCGTTAATCACTGAGCCACAATGGGAACTCCAAGTCTTTTTTCTGTTTTAAAATTAGGTTGTCTTTTTCTGTTGTTGAGTTGTAGGAGTTCTTTATATATTCTGGGTATTAAATCTTTGTCAGCTATATGCTATGCAAATTATTTTCTTTCATTCTGTAGGGTTTTCTGTTGTTGTTATGCTTTAACATACACATTTTAAAAATTTTAATCAAGTCCAGGTTATCTATGTTTTCTTTTGTGGCTTGTGCTGTTATCTAAGAATTGCTAAATTGGTCATGAAGATTTATCTCTATGTTTTCTTTTAAGACTTCTGTGGCTTTAAGTATTATATTTAGGTCATTGATTTCTGTTAATTTTTCTATATAGCATAAGATTAGTGTCTTAGTGTCCAACTTCATTCTTGTGCCTATGGAAATTCAGTTGTCTCAGCCCCGTCAATTGATGAAACTGTTTTCCGCCATTGAGTAGTCTTGGAAACTTTGTCAAGTCAGTTGGTCTGTATATGTATGGGTTTATTTCTGGATGCTCAATTCTATTCCATTGGTTTCTATGTCTGTCCCTATGCCAATACTTCATTTTTGGTCTTACCTTCACCTTGTAGTAGGTTTTGAAATTGTAGTGAATTTTGAACTTCTGAGAGTTCCCGTCGTGGCGCAGTGATTAACGAATCCGACTAGGACATGAGGTTGTGGGTTCGATCCCTGGCCTTGCTCAGTGGGTTAACAATCTGGCGTTGCCATGAGTTGTGGTGCAGGTCACAGACGCGGCCTGGATCTGGCGTTGCCATGGCTGTGGCATAGGCCAGCAGCTGTAGCTTTGATTTCACCCCTAGCCTGGGAACCTCCACATGCCTCGGGTGTGGCCCTTAAAAAAAAAAAGCAAAAAACAAAACAAAACACCTTTCCCCTTTCCGTGAGAATTGTCTTTTATCATGTTGGAATTTTGATAGGGATTGCACTGAAATTATAGGTCACTTTGGGTCCAGCTCTTGCTTTTTTTTTCCTTGGGTTCTTCGGACTATTGGGAAGCCTCTCACTTGACTCCAGAGGTACAACCTTGAAATTTCTCGGCTACCACCCAGCACTCTGTTTGCGGTGAGTCGGTGTGTCTGGAGCAGTGAAGCCAGTCAGAACATTCAGTGCCTGTCCTTGCTCTCAGTACTGGCTGAGTGCATCACTCAAAACACCAACACGTCTCTCTCTTGCATTTGTTCCAGCCTGGAGACCATACTTTAGAACCCGCTGTCTTAGTGGGTTGATGAATCAGCACCCAATTGAGGAACTGAAATTGGACCAGCTGGGTGTTCTGAGGCTAACTGGGAAGCAGACATTGAACTAACTCTTGGCTTTCCAGTAACTCTTTCCCTTTTATGAATGTATTTTAGTACTTTTGTACTTAAATATATGTATTGGCGAGGAATGCATTCAGTTGCATGTAACAGATTAATTTTTCTCATGCAATAAGAAGTCCAAGGGTAGGTGGTTCCTGGCATTAGTTCAGGCACTGAAAGATTTCAGGGCTGGCAGCTTGGCAGTTCCTTTTGCCGTTCACTCACAATCTCAAGATGGCTTCACCGCTCCAAATATCACATCTACATTCATAACAGGAAAAGGTGGGAGGGGCACTTCAGAGCTTGTAGCAAGGAGACAGAAGCTTTTCTAGAAGCCCACAGAAGTCTTTGTTTCTGTTTTGTTAGCTAGAATTTCGTCCCATGGCTCTCTGTGGTTGCAACAGGTCTGGGGAATTTAGGGAGCAGGATTGTCGAGACCGGCTTCAACCAATCTTGATCAGTTGCATGGAGCTGGGTACACACCTTCCTAACAAAACCAGGATTCCGTGGGCAAGGAATAAAAAGGACTAGAATGTCAGCACAGTGTGTACTGGTATATACATACACATATTTGTAGGGTTTTTTTTTTTTCTTGTTGCCCATATGGGCTGGTCCAGGGATCGTATCTGAGCCACAGTTGCGAACTGCAAAGCAGCTGTGGCAGCGCAGTATCCTTTAACCCACTGTGCTGGGCCAGGAGTTGAACCTGCATCCTGGGGCTGCAGAGATGCTGCTGATACCATTGGGTCACAATGAGAACTCCGCCATACATGGTATCCTTAACCCAGTGAGTGAGGCCAGGGATCGAACCCGCATCCTCATGGACACTATGTTGGGTTCCTAACTCGATGAGCCACAATGGGAATTCCTGTAGGTTTTTTTTTGTTGTTGTCGTTTGTTTGTTTAATATTTCCTTAATGTGCTCGCTTCAGCAGCACATATAACAACAACAACAAAAAAAATTGGAACGATACAGAGAAGATTAGCGTGGCCCCTGTGCAAGGATGACACGCAAATTTGTGAAGCTTTCCATATTTAAATATTTCCTTAACAATTTCTACCTTGTGTGGGTTTGTTTTCATCTCTGATGTTCTGATACCAGAAGTCACCTCATCCTCTTTATTTCTCGACTGGGCCTATATAGTGGTTTGACACATTGTGAATATACACTAGATAAGGGGTGATTTCACCAGCAGACAAGCTGGAAAACTGCCGTCTTTAAAAGATTATTGCGGAGTTCCCGTTGTGGCTCAGTGGTTAACGAATCCGACTAAGAACCATGAGGTTGCGGGTTCGATCCCTGGCCTTGCTCAGTGGGTTAAGGATCCGTCGTTGCCGTGAGCTGTGGTGCAGGTTGCAGACACGGCTCAGATCCCGCGTTGTTGTGGCTGTGGCGTAGGCCGGCGGCTACAGCTCCTATTAGACCCCTAGCCTGGGAACTTCCACATGTCGCGGGTGTGGCCG
>PVHT020000170.1:1134855-1212355 GCA_004024745.2 Catagonus wagneri
GTGTCTTTAGGGCCCCAACTTCACACTATCCATGATATGATTCCTAATTATATTCTTTAAATGTTAAAAAAAATTTTTTCTTGTCCTTTAGGGAAAAAGCCATGTTTCCAAAAAGCATCTTGTCAATGATTCCATCTAAGAAGTACCTTAATGAGATGACAGATAGGAAAAAATTCCCAACGCTATATTGGGGTAGATTTCAAGAGTTAATTTTGATTTCTAAATGTGAAATTAAAAGGCTAAAGACTTGAAAGTCAGAAAATATTCCATATTTGACATTAAAGTCAATGAATCGATCGCATTCCCTGAATGTAGCTAGTAAAAAGTGCTAATTTATGGCTAAGTAATAAAACTGGGAGACAGATGGAAAATCAAATGAGTTTTCCTCGCATCCAAATTTGCATACTGTTTCTGACGGTGCATACACGCTCCCAGCTCTATATGGGGCCCTCCAGTATTGGAAATACGTAGAGAGCTATTCGTGTCAGTTTTGTTCACGTGTCGCCAACGAAGGAGAAGGGACTTAGATAAAATACAGAGCTCAGTCGGCTAGTCCCTCCTGGTGTTCATTCATTCATCTCTTTTGCTTCCATTTCATGACGGGAAGAATAAGCAGCTGTGAAATAATGAAATTCTCCCTCTCTTCCACCATGTAATGGAAAATCCACTGTTTTTGAATGGGAAGACTAGCTTCTGCTCACTTTCTTAGTAACTAGCAGCGTGACAACGGGCAACCCTCTTTTCTAGTCCCTAGTTGGCTCATTAGACACTAGAGCTTACAGTTGACTAGATTATCGCTAGGTAGTATAGCAAGGTAGGCAAAACAAGTGCTTAATAAAAACAGACAGAGTTGATTTACAATGTGGTGTTGGTTTCTGCTGCACAGCCAAGTGATTCAGCTAGACATTTGCATACATTCTTTTCCATTATGGTTTTGTCACAGGATGTTGACTATAGTTCCCTGTGTAAGACCTCATTGTTCATCCATTGTTTGCATCGGATAATCCGCACCTCCTTCCCCTTGGCAACTGGTTTGCCAACCAACCAGTTTGCATCTGGTAAACCAGCCCTCTCCCACCCCCTTCCCCTTGGTGACCACGAGTCTGTCCTCTATGTCTATCTCTGTGTCTGTGGGTCTGTGTTGTAGACAGATTCATTTGTGTCATGTTTTAGGTTCCACTCGTAAGTGATATCATATTGCATTTGTCTGACATTCTTCACTCCTGTTGCTGCAAATAGCATCATTTTTTGGAAATAGCTGAGCAGTAGTCCGCTGTGCATCTTCTTTATTCACTCATCTGTCCATGGACTTTTTTTTTTTTTAACTTTTTAGGGCCACACCCGCAGCGTAGGGAGGTTCCCAGGCTAGAGGTCCACCCGGAGCTACAGCTGCCGGCTTACGCCACAGCCACAGCAGCACCAGATCCGAGCTGTGTCTGTGACCTGCACCACAGCTCACGGCAACACCAGATCCTTAACCCACTGAGCGAGGCCAGGGATCGAACCCGCAACCTCATGGTTCCTAGTCGGATTCGTTTCCACGGCGCCACAATGGGAACTCCTGTCCATGGACATTTAAGTTGTTTCCATGTCTTGGCTGTTGTGAACAGTACTTCTGTGAACACAGGGGTATATGTATCTTTTCAAACTATAGTTTTGCAGGGATATATGAGTCAGGGCTTTTTTTTGATCTTGTATCAACCACATATCAGCTGAGGAATCTTGGACAAGTTACTTTGATCTTATGTGCTACAGTTTCTTTCCTTTTTATTTTTTATGGCCACACCTGCAGCATATGGAAGTTCCTGGGCCAGAGATTGAATCTGAGCCCTAGCTGTGACCTACGCCAGATCCTTAACCCACTACTCCAAGTTTTGATCAAACCTGTGCCTCTGCAGCGACTCGAGCACCTGCAGTTAGATTCTTAACCCACTGGGCCACAGCGGGAACTCCAAAACTTATACTGTATACAATAGGTGCTTAACGAGAACCCACTGTACAGCACAGGAAAATCTGCTCAATAGATTTTAATAACCTCTATGGGAAAAAAGAATGGAAATATTTATATGTATGACTGATTCACTTTGCTGTACACCTGAAACTAATACAACACTGTAAATTTAAAAAAATAGGGAGTCCCCACTGTGGAGCAGTGACTTAAGAATACTACTGCAGTGGCCTGGGTTGCTGTGGAGGTGTAGATTTGATCCCTGGCCCAGTACAGTGGGTTAAAGGAACTGGTGTTGCCACAGCTGCTGTGTAGGTCACAGCTGCGGCTCGGAGTCAGTCCTTGGCCTGGGAACTTCCATATGCTGCTGGTGTGCTTATAAAACAAGAAAAATACCGTTAAAGGAAGCATGGGGTAAAAAAAAAGAAAAACACACAAAACCCTAGTATCAGAGTTCCTGTGTGGCGAAGTGGGTTAAGGATTCAGTGCTGTCACTGCAGTGGCTCAGGTTCGATCCCTGGCCTGAACATCTGCATGCTGAGTGCACGGGCATGGCGGAAACAAAACAAAACAAAACAACCCCCTCCCTCCCAGAAAAAAGCAGTCTGTTGAGAACTGGAGGCTCTGCAGTTGTGTATGTAGGTGTGCGAGCATGTGACTGTTTTTTTTTTCCTGCTTTTTAGGGCCGCGCCTGCGGCATATGGAAGTTCCCAGGCCAGGGGTCAAATCAGAGCTACAGCTGCCGGCCTACACCACACCCACGGCATCCTGGGATCCATGCAGCCGAGTCTGTGACCTACACCACAGCTCACAGCAGCTCTGGATCCCTACCCCACTGAGTGAGACCAGGGATCGAACCCGCATCCTCCTGGGTACTAGTCGGGTTCATTGTGGTTGAGCCACAACGGGAATTTTCTGTGTGAGTGTTTAAGCATCAGTACCTCTTTCTTGGCAAATGTTTTCCAATCAAAGCATTATTGTATTAAGAGTTGTCTGTTACCCTGTTCACAGCTTTTTTTTTTTTTTTTTGTCTTTTTGTCTTTATCTAGAACCGCACCCGTGGCATATGGAGGTTCCCAGGCTAGGGGTCTAACAGGAGCTCTAGCTGCCGGCCTTCGCCACAGCCACAGCAATGCAGGATCCGAGCTGCATCTGCAACCTACACCACAGCTCACGGCAACACTGGATCCTTAACCCACTGAGCAAGGCCAGGGATCGAACCCGCAACCTCATGGTTCTTAATCGGATTCGTTAACCACTGAGCCATGAAGGGAACTCCCATAGTTTTTAGTCTTTTAAAAAATTTTAGGTATAATGAACATTTCACAAAGTTCACCCTTTTAAATTGTACAATTCAGTGGCTTTAGGCATATTTACAAAATGGTGCAATCGCTACCACTATCTCATTTCAGCACGTTTTCATCATTCCAACAAGAAATCCCATCCCCAGTAAGCACTCAGTCCCCATTCGTCCTCTCCCTCAGCCACTGGCAACCACAAATTCACTTTCTGTCTCCATGGATTTTCCTATTTATTCTATTTTATATAAATGGAAATGTACATTATGTGGGCTTTTGAGGCTGGATTCTTTCACATAGCATAATATTTTTAACATTTGATACAGCTTGTAACATGTATCAGGATTATGGCCAAAAAATATTCCATTGTATGAATACACTCCATTTTGTTTATCCGTTCATCAGTTGTGGGCACTTTGATTATTTCCACTTTGGGGCTGTTCTGAATAATAGTGCTGTGAGTAGGCATGCCCAGATTTTCGTTTGAACGCCTGTTTTCAGGTCTTTTGGGTGTATGACAAGAAGTGGAATTACTAGATCATGTGGTAATTCTGTGCTTGTTTTTGAGGAATTATCAAAATCTTTTGCAAAGCAGCAATAACATTTTCCAGTCCCACCAGCAATGTATGGGGATTCCAATTTCTCCACATTCTTACCAACAGTTGTTATTGTCTGTCCTTTTTTTTTTTTTTTTGGTCTTTTTAGGGCCGCACTCACGGCACATGGAGGTTTCCAGGCTAGGGGTCGAATCAGAGCTACATCTGCCAGCCTATGTCACAGTCATGGCAACGCAGGATCCTTAACCCACTGAGCGAGGCCAGGGATTGAACCTGCATCCTCTTGGATACTAGTTGATTTCTTAACCTCCTGATCCATGACAGGAACTATTTTTATTTTGAAAAAAATTTAAATTTATGGTTGCACCCCGGGCATATAGAAGTTCCTTGGCCGGGAACTGAATCTGAGCCATAGCTGCAGCGATGGTGGATCCTTTTAACCCGCTGTTCCAGGCCTGGGATGGAACATGCACCTCTGCAGTGACCTGGCTACTGCAGTCAGATCCTTAACCCACTGCACCCAAGGGAGCTCTTGTTTTTTTTTTTTTTTTAGAATCCATGTATAAGTGATATCTATGGTGTTTGTCTTTCTCTGTCTGACTTATTTCACTTGGCATAGTGCCTTCACAGTTCATCTGTGTTTTCTCAAATGGTAGGGTTTCCTTATTTATTTATTTATTTATTTTTTGCCTTTTGTGGTTTTAGGGGGCATGTGGAGGTTCCCAGGCTAGGGGTCTAATCGGAGCTACAGCTGCCGGCCTACACCACAGTCACAGCAACCCACTGAGCGAGGCCAGGGATCGAACCCACAACCTCATGGTTCCTAGTTGGATTCGTTAACCACTGAGCCACGATGGGAACTCCCAGGGTTTCCTCATTTTTAAGGCCAAATAATATTCTATTATCCACATGTATAATGTCTTTACCTAATTTCTTTATCCATTCATCCATTGATGGATACCTATGTTGTTTTGATGTCTTGGCTATTGGCTAAATAATGCTGCCATGACCATGGGGGTGCAGATATCTTTTTGAGTTAGTGTTTTCATTTATTTTGCATGTATCTCCAGACATGGAGTTGGTGGATCATACAGAAGTTCTATCTTTAATTTGCTGAGGATCCTCCTTACTGTATGTTCTGGATCCATAGTGGCTGTGCCATGTCTTTCTTTCTATAGCACTCCAAGTAATTTTATCATATCTATCTTCCGTTGTACCAGTTCTCTTATTAGCTGTATTTACTTCTGCTCATTGATATTTAGTATCATTTAATATATTTTGAACTTCTAGGAGTACCTGTCGTGGCTCAGCAGAAATATATCTGACTAATATCCATGAGGACGTGGGTTTGATCCCTGGCCTTGCTCAGTGGTTAAGGATTCAGCATTGCCATGAGAAGTGGTGTAGGTTGCAGGTACGGCTCAGATCTGGCATTGCTGTGGCTGTGGCATAGACTGGCAGCTGTAGCTCTGATTTGACCCCTAGCCTGGGAACCTCCATATGCCACAGGTGCAGTCCTAAAAAGACAAAAAAAAAAAAAAGGAAATTTATATTTTTTCAAATCTCCTTTTTCTGTTTTAATTGTTTTTTACTCCATAGGGTTTCACATTCCCTATTTAATTCTTTACTTTGTGTATTTGATTTGTATTGTTTTTTTCTTTTTTTAGGGCCTAACCTGCAGCACGTGGAAGTTCCCAGGCAGGGGTCAAATCGGAGCTACAGCTGCCGGCCTGCACCACAGCCACAGCAACCCAGGATCCTAGGTCATGGCAACGCTGGATCCTTAACCCACTGAGTGAGGCCAGGGATTGAACTCGCATCCTCATGAATACTAGTCGGGTTCATTAACCACTGAGCCATGAAGGGAACTCCTAATTTGTATTATTTTTCAGATTCTTGATTTTTAAAATCTTAAAGTCTTAACGTCTCTATTCTTTTTTGTTTTGTCTTATGATACCTGTGGATTGTGTGTGTATGTGTGCACGTGTGTACACGTACATACACATATATGACTACATGTACATATACTCTGTATAATGTAATATATTTGTATTTCATCTTTAGGAAGGCTTCTATTTTGTGGTAGTCTAGTGTGGCTTTCTTTGCAGAGAATCAGAGATTCACATTATGTTTTCTTCTCATCTGTTTTTGATTTTTGTTTTTTTTTTTGTCTTTTTGCCTTATCTAGGGCCGTGCCCGTGGCATATGGAGGTTCCCAGGCTAGCGGTCTAACAGGAGCTGTAGCTGCCGGCCTGCACCACAGCCACAGCAACGCGGGATCCGAGCCATGTCTGCAACCTACACCACGGCTCACGGCGACGCCAGATCCCCAATCCACTGAGTGAGGCCAGGAATCGAACCTGCGTCTTCATGGATACCAGTCAGATTCATCTCCGATGAGCCACGAGATGAACTCCCAGGCCGGAGCTTCTTAATCTGGAAGCCAGGACTTCATTATGATTCTGGAACCCTATGGAAGGAAGATTTTTGAAGGTGTTCTTCTGCCGACAGGAAGGTCAAAGTTTTGAGTAGATTCCCCAAGTGGTCTGTGACCCATAACAGGGAAAACTCATTGTCTTAGGCCGATTCCTCTGCTGTCCTGACTTCATCAGCCCTCCTGAGGCTGAAGGGTGTGTGACCCTTTATCTCCAGCGCCTACATCTTTCTTTCTTTTTTTTTTGTCTTTTTGCCTTTATGTAGAGCCGCACCCGCGGCATATGGAGGTTCCCAGGCTAGGGGTCTAACAGGAGCTGTAGCTGCTGGCCTTCGCCACAACCTACACCACAGCTCACGGCAACGCCGGATCCTTAACCCACTGAGCAAGGCCAGGGATCGAACCTGCAACCTCGTGGTTCCTAGTCGGATTCGTTAACCACTGAGCCACGAAGGGAACTCCTCGTGTTTCCTTCTTAATCTCACCCAGAACCTCCACTCCTATTCCCACATGAACATTAAAACTCAAGTCCAATAAAATAAAATAAAATAATTTTTTTTTTTTGTCGTTTTGCCTTTTCTAGGGCCGCATCTGCTGCATATGGTTCCCGTCGTGGCGCAGCAGAAACGAATCCGACTAGGATCCATGAGGTTGTGGGTTCAATCCCTGGCCTTGCTCAGTGGGTTGAGGATCCAGCGTTGACATAAGCTGTGGTGCAGGTCGCAGATGCGATTCAGATCTGGTGTTGCTGTGGCTGTGGCGCAGGCCAGCAGGTATAGCTCCAATTGGACCCCTAGCCTGGCACCCTCCATATGCTGCAGGTGAGGCCCTAAAAAAGACAAAGACAAAAAAAAAAACAAAAACAACAAAAAACCCCCTCAAGTCCTTTGGCCATTTGAACAACCACCCTCCCCCGACCCCCCAGAAACTGTCCATCCCTGGAGTGTTAACTAACAGAGGAGTTTTCAGTTGTCTCTTCTCCATGGCACTGGGATTTCCTTCTCCTTGTGAGCTCAACTGTAACATTTAAGAGAGTTTTTTAAGAACTAGGCAGCTTGGAGTTCCCGTCGTGGTGCAGTGGTTAGTGAATCCGACTAGGAACCATGAGGTTGCGGGTTTGATCCCTGGCCTCGCTCAGTGGGTTAACGATCCGGCGTTGCCGTGACCTGTGGTGTCGGTTCAGCACATTGCTGTGGCTGTGGCGAAGGCCGGCGGCTACAGCTCCTGTTAGACCCCTAGCCTGGGAACCTCCATATGCCGCGGGTGCGGCCCTAGATAAGGCAAAAAGACAGGAAAAAAAAAAAAGAACTGGGCAGTTTATCTAGAAGCTCTTTGAGGGAGGTTTATCTTATCGTAGCCTGTCATCTTGCCAGCAGAGCTCCGCCCTACCCCCTATTATTGTTTTTAAAAAAGTCTTTCGCTAGGAGATCAGCGTTAGTGGAATAATCTGAGCATTAGGCTCGTATGTCCAGCAGGCCACACTTAGGGAAAGAGAGGGAGGGAATTTAGTAAAGAAAGGCGTTCTTGTTCCATTGAAAGCATAATTTGAAGCCAGTTGTCTAAGCCAATCTGTCCTTTTTTTTTTTGTTTGATTGTTTTTTGTCAATACCAGGTCCTTAACCCACTGAGCGAGGCCAGGGATTGAACCCTCGTCCTCCTGGATGCCAGTTGGGTTTGTTACAGCTGAGCCACAACAGGAACTCCCCAAGCCAATCTGTCTTTTAGAGTTTTCCCTGACAGTCAGTCTGAACACCAGGGGCTGGATTAATGTTTTAGGACTAATTACCCACTGTGTGAGTTATTAGATTTTTAAAAAAATTTGTTTCCCCCTCTCTGTTTATCAGCATCTCTTCCGTTGGTTGGACCACAGAAATGATGTCATAGGAAATCCTAACAAAACTAGTAACAATCATTAACATCTCTGAGAAAGCTGTGATTAGAAAGCTGTAGGAACAACTGATGAAAATAAAATCTGAATTTTTACCATCTCTGCTCTTGTCCTCTAAGTCTGTCTACACGAATTTAGAAAGTAAATCTGAAACTGCCTATAGGACTACATTGTTACTATGGGAATTTTACTTTATTCTTGAAATTTTTTTATTTTTTGGCTTTTGCCTTTTTAGGGCCACACCCGTGGCACAGGGAGGTTCCCAGGCTAGAGGTCGAATCGGAGCTGTACCCGCCACAACAATGCGGGATCCAAGCCACATCTGTGACCTACATCACAGCTCAGGGCAATGCTGGATCCTTAACCCACTGAGTGAGGCCAAGGATCAAACCTTCGTCCTCATGGATCCTAGTTTGATTCATTTCTGCTGAGTCACAGTGGGAACTCCCTCCCCTTCCTTCCTTTTAATTTTATGGCTGTACTAATGGCATATGGAAGTTCCCGGGCCAAGGATCGAATCCAAGACACAACTTCAGCAATGCCTGATCCTTCAATCCACTGCACCGCACCAGGGATCAAACCTGCACCTCTGCAACAACTTGAACTCCTGTAGTCAGATTCTTAACCCACTGCTCCACAACTGAAACTCCAAAAGAAGTTTCTATTAAGTGGAGCTGTTTGGGGGCCATGACCTTAAAGAAGTAAGTGTAAATAGATTATTCATCCAACACAATGATGAGCACATAAGGTGTACTGTGTGTTATTCAGTGTAGGTTATATGAAGATGCTGTAACAAACGACCCCCAGATTTTGGTGGCTTATAACACGAAAGGTTTATTTCTTCTTTTTCTTCTCCTCCTCCTCCTCCTTCTTCCTTTGCTTGTTAGGGCTGCAACTGCAGCATATGGAGTTTCCCAGGATAGGGATCGAATCAGAGCTACAGCTGCTGGCCTACACCACAGCCACAGCAATGCCAGATCCGAGCCGTATCTACGACCTACACCACAGCTCATGGCAACCCCAGATCCTTAACCTACTGAGCAAGGCCAGGGATTGAACCCACAACCTCATGGTTCCTAGTCAGATTCATTTCCACTGCGCCACAACAGGAACTCCCGAAAGATTTATTTCTTGCTTATGTTGAATGTCCATTACACATTTTTGGTTTGCATATCCTATTTTGGGACTCAAGCTGACAGAACAGCCTTGATCTTGGAATATTACTGGTTCAAGGCAGAAGCAAAAGCGGAATATGGCAAAACTTACACTGCCTCTTACAGTTTCTGTTTGGAAATAACATGTCACGGCCATGGACTTTTATTGACTAAAACAGGTTATATGGATTTGCCTGATGTCACTGGCACAGGGAAATATAATCTTTCCTTGAAGGGGGGGAGCAGCAAATGTTTGAGAATGGTAATGCAAAGTGCCATAGCACTTGGTAACTATATTTTATATTTTTGCTTTTTAGGGCTACACGCTCGGCATATGGAAGTTCCCAGGCTAGGGGTCTAATTGGAGCTGCAGCCGCTGGCCACAGTAACTTGGGATCCGAGCCATGTCTGTGACCTACACCACTGTCACAGCAACGCCGGACCCCCAACCCACCGAGTGAGGCCAGGGATTGAACCTGCATCCTCACGGATACCAGTCGGATTCATTTCTGCTATGCCACAATGGGAATTCCCGGTAAATATTTGTTGATTAGGTATCTCTATACCATAAATAATTGTGTACCAATGCATTCTCAAGTCCCAACCCACACCAACCACATAAAGCATTCTCTCTGAGTAGAAGTCCCTGATTGGTGCTTTTTTGAATCACGAGAAAAGCTGAATTGAGGTTAAAATAACCTCAAGATTTTTATGACCACAACTAAGAACTTCCTTCTATCACCGGGTAAAGAAACCACAATATCAATTCTCTCCACCCCACACCTATTGTCTCTTTTCAAAACGTGTTCTAAAATATTAGAAGGAAAAAGGTCTGGAACTTCTAAGGATTAAGAAGAAATTAGCATCTGCAGAAAGCCAGGATGTAAACTCCAAGGAGTTGAGGAGCTTAGTTCCAGAGGCAGGTTATATAAGACAGGGCTTAACAAATAATCTGGAGCCATCCTGTGTAAAATGAATTGTCCGCCAAGCGCAAGCCTCCAAGGAGGTTGCAGAAAATGAAGGAATGAAATGGATTCCAGACTACCAGGAGGATTTTTTTTTTTTGATTGAAACAAGACCAACTTACAGACTCATGCTCTGTGTGAATCTATGATTTCCCCCTTTCTGCAAAAATATGAAAGAAGACACATAGATATTTTTTGCTGGAGCTACACAGAGAAAAGATGCCTATCTGTGCCAAACAAATACATGAAGGGAAGCTATGACTGGACTCTGCAGGGCAAGCAGCAGACATCAGATTCAAATAACTTTTAGCAAATGGGAATAATACTGGTTCTCAAAGCTGAGAAGCCCAGAGGTGGATTTGAGTTTAGGTATGGCTGGATCCAGGAGCTCATACTGTATGGTGTCTTCTCAGTTTCTCTTTGTTTCTTCTTCTTCTTCTCCTTCTCCTTCTTCTTCTTTTTTTGTCTTTTTGGCTTATCTAGGGCTGCACCCATGGCATATGGAGGTTCCCAGGCTAAGGGTCTAACAAGAGCTGTAGGTGCTGGCCTTCGCCACAGCCACAGCAACGTGGGATCTGAGTTGCGTCTGCAACCTACACCACAGCTCACAGCAATGCCAGATCCTTAGCGCACTGAGCAGGGCCAGGGATCGAACCCACAACCTCATGGTTCTTAGTCGGATTCGTTAACCACTGAGCCACGACGGGAACTCCCTCTCTTTGTTTCTGTTCGGTTTTATTCTGCAGCCTGGGTTGTATCCATCCAGGCTTTCCTCACCATGGTCTTGACCTTTGTATCCCACATCTGTTTTGACTGAGCATTTAAACATCTCTGGAGCTACCTGCAGCGGAATCAGGTCTTTAGCCTGCTCCTGGCCTGTGTCTATCCTTCTTTTGCAAATGACTGGGGCCTCTTTGTGAGCTACCACTGAGGTGCTCTGGCTCTCACCCTCTGCAATTTGCTGCTGGTTCCCAGCCATCTGTCTCTGCTCCTTCTGCAGGGCATCTGAGTGACTTAGCCTAACTCAGCTGATGCTACTGTCTCTGTCGGTTTTCCTCACTAAGTTTTTATTTTTCCCTTTTTCTTTTTTTTTTTTTTTTAGGGCAGCATTTGTGCATAAGCAAGTTCCAGGCTAGAGACTGAATCAGACCTACAGCTGCCAGCCTACACCACAACCACAGCAATGCGGGATCCAAGCCACGTCTGCAACCTACGCTACAACTCACAGCCACGCCAGATTCCCCGATCCACTGAGCGAGGCCGAGGATCGAACCCGCATCCTCGTGGATACTAGTCGGATCTGTTACCGCTGCGCCACAAGGAGAATTCCCAACCACCGAGTTTTTCAAATGCCTGCATCATCGCCCCTGCTGCAGCACTCCCTCCCACCAGGACACATTCCCAGGCCACCACCAGTGAAATCTTTAGCAACGGAGCTGCTGCTTTGTGACCGACCAACCCAGACAGCATCCTCTCTCCTCCCAGGAGGCAGGTGAGGAAGTCACAGATTCCCACATCCCTGCTGGCATTGTTTGACCTCCCTTGGCACCAGGTAAGCTGATCTGGGTCCTCCCAGAAGCCGATGCTGACATGGCTTTAAGCATGCAGAAGTTTTCTGAGGGCAGGTGCCTCTGAGAAAATGGGGATGGGGGTGGGGGGTGGGGATCCAGGAAAACGTGGCAGAGCCAGCACACCTTGAGAGAAGAAGAAGGGAAGGTCCGGAGGATGTGTCCCAAACCAACATGCAGTTTAAGGAAGATTCTTCAAAGATGCCAGGTAGTCCTGGAGCCCACCTGGGGGTTGCCTGTCTCCCAGGCAGGACCTGCTCCGTAATATGCAGGCCGGGTATGAAATGAACCTGCAGGATCACCTGTTCTAATTACTTTTTTTTGTCCTTTTGCCTTATCTGGGGCTGCACCTGCGGCATATGGAGGTTCCCAGGCTAGGGGTCTAACAGGAGCTGTAGCTGCCGTCCTGCGCCACAGCCACAGCAACGCGGGATCCGAGCCGCGTCTGCAACCTACACCACAGCTCACGGCAACGCCGGATCCTTAACCCACTGAGCAAGGCCAGGGATCGAACCCACGACCTCGTGGTTCCTAGTCGGATTCGTTAACCACTGAGCCATGACGGGAACTCCTGGTGACTGTATTCTCATTACTCTCTTCTGTTCCTTCACCCTCTGCATCGAATCTATCCTCAGATCCCGTCAACCCCACTTCCAAAACAGACTTCAAACCTGTGTCCCTCTCTCTATTTTGTGACCATGCCGCTGGCCCAAGAGGCCTTTGTCGCCTGTCTGCACAGTAGCCTTTTTAGGGTCTTCCTTCTTCAGTCCTTTCCCAAAAAGTCAGAGTTGTGTTCCTGAAGCGCAGATCGCCAGTCGTTGCCCCCCTGGGTCTAGGATGAAGTTCGGGCCCCTCACGGTGAGCTGGAAGCAGAGCTGCTGGTTGCGGTTGGGCAGTTGGTGGCCTGCTCTGGGTTCCTGGTTAACACGTCTAAGGGCTGATGTACAGCCTTAGCCTGGTTTTGTGTCCTGCTGAGGAGAGGGTGCCTTTTTCTTTTCTTTTTTTGTTTTGCTTATTTTAAGGGCTGCACCCACGGTATTTGGAGGTTCCCAGGTTAGGGGTTGAATCGAAGCTGCAGCCGCCAGCCTCCACCACAGCCACAGGAATGCCAGATCCGAGCCGTGTCTGCGACCTACACCACAGCTCACGGCAACGCCGGATCGTTAACCCACTGAGCAAGGCCAGGGATCGAACCCACATCCTCATGGATACTGTGTTGGGTTCTTAACCTGTTCAGCCACATCAGGAATCGGTGACTTGATTGCTAGTATCTAACGGTCCAGCTCCTGCTCTCGCTCCAGCATCATCTCTCATTGCTCTGTCCCTTGATTCCAGGGCACCAGCCACAGCAAATCCCTTCTCTCTGTGAACATGCTCGTCCCCAGGACACAGAAGTTGTGGGTCTTTTTTCCTCTTGTTTTTTTTTTTTTGGCTGTGCCCATGGCATATGTAAGATCCTGGGCCAGGGATCAAACCGGAGCCACTGAGGTGACAACGCTGGATCCTTCACCCACTAGGCCACCAGGGAACACTGAGTCTTTTCTTTTTTTTTTTTTTGCCTTATCTAGGACCACACCCGTGGCATGTGGAGGTTCCCAGGCTAGGGGTCTAACAGGAGTTGCACCCGCCGGCCTTCGCCGCAGCCACAGCAACGTGGGATCCAAGCCGCCTCTGCAACCTACACCACAGCTCACGGCAACGCCAGATCCTTAACCCACTGAACAAGGCCAGGGATCGAACCCACAACCGCATGGTTCCTAGTCGGATTCATTAACCGCTGTGCCATGACGAGAACTCCTAAGTTGGTAGACTTTGAATAAAGCTGATTATGCTCCACTATGTCAGTGGGCCTTGTCCAGCCAGTTGAAGGCCTTAAGAGACAAGACCGAGAGGTCTCCCGCGGAAGAAGGACGAAGGAATTCTGCTTCTAGACTGCCCTGAGGCTTGAGACGATGTCATCTCTTCCATGGGTCCCCAGCCTGCCGGACTGCCACGAACATTTGAGACTTATCGCAGTCACGATTTCAGTGTACAGACATGTATCAAATCCTCAGCTTGTACAGCTTAAACTTACACAATGTTGTATGTCAACTGCATCTCAAAATCTGAAAAAAATCAAGGAAATGTTTTCCAACCGTCTCACACCCTCAGGGCCTAACACAGTTCCTAGCACTTAGAAGATAATCAGCAAATGTTTGTTGATTGCATAGACCAAAAAGCCCAAGTCAGACTAAATAAATATCACATTTATTCTACCACCTAGAGATAATCACAGTTAAAACAGGCTTCTGCTATTTCTTTCAGTGTATGGATTTTTGTCAACATATGTTCCTTTGGCTCAACCATCACTTTATTTTCTTTTATTTTTTTGGCTCGACCATTTTTTATTTTATTTTATTTTATTTTCGGGCTGCACCTGCGGTGCATGGTAGTTCCCAGGCTAGGGGCTGAGTCAGAGCTGCAGCTGCAGGTCTACACCACAGCCACAGCAACCCCAGACCCAAGCCGCATCTGTGACCTACACCACAGCTAACGGCAACGCCGGAGCCTTAACCCACTGAGTGAGGGCAGGGATCAATCCTGCATCCTCACGGATACTAGTAGGGTTCGTTTCCACTGAAATGGAACCATTATTTCTTTAAGTATGATTAGCCTTATAATATTTCCATTTTTTCCACTTTTTGGCTGTCCAATGGCACATGGAGTTCCCAGACCAGGGGTCAGATCAGAGCCGCCAAAACTGTGGCAATGCCTGATCCTTAGCCCACTGTGCCGGGCGTGGGACCAAACGCAGGTCTCCCAAGAGGCTGCTGATCCTGTTGCACCACAGCAGAAACTCCTCCATTTATTTTTATTTTTCATTAATTAATATATATATATAAATATATATATATATATATATATTTTTTTTTTTTGCTTTATCTAGGGCTGTACCTGTGACATGTGGAGGTTCCCAGGCTAGGGGTCTAACAGGAGCTGTAGCCGCCAGCCTTCGCCACAGCCACAGCAATGTGGGTTCCGAGCCGCGTCTGCGACCTACACCACAGCTCACGGCAATGCTGGATCCTTAACCCACTGAGCAAGGCCAGGGATCGAACCCGCAACCTCATGGTTCCTAGTCAGATTCGTTTCTGCTGTGCCATGACGGGAACTCCCTAAGAATTCTTTTAAGGATAAACTTTTGGAGGTAGGATTGTTGATACAAAGGCATGCACCTTTTCAAGATCTTTCACATATATTCATACCTTACGATTTCCTCATTTCTGAGGAACCCCAGCTGAACAGTCCACAAAATCCTTCTTGCCTGTTTTAAGTCAGATTTATTTTCTTTAAAACAATAAAGCATACATGTGTTTTTGTCTATTCTAAATGTTGATCTCTGTGGCTTTGGCTTTTTTGATTTCAATAAAATCAGTAGTGCTTCTGAAAAGAAATATCAGGAGGCTTTCTAAAAATATCCATCTTTGCAAAAATGCTCAGATATGAAAATGAAATGTGTCCCTAGTAATTGAATCCCCCTGCAAACCAATTCATCTCAGTTCTATGGAGCAAAGAAAATTGCAGGGTGAGAGGCGTGACTGTAGCACAGTGCTTGCACTACATGACTTGCAAACTTGCTTGAACAAAAACCCAGAGCCTAGACGCACACAAAAGGAAGATTTAAGTTTTTCAGTTTATGGTAGTGATCTGACACTTCATCGCTTAGAACATGATTGTATTCTACGAGTTTTCATCTGGCTAGGGACCATCTTGTCTCTTTCATTGTGTCACATCTTTAGTTATATTAATGATGGGTGTTATACCGACGCATAATCTAATTTTTATGGTCTCACGAAAGTTGCAGAGTAAAGAAATATGCTATCACATCCCATGACGCGGCTGGAGCTGCATCTGCAATATAGCACCTAGGTATAACCAAGCTCTCCCTAAGCTTGTATTGCAAGTTCTACATGCTTAAAAGTAGTGCATTTCGGAGTTTCTGTAGTGGCGCAGTGGTTAACGAATCCGACTAAGAACCATGAGGTTGCAGGTTCGATCCCTGGCCTTACTCAGTGGATTAAGGATCCGGTGTTGCCGTGAGCTGTGGTGTAGGCTGCAGACGCGGCTAGGATCCTGCGTTGCTGTGGCTGCGGCGAAGGCCGGCAGCTACAGCTCCTGTTAGACCCCTAGCCTGGGAACCTCCACATGCCGCGGGTGCAGCCCTAAAATGACAAAATGGCAAAAAAAAAAAAAAAGTAGTGCATTTCATGAATCTTTTGGTTTCATGGTATCTAATATTTAGGTTTTCCAGTGTGATAGCCAGTACATCAGCCATTTCAGGAAGATGACCTGTAAAACAGACACCTGTTTGCCTTTCTCATCTCCCTTAGAACAAATGCTATAAGTGGAATAGAGCCTTCCAGTTTTTACTTTTATTAATTTTTTTTTTTTAAGAGAAGTGCTTCCAATTATTTATTTATTTTTATTTTCTATTTTAGTGCTTCACTCGCTGCATATGGAGGTTCCCAGGCTAGGGGTCGAATCCAGCTGTAGCCACTTGGCCTACACCACAGCCACAGCAACGTGGGATCTGAGCCATGGCTGCAACCTACACCACAGCTCACGGCAACGCCAGATCCTTAACCCACTGAGCTAGGCCAGGGCTCATTAACCTATGAGCCAGGAAGGGAACGCCTATTGAAAATGTTTTTGTTAAAATGTTGTTGTTGGGAGTTCCCATCGTGGCGCAGCAGAAACGAATCTGACTAGGAACCATGGGGTGGCAGGTTCGATCCCCGACCTCGCTCAGTGGGTTAAGGATTCGGCGTTGCTGTGAGCTGTGGTGTAGGTCGCAGACGTGGCTTGGATCCAGTGTTACTGTGGCTGTGGCGTAGGCCAGCGGCTACAGTCCTGATTCGACCCCTAGCCTGGGAACCTCCATATGCCATGGGTGCGGCCCTAGAAAAGACAGAAAAAAAAAAGTAGTTGATGGCTTCCAGTTTTAGATTAAAAATAAAATGAGGGGAGTTGCTGTCGTGGCACAGCGGAAACAAATCCGACTAGTAACCATGGGGTTGCGGGTTCGATACCTGCCCTCGCTCAGTGGGTTAAGGATCTGGCATTGCTGTGAGCTGTCGTGTAGGTCACAGACATGACTTAGATCCCGCATTGCTGTGGCTGTGGTGTAGGCCAGCGGCTACAGCTCCAGTTAGACCCCTAGCCTGGGAACCTCCATATGCCCTGGGTGCAGCCCTAAAAAGCAAAAAAAAAAAAAAAATAATAATAATAATTTTCTTCCCCCCACTTTTATTGAGATATAATCAACATGTAATATCACATTCGTTTAAACTGTATAACATAATGATTTGATACTTGTATATATTGCTAAAAAATTATGTTTAATGACTATCCATTACCTCATATAGTTACAATTTTTCTTATCTTAGTAGGATGGACAGAAAGGACTTACTCCCTTTACAGCTGGAGAAAGTTGATGTTCAGAGATTCTAAGCGCTCTGGCCACGGTCAGGGGAACCAGCTGGGGAAGGAGGTTCTGGATTCCAGGCGGTTCTCTTCAGTGGCTCCTTGGGCTGTGAAGGGAAAGCAGAGCTGAGTCGACCAGCAGGGGGCGCCTGACTCTTCTTGTCTGAGTCTGGCCACTGACCGTCCAGGGCAGGCTTTTTTGCAGTCAGCCTGCCTGAGTGCTGGACTTATGACCCACGGTGAGTGGGCTCAGCTCCAGAATGCCCCTCCTCTCCCTGCACCTGCACCCACTGGCCCCATTTTTGGGTTGCCCCACTGTGTGTGCTCTGAGATGCCACTGTGGACCCCGTGATCCTGCCCAGTTCCGCCCAGTCCCCAACAAGAAATGGACAGTCCTTAGGACCCACAAATGGAGGCCTTGTGTTTCAAGCCTTAGCACTTCAAGCTAATAATAACCTTGACCTTCCTGCCATAATACAAATATGGACCTTGTTCTGGAGATTTATCTTTCTGGCATGAATATTAATTTTTTTTTTCCAAATGTGTCTTATGATGCATGCTTTCTTTAGCAGAACTCAGTTTGGCTCTGTTTCTTTTTTCTGTTTTCTCATTTATTATGGTCCCATCTTCGGCAACGGGAGAACCTGTGAATTACAAATTCTTTTTTTTTTTTTTGTCTTTTTGTCCTTTTATGGCCGCACCTGTGGCATATGGAGATTCCCAGGCTAGGGGTCTAACAGGAGCTGTTGCGCTGGCCGATGCAGCCACAGCAAAGCGAGATCCGAGCTGCGTCTGAGACCTGCAGCACAGCTCACGGCAATGCCGGATCCCTGACCCACTGAGCGAGGCTAGGAATCCAACCCGCATCCTCACGGATACTAGTCGGATTTGTTTCTGCTGTGCCACAACTGGAACTCCACGGAGGAGCATCTTTGAGCAAAGACCCAAAGATGCCGAGGGGGCCTGACTTTGCAGATATTTGGAAGAAAGCTGTTCTATAGAATAATGTAAAGGGCCTGCTGCAGGAATAAGGCAGCAGGTGTGGAACCTGCACACGCTGGACACGGGGAGGTGAGTTCAGAGAAGTAAAGGGATGCGAAGGGGTGTGGGTTCTGGAGGGGGAAAGGCCTCCGAGGTCATGGGGGTGCTGTTGGCGTTGACTCCCAGTGAGAAAGGCAGGCCAAGAGGAGTTCCCGTTGTGGCTCAGTGGGTTATGAACCCTACTAGTATCCAGGAGGATGTGGGTTGGATCCCTGGCCTCAGTCATTGGGTTAAGGATAGGTGTTGCCGTGAGCTGTGGTGTAGGTTGCAGACACGGCTCAGATCTGGTGGTAGTGTGGCAGGTTTGATTTGACTCCTAGCCTGGGAACGTCCATATGCTGCAGGTGCGGCCCTAAAAAGCAAAGCCAAAAAAAAAAGAAAGAAAAAGGCATGGAAAAAGGAAATGGTCCGGAGGAATATGTGTGATGGCTTCTTCCTATGGAATATTTTAACTGCCATTCCTTCTCAATAATCTCTCTCTGAAATTTGGAAGAAGAGACCACAAACCTCAAGCTGTGGGCTCTTAAAGCTCCAGGCTCCCCTGTGGCTGGGGGGTGGGGGGTGAATTTTCTTGCTGATGACTGATGGAAGTACGAGCATGATCAAGAGTGGGACGGTCCTAGGAGTTCCCCTGGTGGCCCAGTGGCTCAGGATCTGGCATTGTCACTGCTGTGGCATGGGTCGCTGCTATGGTGTGGATTCGACCCCTGGCCTGGGGGCTTCTGCATGCTGCAAGTGCTGCCCCTCAAAAAAGAGAAAGAAAGAAAAAGAGCTGGGCTGTTCTGGGAGCAGCCATCAGGACCCTGTTGGAAGAATGTACTTTCTCGTCCTGTCATCAGTGAAGCAGTCACAGGAGCGCAAGCTTGGTACCGCCATCCAGACTCCACGAACGGACAGATCAGGAGTTGAGGTTCCACAGGTATTGCTGAGCTTACGATATGGCAGGGGTGCACAGGGGTGGCGATACAGACAAGGTCCCTGGCTGCGTGGACCCAAAAGTCTAGAGCGAGAGAGAGACACGCGTGAAAGATCTAATGTGTGCCCTTCTGTCAGTTTCTGATGAGCAGCATGAGGAAATACTGAGCAGAGTGTGGGCCCAGAGGATAGCAATTAGGGGGCCTGGAGAGGTCCCCCCGCTCTCTGATCCAGACAGCAGAGCCCTGCATGAAGGGACAGACAGACCATAGGAAGATCTGGAAGAAGTGTTTTGTTGGCAGAAGTGCAAAAACTCTGAGGCGGGAGCTCCCACTGTGACTCAGCAGGTTATGAACCTGACATTGTCCATGAGGATTCAGGTCCGATCCCTGATCTCGCTCAGTGGGTTAAGGATCTGGTGTCGCTGCAAGCTGCAGAATATGTTGCAAATGCGGCTCGGATCCTGGACGAGGAACTTCCATCTGCCACAGGTGCAGCCCTTAAAATAAAAAACAAACCCCAGGAGTTCCCGTCATGGCTCACGGGTTAAAGAATCTGACTAGGAACCATGAGGTTGTGGGTCTGATCCCTGGCCTCATTCAGTGGGTTAAGGATCTGGCATTGCTGTGAGCTGTGGGTTAGGTTGCAGACGCGGCTCGGATCTGGTGTTGCAGTGGCTGTGGCTTAGGCCGGTGGCTACAGCACCGATTAGACCCTCTAGCCTGGGAACCACCACATACCACGAGTGCGGCTCCAGAAAAGGCAAAAAGACAAAAAAAAAAAAAAAAAGAGAATCCATAGTTCCTAGTTGCATTCGTTAACCACTGAGCCACGATGGGAGCTCCGGATTCTCATTTTTTAAATTAAATTAAATTTAATTTAATTTTTCTTTTTAGGACCACACCTGGAGCACATGGAGGTTCCCAGGCTAGGGGATCAAATAGGAGGTGCAGCTGCCGGCCTACACCACAGCCACAGCAACACCAGATCTGAGCCACATCTGCGACCCACACTACAGCTCACAGCAATGCCAGATCCTTCCCCCGCTGAGCTGGGCCAGGGCTTGAACCTGCGTCTTCATGGATAATAGTCGGGTTCTTAACCCACGGAACCACAACGGGAGCTCATGGATTCTCATTTTAAAAAGGTGGTTTGGGCTTAGGTGTGAAAGCAGAGGGATACCAGCTAGGAGGAGAGAGAGGACAGTGGTTTGAAGAGGGTGACAGAGGCGAGGGTGACAAGGCGAGGCCACATAGAGGCACATTGTGAGAGAAGAAGCTATAGCCATGGCTGAGGGACAGAAAACTCAGGGAGAGGAAGCAAAGAATGACACAGATTTTGGGGTGAATTTGGATGAAGCTCTAGGATAGGAGTGGGGGGGATATGCGTGCATGTGTGCATGTGTGCGTGTGTGCGTGCGTGCTTGCGCTGAGCCCAGTTTTAGTTCACAGCCTGGTGGAGAAGAATATAGTTGGTCAGAGGACTCTGGATTCAGGGAAGTGACCCTGCTTGGAGAAGATGCTCTGGCTTCCTCAGTAATAAGGGCAGTTGTGTTTGTGGAATTCTAGGGCATTCTTTTTTTTTCTTTTTCTTTTTTTGTCTTGTCAGGGCCGCACCCATGGCATATGGAGGTTCCCAGGCTAGGGATCTAATCGGAGCTGTAGCTGCTGGCCTTCACCACAGCCACAGCCACGTGGGATCCGAGCAGTGTCTGCGACCTATACTTAGCTCACGGCAACACCGCATCCTTAACCCACTGAGTGAGGCCAGGGATCGAACCTGCAACCTTATGGTTCCCAGTAGGATTCGTTAACCACTGAGCCACGACAGGGACTCCTCTAGGTCATTCTTGAGTGACTTCTTCTGGGGTGGCGAGGATGACAGTATTGATGGAAGAAGACTGAAACTTCACCACGTGCTTCCAGTGCCAGGCTCTGGGCTGGATGCTTTAAGTTCATCATCTCCTTTAATCCTCACACTTCCTACTACCCCCATTTTACAGATGGAGGAGACTGAGGCAGAGAGGGGATGAGTCACCGTTCATTTTTAGGAAAGAAGGAACACCGCGGGGCGTAGCGGGCTGCTAGCTCCCCAAAGCCGGGCGAGGCTGCCCTCTGCACCCCAGTCTGTGCCTGAGGGCCCCTACCTTCCTCAGCCTTTGCATCGTGACCATTCAACAGCTGGGTGTCGTGAAAAGATATAACAGTGGAGAGGAACTTGGGGGACATGAGTTCAAGTCCCGCCCCAGTGATTTACTGGAAGCTTCGCTTGGGGGAAGATTAACGAAGAGTTCACAGGATGTCTTCTAGGCAAAGTTGATTCATGCCTGCTGTCTGTGCATTGCTCTCCGTTCCTTCTCCAGTCACCAGCCAGCTTCTGCCAGCCTAACCCCCCCTAGCCAACTTTCATTTCCTAGCTGTGCCAGCCTGATTACTTCTAATTGTCTTTGACTGCTTCCAGCTGGGTCTCCTAGCTGACGTTCTGTGGGAGCACACAGACCGTCTCCCAGCCATATGGAGGGAGGAGATGGCAAAGGAGATGTGGAGGAAGGAAGCAGCTGGCCCAAGTCGATGGAGAAAGCTTTTCACGGCTTTCCGGCCCACTGCAGTTGGTAACTTTTTTTTTTTTTTAAAAGGGTTAACTCACCCCTGGTAGAGAATGAGCCATCTCTGACAATCTGTTGACCTCCGTGGGCCACCAAGAATATAACTGCAGGAGTTCCCGTCGTAGCTCAGCGGACACGAATCCGACTAGGAACCACGAGGTTGCGGGTTCGATCCCTGGCCTTGCTCAGTGGGTTAAGGATCTGGCATTGCCGTGAGCTGTGGTGTAGGTCGCAGACGCGGCTCGGATCCCGTGTTGCTGTGGCTGTGGCGTAGGCCAGCAGCTGTAGCTCTGATTTGACCCCTAGCCTGGGAACCTCCACATGCCGCGGGTGCGGCCCTGAAATGACAAAAAGACCAGAAAAAAAAAATCCTGCAAACGCTTTTAGAAAGTGAATAGAAATCTCTCTCTCCCCCCCCACCCCCGGGTTCTTGCTGTCTGGATTATCGACACTCCACTCACTGGAGACTCGAGGAATAATGACTTTTGTTCATTTGTTCAACAAATATATATTGAATGACGACCAGGTCTCAGCCACTGTGCTTGATGCTCCAGGGCAAAGAGAATATAATGTAAGGCAGCGCCGAACTCAGTGAGTCTAAATGAAAGGCATTCACAGGGAGTAATACAGGACTTAAGAGTGAGTGATGTATGTGCTCAGCGTCTTCCAGTTCAGTGACTGGGCTTCATGGGGAACGGAGGGATCAGCTTTGCTGGGTAGAAACGGGTCAAAGGCAGCAGGCTGGGTGTGGTACAGGGAGAGGTGCAGAGGTAAGGAAGGCCAATCCCGGATGAAGACAGCTGAAACGGAGCGCTCAGGGAGATGCCACCAGAGGGTAAGAAATTTAGTTGCCGATAACGAGTAAAGCATCTTCAGTGCTGGAGTACCGCCTTTCAACCAGATGTTTTCTGCCAGTCTATCGATTAAGAGGGTGATGCAAAAAAAAAAAAAAAACCCCACAAAAAAAACAGAGCTCCCGTCGTGGCTCAGTGGTTAACGGATCCGACTAGGAACCATGAGGTTGCGGGTTCGATCCCTGGCCTTGCTCAGTGGGTTAACGATCCGGTGTTGCCATGAGCTGTGGTGTAGGTTGCAGACGTGGCTCAGACCTGGCGTTTCTGTGGTTCTGGAGTAGGCCGGCGGCTACAGCTCTGATTCGACCCCTAGCCTGGGAACCTCCATATGCCGTGAGTGCGGCCCTAGAAAAGGCAAAAAAAAAAAAAAAAAAAGGGCGATGCATTGTTTTGTGTCCTAATTGGTCTTCCAGAAAGGAATGTCTTGGGTTATTCCTTATTAAACAAGGCCATTTCAGAGAACAGGACCTGTAGCTCCAAAACCAGTTACTAAGCCCAGGCAGGCTGGGATTCGGACTTCCCTTTGGCGTCCATCCCAGAGGACAGAATTAGCAGTGAACTTGAATGAAGCCCAGGCATCAGGCTTGAAAAAGAATTAATGGGCCTGGATTTTCTCCCTTCTTCACCCCTTTCCTGACCTCCACCCCAAGAGGATAATTAAAAGGAAAGAAAATCTCTATTTCATTGTAAATGTCTTCCATCATTTTCGTGTCTGGATCAGCTAACTTTTCTCTTTCTTTCTTTCTTTTTCTTTTTTAAGGCCACGAAGAGACATGGATGAGCTATCTCTGGCATTGGCCTTACACTATTATCAAGTAATTTCTAAATTTTCATATAGAGCTAATTATCCTAACATTTAAATAAATTCATTCTCTACTAATACATACACGTTGAAGAGACTCTAAAACCTTTTCTGAAAGAGGATTCAGAACGGTTTTGATCCCAAAGCGAGCTCTCTATTCCTTATCCATTAGGCTTTCTTTCAACATTCACTCTGCAGGCACTATGCTAGTCACACAGCCCATTTCTCCTCCCATGTTATTGTCCTAAAATTTGATGATTGAATTGAAGACATTATAGCGATTAGACTGGCCTTGCAGAAATTACGGAGGTGGGGTGGGTGCGAAGAAGTCCCTCAAGCACAGCAAGGAAACCAGTTGAAAGTGTATTTTTTAATATTTGAAAAAGGGAACAATGAGAAGACTTGAAAACACCTGCTCAGTCATAACACGCCAGTAGGTGATTACAGCATCTTTAAATTGGATCTACTTAAAACAGGTGTTTCTCTGGATCACAGTTCAAATGGGTCAGAAAGCCCCAAGACACTGGATTAATGAGGGCAGCACCCCCCCCATCCGGCCCCGCCCCGCCCCGATCTTGGAGCATTGACTTGCATCATACCCTAGTTGTTTACCGAGGAATCGGTAATGAAAGGAACTTGGTTAGGACCAAATCCTCCCTTTCCACTCGGATGTTGTAATATCTAGGGTAAAGTACGCATCAAACGCTGGCGCCTTTTATCTGGCTGCTCAACAGGTAGCATTTTGTAAATGCTTCCCCCTACCTAGCTCCCCCCCGCTCCCGCAACGATAGTCCTCATTTTTGGTTTGAGAAGACGTTGGGGATCCTGGAGAAGATCGGAGTCAGCAGGGCAGCTGCACTTGTTTACCAGGAATAAGCAGAGTCAAGGCGCACACAGAACAAAAGCCTCCAGGAGCAGGGAGCGCTGGTCCAGCTCATCCTGCAATCACCAGCATCCTTTCAATGGAAAGCAGAGAAGGTGTAAACGCCCTGGTGCCTGTGTTGCTGCTGCTACTATTATTGTCGCGGCTGCTCCTCCTCCGACACAGCGTTCCTGTCTGGTGTGAGCCCCGCCACCTCTCCATCCTTCTTTCCAACCATCCAGCTAGCTATCCATCCAGGATCCAGAGGGCCCTACTGTGTGCCAGGCCCGGGACTGGACACCGGGCACCTAACCCACAGTCCACCCAGTTGGAGAGCGTCTCCCTCCCCTTCTTTTGCCCTGGGTGGGTGCGGCTCGGGGGTGGGGGATTTCTTCGCGGAAAGGTCCAGAAAGCCCGAGCCCAGAATCCCGGCGAGAGGCGCAGCTGGAGGCGGACCGACTTGGGAGGCCCGGGAGCGCGCGTCTCCGAGGCCGCGCGGGGTCCCCCTGTCCGGCGCTCAGGTGGCTCCGCCACCCGCTCCGCCGCTCCCCTCCCAGGGCCCTCCCCTCTCCGGCGAGGGTCGAGTTTGGCTGTTGCGCGCGGGGAGGGAGGGGCTACGAGGGATTTGAAAGTGCACAGGCTGCGGAGTGGAGCTCGCATCTGTTCCCGCCGCCCGCGACCGGATTAAATTTCTGCAAATTCAAACTGAATGGGGCTTTCTTCTGCTGCCTTCCAGAGGGCGCCTGCAGCCCGCCGCGCGCTGCTCTCGGGCGGGAGCGGCCGCCCGGCGCGCAGCTAGGAGCCAGCGAGCCGGACCCGAGTCCGTGCGGGCCAACCGGCGACAGCGGCGAGGGCTGAGGCTGCCGAGGCGCCCGGGCTCCGGGACCAGGAATCCCCGCTCCCGGACCGGGCATCGGACCGCGCCCCCCCGCCTCCCCTCCCCGGCCAGCGCGCTCCTCGCGCACCCGAGCCTGGCGACAGTCACCAGCGGCCCGGACGGGACTCCGGTTCCCGAAAGGGGCCCGGGCGACCCTTTGAAGAAGAACTTCTTGGGGGCGGGCCCCGGGTACCTCGCGGCACGGGCGGCCGCTATTGTCTGCGCGCGGCGCTCGGGGGCGCGGGAGCCGCGGGCCGGGCGGGGCCGGGCCCAGGGCGGCGGCGGGAGGAGCCGGAGAAGCCGGACGAAGAGGAGGAGGAGGAGGAGGAGGAGCCGCGAGCGCGGGAGCCGAGCCGGAGCTGCGCGGGCCGCGAGCGAGCGCGATGCCGGCGGCGGCGGGGGACGGGCTCCTGGGAGAGCCGGCGGCGCCCGGGGGCGGCGGCGGCGCCGAGGACGCGGCCAGGCCGGCGGCGGCCTGCGAGGGAAGTTTCCTGCCGGCCTGGGTGAGCGGCGTGCCCCGCGAGCGGCTCCGCGACTTCCAGCACCACAAGCGCGTGGGCAACTACCTTATCGGCAGCAGGAAGCTGGGCGAGGGCTCCTTCGCCAAGGTGCGCGAGGGGCTGCACGTGCTGACCGGAGAGAAGGTGAGCCTCCCGGGCGCCGGCCTCTGACCACTCGGCTTGGGGGTTCGGGGCGGGAAGGGCAGCGGGGACCCTGCCTCGAGCAGTGCGCGGCGAGTCCGGTGGCGGAGCCCCGGCCGGGCGCCTTCCCCCACGCTGCTAGCCTTTCCTTTGGGGTTGAGAGCGGTCGAACCGAACGCGCGCGCAGGCCCTCGCAGCCACCTCATCCGCCTTTCCCGAGGCCAGATCTGGAGTCACTTTTCCCGGGGGGGGCAAAGCTGCTGTACCCGCGATCCGTCTGCAGCCTTTCTGCTCCTGGAAGGGCGCCGCCTGGCGGACACCAGCGTAGGGGGTGGGGGTTGGGGGAGGAGTGGGGTGGCGGGGGATTCTGCTCTTGGCGAAGGTAGGGGCTTGGATAAGTGCAAAGGCTTAAACCAGGACTGGAGTGCGTGGAACCTCATGGTGAGGGTCGGGGAGCTGATTAGCCTGCTCTTGGGGGAACTTCGAGTCGGATCCCCCTTCTGGGCTCTGGGGAGGAGGTGAAGGAAGGCGAGAGCTAGGGGAGGTTTTTCCTCCCCCGCGCAGCCATTCCCACCCACCCTGTCCTCACTCCGACCGGCCACCGGGCGGGCTACAGAAAGGATCTTGCTCTGGCAGACACAGGACTGCACACAGATACCCCCAGACTTCAGAGGTTGGGAGACCCCTTCTTATCTTTCTGGAAGAGGAGTAAGCAAAGGGGGACCCTCCCAGCCACCTGTAGGGGCACTGTCTCCAGCCTTGGGAAAAGTTAGCGGGGGCGCGGGGGGGGGGGGGATGTGAAGCCACCCTTGCCAGGCAAGACCCGGGTGGACCTAAGTTGCCGCTTAGACCTGCGAGAAGAAACCCCAAGTGTGATGACTTTGGAGGTGAGGCTCAAGCCCGGAGGCTGCCCCAGCCTGGGAGTTACCCTAAGCTTGGGGCTCCTTCAGGCTGGGGCTGCCCTGAGCTTGTGATAGCATGAGACTCGAGGCTCCCCCCAGGCTGCAGCTTGCTCAGGTGGGGTCGTCGCCTCCTTTTGTGGTCCATTCACCAGGGAGGTGTCAACAGTGTGGGAGGGACAGGAAATGGCACTGTCCTGCCCTCCTGTGCCCAGCGTCTCCCGGCTTTAGTCTCCCTCTGCCGTTTCCTACCGTATCCTGGATCCTCTTCCATTTGAGTTCGGATGCCCATCGCCCTTGTTACTTGTCCTCTGTTCCTGCGGCTGCTGGAGTGGGGGGTGTTACCCCTTTGTTTTGGATACATGGGGTTAGAGTGAGTAGTTCTAAAAGTGCCTCTTGGCTTGAATTTCCATGCACAAGTGTTCAGAGTGAACTCAGTGAATTGAGTAACTCTTGAAAGAAGAAGAAGAAGAAAAAATCCCTCCAAACCTCATTCTAAGTCCAAAGGGAGCGAGGCACCTTTCCTCCAGGGTTCATGGGGGCTGGGAACTTACACATCCAGTCTGGGCACCAGGATGACCTGGAACCCCAGCTCGCTCTTTACAGTGTGCTCAGTTCTCAGTGCCTGTGTAAATTCCTCTTGGCTGAGTGATAGAACTTGATTTTCATTCGAAAGGTATAGGATTCAGTCTGGTCGTGTATGTTTCCTTTTGAAACTTAGCAAAAAGAGAGGGTGTAATGGCCAAGGTGAGGAGCATGCTCAGTTCCCCTGCCCTGCCGCTTAGCTGCTTCTGGCGCCCTTCCACCTTCCTGAGCGCTGGCGGTGCTGTGACTCTGGCTCTTCACCGGTGCATTTTTTGCTCCGTAAGATCAGGCTGTTAGCCTTGGCTGACCTGCACTCAGAACTGCGTCCCTACCTGGGTGCTTGGGTTCTGGAACTCCGCTGGGCCTCCAGGCACACTGGAATTTGGGGAATTTCTGCCCAGATGGGGTCCAGTGAGTTCCAATGAGCGGCTCCCACTCACTGATCTCATCTTGTCTTTCTTAAACGATGCATCTCACTTCATCTCTCAAGGGGAGGGACTATTAATTGGACGTAAAATCATTGCACTGAACTAATTGATTGGCTCTAGTTAGGGAGGGTGGTTCTTGGGGTGGAGGAAGACGCTGGGAGATTTTTCTGCTGTGCTCTCTTTTGGTCATGGGAATCGGTGCTCTGGGACCAAAAGCATCGTGAGAAATCTGGATTTTAGTTTGCTTACTGGCCAACTTCAAAGACACAGTGGGTGCCATTCTTAACTTTTATCTCCCAAACCCGGCACCTTTAATGCTTAACTAATAGATTTGCTTTTTGACAGATCATGGAGATTAAAGTGTATGTGTGTGTGTGAGAGAGAGAGAGAGAGGAAGAGAGAGAGAGAGAGAGAATCAGACAGTGAAGGATTGCTGAGTTCAGGGGTCCTCAACCCCACTCGCCTTCTGGTTATTGTCTTAGTAAGACCCAAAACAGAAGTGAAATCAACCGCACAACTGCTTGCAGCTTCCAGGTCTTTTTAAAAGGTGAGCTATTAAGAGAGTTTTTGCCCCAGAGACAGGTTACTCCTGTGAGCCAAGCAAGGGCATGACCTGGAGGTGACAGGACCCAGAGGAAGGGAATCGAGTGGCCCCAGCGTGGGTGATGTGAGTGTCCCAGGGAGGCCTCCCCCCTTAATAACCCCTCTCTGGGGAGGCATGCACTTTCTGTACCAAGGCTTTTTCCTTGCCTTTCTTTGTGAAAGGACACAGACCGCAGTAAGTAGTCTGTCTGCCCCCCGCCACGCCCCATTCCCTGAGGGGAGGGATCCAGGGCAGCTTGTCCAAGGAATCAGTTCATAAAAACTCTGAAAAGAGGGATGGAGAAAGGCCAGAAACAGACTCACAGACAGAACGGACTTGTGGTGGCCAGGAGGGAGTGCGATGGACGGGGAGTTTGGGGTTATTAGATATAAACTGTTCCATTTAGGATGGATAAACAATGAAATCCTGCTGTTCAGCAGAGGGAAGCAGATCCAATTTCTCGTGATAGAACATGATGGAAGATAATATGAGAAAAAGAAACACACATATATATGTATGACTGGGTCACTTTGCTGTACAGCAGAAATTGACAGAACATTGTAAATTAACCATACTTTAATTAAAAAATTTAAAAGAAAGGGAAGAAGAGGAAGTGTCCCATGCCTTCGGTTGCAGTCTTAAACTATGCACATTTTGGGTGATTTATGCCAGATATTGCTGGTTTAGGGCACTGTGTGTGTGCGTGTGTGTGCGTGCGCGCGCGCACGTGTGTGCGTGCGTGTGTGTGTGCGTGCACACACGTGTGTTATGTTGCGTTTTGACTTGGCACACATTTCCAAGAAGCAAATCCTCCAGGGCGTGCTGGGAATTGGGTCCAGCCGACCAAAGGAACCGCTTTTTCCTGATTTTCATTTCAGGCTTCAATCCTATCTTTTTGAGAGGCTCCTTTTCTCACCACTGCCTGCAGTACAGTATTTTCTTTTCTTTTTTTCTTTGCCTGCCTCTCATTTGCATTGAGTTGGCCCTTTTATTGCTTGGAAAGAAAGGCCGACTTGGGGGCGAGACCCGATTTTGTCCCCCTTTTAGCTTTTTTTGAGTTGGTGCGGTCTCTACTAAGGTGGCTTTAAAAATCAGTCGTTCACTCCGTCCTGTGAAACTCTCACCCGGCAGGTTCTCAGTCTGTCTTTGACTGAGTTGATGATTAGACGAGGAAAAATGATCACAAAATCAGAGTCTGAAAAGTATTCTCAGTGGCTTTGAGACAAAGAGCAGAGTTGCTGAGCGGGCATATCAAGTGATAACTTGGAAGAAGCTGGAGAGCGGTGTGCTTTTGGCCTCTGATATTGGTCTCTGTGAAAGGCAGTTTCTGGCACTGACTGGGTTGTTATTACATTTAAAAGATGTTAAAATATAGTTGGAAAGGCTTATGGGAAAAAAAGCATAGGTGTATCTCAGGTATAGAGCTGGTTTCGCAGGCAGGCATAGCTACAAAGAGGGGGAAAAGAGTCAATGCCACAATTACCTTTTTTGTGATTAAGTCTCTCTAAGAGACAAAGTTGGGAACATAGCATGATTGGTTAGGATGTTTAAATAGCTTGTTCCAACCTTTTTTTTTTTTTAAACCTGTTTATCACTTTCATTGGAGCTATTTTGGGGCTAAAAATAAGGGTTGCCTGCTTAGTAAGTTGCCAATAATTATGCTTCGAGCATGACAGCGCCAGATACCTGGGGTGAAGGAGTTACTAAAAATACAATTTACTATGTTTTTCAGAGCAGGAAATATGACTAATTTTATTGGTGGCCTTTTGGCAGATCTGTTTTTAGCAAGTATTAAAACAAACAGGTGCTAAATCCTGTATTTTTTTTTTTTTCAGTGCTAGAAATGCAGGGGTAATAGAGGAACAAGAAATGCTTAGGGAACTGGCAAGTTCCATTGATCCTCAGCAGGGATTTCTTGGCGAGCGAGAGGCGTTTGGCAAAAGCACCTGCTCGGTATGTCGCGCGTGTCAAGGCAGTGCCTATAATTTCTGAGATTGCACGCTGCAGTTCGCAGGCACAGTCTTTTTGAACCTCCTGCCCTGCCTCATCTTTTTGAAGTCCTTGTGAATGATGGAAATTGGCACTTAGGGCCCGCTTCTCAGTGTTCATTGATACACAGGTCCTGGGGACTTCAAAGGCGCTTTGAGTTGGCACAACAGTGCTGAACGGTGCCCACGAAGAGGAGTACAACCCTACATTTTCTCTGTGGGTGTGGAGTCACCGGCACGGGCTGGACTCAGCTATAGCGCACGGCATGCTGCCAGCTGTTCCCAAGTGCACCGTGGCCATTATCCATCCTGCGGGGGTATCTTGCTGGAAGGTGTGGGGAGTGGTGGCTGTGTCTGCCTGGAGAGAGAGGCCCAGGCTGGGTGTCCTCTGTGGGAAGGTGGCTCATGTGCAAAGTATCATTTACCTTGGGACCTACGCCCCCGTCTTGATTATTCAAGGTAACCAAGCCACCTGCTCTCTTGGGTAATTGAAGCCCATAGATAACCCCTGAGCCCTATTTTTAGCAAACTAGTGAAACCTTTTCCTCCCTTCTGCCTGGGCTTTGGTCACTTTGAAGTGCTGACCTGAACTGATGACGCTATCTGATGAGATGCTGCCGGTTGGTAGGCTGACCAGCGGGAAAGGGGTGAACCCTGGGGGTGCAAATAGTCATGAAGGAGGCAGATACTTCTGCAAAGGTGTCCAGAGTGCTCGCCTCTCCTTCCTCCTGAATACCAGCTCAGTGGTATAGCGCTTTGTGGTGTGTTCAGATCTTTCATGCATTTTCTCGTTAGAGGCTAGAAGCCGCCCTGGGCAGGTGGTATCCTCACCTGTGCTGAGTGCGTGCAGGTATGTTCTGGGTAGATTTTTTTTTATCTCTGACCCTCTCTTCTATGTTGCTAGGGCTACCCTTACATGAGCGCACACTGGGTGGCTTCAAAGAACAGAAATGGGATTCTTTTAGACTTCTGGAAGCCAGAGGTCCAAAAATCAAGGTATAGGCAGAGCCTCTGAAAGCTCTAGGGGAGGGTTTTTCCAGCCTTTGGTGCGTCCCTTGGTTTGTAGCCTGCACGCCCCAATCTCTGCCTCTGTCCCGTGTGCCTTCCTTCCCGCTGTGCATCTTCTGTCTCCAAGTCTCCGTCTCCTTATAAGGACACTTGTCACTGGATGTAGGGTCGACCCTAATCTAGGAGGAACTCACCTTGCTGACATCTGTTAAGGGTCCTGTTTCCCATAAGGCCACGTTCCCAGGGCCACCTATTTTCTTTGCAGGACACAGTTCAACCCTCAACACCATCATCGTAGACTGTGAGGACTGCGCTGTAGGTGATTTCCTTCCTGGGAAGCAGACCTCGAGAAAGGAGAAATGTGGGCTCAGGGCATAGACTTAGGACCAAAACCAGTGAGGGCAGGAGAGGCAAAGAGAAGGGCCAGGCAGCAGGGAGCAGAGGGAGAAGTTGGGCCCCCGATGCAGGACAAAGATGTGGAAAGGTCTCTCCACCCCAGGGTGATGGAAGTATAACCTGGGACGACCTCTAGGGCAGGCACTTTGGCAATATCCATAACAGTTAGTCGTACGCTTTTACATAAGACTAGGAACTTATCCCTCAGATAAGCATGAAAACATTTACAAGACGACAGAGGGGCATGGACATTTCCTGCAGCACAATTCGGGAATCACAGAAAACCATACAATCTAAACGCCCATTGGAGTTCCGTCGTGGCTCAGTGGTTATTGAATCCGACTAGGAACCATGAGGTTGCGGGTTCGATCCCTGGCCTCGCTCAGTGGGTTAAGGATCCTGTGTTGCCATGAGCTGTGGTGTAGGTTGCAGATGCGGCTCGGATCCCGTGTTGCTGTGGCTGTGGTGTCGGCCGGCGGCTACAGCTCCTGTTAGACCCCTAACCTGGGAACCTCCATGTGCTGCAGGTGTGGCCCTAGAAAAAGCAAAAAGACAAAAAAAAAAGGCCCATTATTTCTTCCTTTCTTTTTTTTGAGCACACATGCAAAAGTTCCTGGGCCAGAGCCAGAAATCAAACCCAAGACACAGCAGTAACAATGTCAGATCCCTAACCACTCGGCCACCAGGGAACTCCCCCATTCTTGAATTGTGATTAATTTTTATGAAACATCCTCTGACGCTCTCATCCATGAATAGGTAAGTAAATATGGTTCCTCTATACAGTGAATATTATGCAATAATTAAAAAGGGCATCAGTCTAGTCCCACACACTCTGGGCATCCTGGGAATATTCTGGCCTCATGTTTCCTTTTTTTTTTTTTTGCCTTTTCTAGGGTCGCGCTCGTGGCATATGGAGGTTCCCTGGCCAGGGGTCTAATCAGAGCCGTAGCCGCCAGCCTACACCACAGCCACAGCAATGCGGGATCCGAGCCGCATCTACAACCTACACCACAGCTCACGGCAACGCCGGATCCTTAACCCACTGAGCAAGGCCAGGGGTCAAGCCCACAACCTCACAGTTCCTAGTCAGATTCGTTAACCACTGAGTCACGACGGGAACTCCTGGCCTCATGTTTCTTTGCAGTTAGGATGCTTAGGGCTCTCTGTTGGGTGTGTGGGTACCTTTAGCATACTTTTGTGTGTCCTATGGGTTTTGTCTTGAGGACTTTGCATCCATAGACTTTAGCTAACTTGTCGATCGGTGTGTCTCATCAGAGACAGTGGGAGAGACCCTCTCCCTGAATTACTTCTGAGTTGTGGGAGGTTAGATTACTACCAAATAGAGTCATGATTCCGGCCGGTCAGGTGACAAGAAGGCTGCCCGAGTGGGAGCCATCTCTTAACATCCTGTTACCTTCTCTACCGCCACCAAACTAACTCTGCCCTGCCTAGCTGTGCAATTTCTAATTCCTGGATTCTTCGTGGTTTTTAATCACTTTGTGTGTGTGTGTGTTAAAATTCATTTGGGCAGTTCCCGTTGTGGCTCAGTGGATTAAGAACCTGATTGAGTGTCCGTGAGGATGCAGGTTCGATCCCTGGCCTTGCTCAGTAGGTTAAGGACCTGGTGTTGCTGCAAGCTGCGGTGTAGGTCGTAGATGCGGCTCAGATGCCGCACTGCTGTGGCTGTGGTGTAGGCCTGCAGCTGCAGTTCCGACTAGACCCCTAGCTCGGGAACTTCCATGTGCTGCAAGTGAGATCATAAAGGGAAAAGAAAAATTCATTCGGTTAAATTTTGGACTAGGTAATACAGACACATGTTCTAAAATGGAAAGCTTTCAGGAGGTAATTCTGCCTTCAGCTGTGTGCCTCACAATGGTTCCTCTCCCCAGAGGCAACCTTGCTTCTAGCTTCCTGTGTTTCATCTAGACAGCCTCCGTCTGCATGCAAGCGTACATGCATTCAAGACTCTGTATGAATCCATTTGTAAATGTACAGATATAGAAAGATACCTTTTGGAGTTCCCGTCATGGTGCAGTGGTTAACGAATCCGACAGAGAACCATGAGGTTGCGAGTTGGATCCCACGCCTCGCTCAGTGGGTTACTGATCTGGCGTTGCTGTGAGCTGTGGTGTAGGTTGCAGATGTGGCTCAGATCTGGCGTGGCTGTGGTGCTCTTGAACTTTTTGATCTTTGCCAGTCTAGCAGATTAAATATGTGTTTTATGTGTAGTTTCTCATATTTATAAGTGAGTTGAGCATATTTTCTTATGTCTGACAACAATTTGCACTACATTTTTGTTAGTCCATCCACCATCTTCCCTTGGGTTTCTGGTCTTTTTCTTATTGATTTGTAGGCACTTTCTATATATTAAGGCAATCAGTCCTCTGTCAGTGATCTGTTTTGAAGCCTTTTCCATCTTGTCTGCTCCCTGTTTTATCCTTTGTCTTTGTTTCTTGGTGGTTCTTGTCACAACAGAGGTTATTTCTCTGGATTCCACAAACTAGAAAGGAGCCATAGATGAGCTTTGCAGGTCCATGAACCCCTATAAATTGTATGTGTATAATTATGTTTCTGGGGTGAAGACCCATGACTTCATCACAGTATAAAAGGAATTATTTACTTCCAAATGTTAAGAGCCACTGCTCCGTTGCCCATCCCTGTCAGCAGTGCTGTCTGGTTGGAGCTTTGTATTGTTGGAATGAGGTTGAGTCACCTTGGTATGTTAGCACCTGTGTCAACTGGACTTAGTTTGCAGAGTACACTCAGCCCAGGCAGGGTCCTATGACCGTGACCTTGGCTTGGCATGCCTGATTTCTGCCTTCCTGCCCCCCCTCCCCCCAGGTCATGCCTAGGTCACAGGGAAGGAGCATGCTAGAGGGTAGACATCTTTGGAAGACCTTGACTCTTTCTATGACAATTCTGAGTTGTGTCCCATTATTTCTTCATGGGACAGGTGATAGGTTTATGGTGGGTGGTTGCGAAGAAAGAGAAACAGGGAGCATCTTGGGAAGTGAAAACCTGGTAAGGAGCAATAGCCGTCGATTAGCTTGGACGTAAAATGCATGGAGTCAGGTGTGAGCACATGTGTAAAAATATGCCTGGGACCCTCTGGGGCTGTTTTGTCCACACGAGAAGCCCTGGGGGTGGGAAATGGAGTGATACTGGTGGAGTGAACAACTGGGCCTCATTGGAAGCCTAGATGTCAACATGGCCTCGCTCCGATGACCCTCTTTTTTTTTTTTTTTTCTCTTTTTATGGCCGAATCCCCAACATATGGAAGTTCCCAGGTTGGGAGTTGAATTGGAGCTGCAGCTGCTGGCCACAGCCACAGCCACAGCAACACCAGATCCTTAACCCAACGAGTGAGGCCAGGGACTGAACCCACATCCTCACGGAGACTACTTGGGGTTCTTAACCCGCTGAGCCCCAAAGGGAACTCTCCGATGACCCTATCTATTGCTCCTGTCCCCTGTTACTTTCCGCCCCCCACTCTGCTCTGCCTTTCCTCAAAGCACATCTGACCAGCTGTACTAGTTTGCTGCTGTAACAAGGTGCCACACACTGGATGGCTTAAACAGCAGAGGCTGTTGCCACGTGGCTCTGGAGACCAGAGTTCAACATGAAGGTGTGGACAGGGTGGGTTCCTTCGAAGGGCTGTAGGGAAGGGTCTGTCTGCTCCAGGCGCTGCTCCGGGGTTTGTGGGTGGCTGTCTTCTCCCTGTGCCTGTTCGCATTGTCCCCTCGGTATGTGTCTCTCTCTGTGTCTGCATTTCTCCTTTCTACAAGGACACCAGTCATTTTGGATTAGCGTCTGTCCCTAATCCACTTTAACTTGATGACTCTGTCAAGATCACTATTGCAAAATAAGCTCACAGTCTTTTATTTTATTTATTTTTTTAACTTAATGGATTTTATTTCAGTTATAGGTGTACATAAATCATCACAAGTCAATTTGACAGATTTTGTATCCCAAACCCACAGTGTATCCCCCCACCCCCAAGATTGTCTTATTTGAAAAACCAAGGTTTTCCCAAAGTCTGTGAGTCAGTGTCTGTTCTGCAAAGAGGTTCACTGTGTCTTTTTAGTTTCCACATGAAAGCGGTAGCATTGGGTGTTTCTGTCTAATTGTCTGACTGGTCTCACTTCGCATGATAATTTCTAGGTCCATCTATGTTGCTATAAATGTTGGTAATTCGTTCCTTTTAATGGCTGAGTAATATTCCATTGTGTGTATGTACCATATCTCACATTCTTAGGACGTACTATGGTCTGAGTGTTTTGTACCTAATTCCCGACATGATGCTTGTTAGGAGGTGAGGTCTTTGGGAGGTGGTTAGGCACGAGAGCAGAGTTCTCATGAATGCGATTTGTGGTTTTAAAAAAAGGAGATTCCCCCAGTGGGGAGTTCCCGTCGTGGCGCAGTGGTTAACAAATCCGACTAGGAACCATGAGGTTGTGGGTTCGATCCCTGGCCTTGTTCAGTGGGTTAAGGATCTGGCATTGCCGTGAGCTCTAGTGTAGGTTGCAGACTTGGCTCGGATCCCACGTTGCTGTGGCTGTGGCTGTGGCTCGGGCCAGCAGCTACAGCTCCGATTGGACCCCTACCCTGGGAATCTCCGTATGCCACGGGTGCGGCCCTAAAATAACAAAAAAAAGCCAAAAAAAAAAAAAAAAGAGAGACCCCAGAAAGCTCTTTTGCCTCTTCTGCTGTGCGAGGACACAGCGAGAACATAGCTGTCTGTGAACCAGGAAGAGAACTCTTACCGGACACCAAGTCTGCCTTGACCTTGGACTTCCCAGCTTCCGGAACAGTGAGAGATAAATTTCTGTCATTTATAAGTTACTTAGCCTATGGTGTGTGTTATAAGCAGCCCAAACAGACTAAGATAGGACTTAAACACATGAATTTGGGGGAACTCCTTCCGTTCGACCCATAGCATCACTTGACGCCATGGTATGTGTTTACGTATCTATATGTTTGTTATTTGTCTCCCCACTGGGTGGTAAGCCCCATGGGGAAGGGATCACTGCTCTATCCTCAGCGGCTGGAGTAGTACCTCGTGTAGAGCAGGTGCTGAATAAATCTTTTTTGAATGGATCAAAGAAGGCTTTGATCTCTCTAGGACATGAGGACAGCCTTCTGGATGACTGGTGTCCCAGTTGGCTGGGGATGGTTGGAAATTGCTGTCTTGGGAGTTCCCCTGGTGGCTTGGCAGTAACAAACCTAGCTAGTATCCATGAGGACACGGGTTCGATCCCTGGCATCGCTCAGTGGGTTAAGGATCCGGCATTGCGGTGAGCTGTGGTGTAGGCCAGGGCAGGTGCAGCTCCAATTAGACCCCTAGCCTGGGAACTTCCATATGCCTCAGGTGCAGCCCTAGAAATAGACCCCCCCAAAAAGAAAACCCTGTCTCCCTCACTCCTCGCAGCTCTTGGGTGTGAGCGGTGAGTGGATCAGACGGGTCATCCAGCTGACCCTCCTTGGGAAAGAGCCCAACCCCAGAACAGCTGTGCCTTCTGCAGGGACTTGGTGAGGAAGCCACCTGAGTATCAGAGGGACCAGCCGCAGGCAGAAAGATATTTTGCAATGTCACAGGACTGTTAATGGACCCTCAGCTCCTTCTTGAGAAAATATACCGACACAGTGGCAGATGGGCGAAGCTGCTATTTGCAAACATACGTTTCGTTGGATGTTTCCCATGGAGATATATGGAGCTTTGGATTCTGTCTCTTTGACTACAGATTTTTTTTTTTTATATATATATATAAGTTTATCAGTCTCTTAGCCAGATTGCTGCCAAAACATTTAGCAAAGCTTCTTGTTTCTCTTGCCCGTTCTCTGAGCTGTTTGATTTGTTCTCGTTCCTTTCTTTGCCTCCATCATTTTATTTTTATTTTTTATATTTATTTATTTATTTATCTGTCTTTTTGCCTTATTTAGGGCCGCACCACGGCATATGGAGGTCCTCAGGCTAGGGGTCTAACAGGAGCTGTAGCCACCGGCCTACACCACAGCCACAGCAACGCGGGATCCGAGCCACGTCTGCAGCCTACACCACAGCTCACGGCAACACTGGATCCTTAAGCCACTTAGCGATGCCAGGGATTGAACCCGCAACCTCATGGTTCCTAGTTGGATTCGTTATAACCACTGAGCCACGACAGGAACTCCTGCCTCCATCGTTTTAATCTTCTGTTGTCTTGCATTCTGCCCTGGGGCTTTTTGGTAAGGTGTACAGTGGTCTTTCTGACTCTGTTCAGACACTTGTGCAGCGAAGCTCTTCTGTTCATCATGACTGCTCTTCTCCAGAGCTCTGCGCGTGGGACACGGGAGGCTAGGCAGCAGTGAAGGACCCTTCCTGGGCACAGAGCGGAGGGACAAACAAGCGAAGATGTAGTAGCCGCCCACAAGGAGGCTTGCCGACGCTGTTTGGGATGATGGGATGAAGTTCAGGATCTCGGTGATTCTTTGGTTTATCGGGAGCAGAGCAGGTATTTTGCGACCTTGGGAACCACCAAGGACCTACAGGAAAGGGTTGTCTGCTTGCTCTTGGCTTTGACCACAAGGATGTCCTGCTGATAATGATAGTAATAATTAACATTGAATGCCATCTGCTAGGCTCTGTCCTAGATGCCAAAAAGGATTTATTCCGTATGGTGGCCTTTTGTGGTAGGTATTGTTGGGCTGGTTTTGCAGCTTAGGTTGACCAGCTGTCTGGGATGCCCAAGCGTCTCTGATGCCTCGTATTTGGGGAAACTCCTCGGATATTGGCAAAAACAGCTGAATCCAAGAAAACATCTCATCAGTGCTGGGACTCCTACTGAGGATTTCCAAATAAAAGTATTAAAGAGCCGTTCATCAGGTTGTGAATCAGTGAAGAATGAACCAGAGCCCAAAACCCTGGGCATAACTGGGATGCTTATTGTGGGTGGTGACCTCCGCTTGTGGTTGTGGGTGGTGACCTCCGCTTGTGGTTCTGGGTAGTGAGGGGGGTTTTTACGACCCCTCGGCTCCATCATGCTGGGGACATGGTGCAATCCAGGTCTCCTTGTGTAAACAGTGGTACTGGTCTGCCATCTTTTACAAGTTTGTGATGAGATGCAGAGCTTGAGCCTGGTGTGTGTGTGTGTGTGTACTATTAAATAAAAATCGTAATAAGAAGCTAAATATAAACACATATAACTTTTTGGCAGCAGACATTTTTTTTTTGGCTGCACCCAAGGCATGTGGAAGTTCTCAGGTCACGGACCGAACCCATGGTACAGCAGGAACCTGAGCCACTGCAGTGACAACATCAGGTCCTTAACCCATGAAGCCACCAGGGAACTCCTATAGCACACTTTTAAATGAAGGAAGCAGTGGAGACTGGTAGCTACTTTGAGTAGCTTTGGCTAATGATCCATCTTAGTTTTAGTTCCGTTCTTTGGCACTGGAGGGAGAAATATCTGTGTGAGAGGAGAGAGGATTTTTGAATCAAATGGTGAAGCTGCAAGTGCATGTCTTATGTAGCTCACTGAACAGTCCCTTGGATTCTTCTTGTTAGACCACCTTCCAAGAACGAACACAAGGGAGTTCCCAGTGTGGCTTAGTGGAAAGGAACCTGACTAGTTTCCTTGAGGTTGCAGGTTCGAGTCCTGGTCTTGATCAGGGGGTTAAGGATCCAGCATTGCCGTGAGCTGTGGTATAGATCACGGATGCGGTTCGGATCTGGCATTGCTGTGGTTGTGGTGTAGGCCTGCAGCTGCAGCTCCGATTTGACCCCTAGCCTGGAAACCTCCATATGCTATGGGTGCAGCCCTAAAAAGACAAAGAAAGAAAGAAAGAAAGAAAGAAAGAGATATGAATACAGGTTGCTTATTAAAAACAAGGCAAAACACCCATTGCCTTTTCCTTGCTTGTTATGCAGACAGTTGGCGCTAGACTGGCTTTTCTCAGCCTTTGCTCAGACCCCACTTGGGCTGAGAAGAGCCACCGGAGTGACAATGAAGCTTCAAGGAAACTTGGCTGTGAAGTCTGGGATCAGAATAGTCTAGCATTTTATGGGTAAAGATAAGTGTTATCACTTACGTAAGCTGGTCTTTAGTTGGAATCACTGCTGCCCTGAAGTAGGAGTCTAGCTTTTTTTAAGTGCATTCTTTTATGCCAGGTTAAAAATTTAATTGGAGAAACCAGTTGATGACTCAGTTCTCAGTTGAACATTTACAGTTATAATGCTAATAAAAAAACTTGTTTTGAAAACACCGCTGCAGGTTTGTAAAGTGTCAGTCCACAGGATGACGTTTTATTCTATTAAAAACTAACATTTGTGAGCAGGAGTTGTGATTTCAAGCCCAATTTGACATAATGAAACTTGAATTTCCCTCTGGAGGGAAGGTGCTTTATGGCTAGTGTACTCCCACCTGACCCATTAGCCTGAGATGCTTTTTTCCTAGATCGGGAATGAGCTTTTTATCATTGTGGCCATTAAATTAAATTCAAGCACCTGAGATTTCGTAGAGTAACGGGTAGTTTCTTTCCAATAATCAGACTTAGAGTAATGTCCTACCGATGTCAGTGGGGCATATTTAAAATGTACATGGAGGGAGTTCCCGTTGTGGCTCAGTGGGTTAAGAATCAGACTAGTATCCATGAGGACGCCGGTTTGATCCCTAGCCTCACTCAGTGGGTTAAGGGTCTGGTGATGCCGTGAACTGTGGTATAGGTCACAGACGTGGCTCGGATCCTGCATTGCTGTGGCTGTGGTGTAGGCTGGCAGCTATAGCTCCGATTCTACCACCGGCCTGGGAACTTCCACATGCCATGGGTGTGGCCCTAAAAAATTAAATAAAATAAAATAAACGTGTAAATCCTCTAACAGAAATCTGTGCTCTTCCTATGATCAACTATGAACATATTTAAAATAATTTTTTAAAGTATTTTGGACTAAGTTGTGTTTTAGAGTTCTTTGGAGTTCCCGCTGTGGTGCAGCGGGTTAAGAATCAGACTGCAGCAGTTCGGGTTGCTGCAGAGTTGTGGGTTTGATCCCCAGCTATTAACTCCATCACTTGCTACCACACTTGACTACATGTTTCATGATCTACTCCGCTTCTGTTTTGGATACCTTAAAAAATTACTCTTTTAAAATCTGATTAAGCATGATTCTCCCCTCCCCCACCCTGGTTCCTTGTGGTACAGTGGGTTAAAGGAGCTGGCGTTGCCACAGCCCTGGGCTTAGATTCAGTCCCTGGCCCAGGAACTTAAAAATGTCTCAGGTGTGGCCATTTAAAAAAAAAAAAAAGAATTCTTTGAGCCAGTTCAGTTACAGGTACATTCTAGAAGATTTGAGATTTTTTTTCATTTTTTTTTAGGGCTGCACCTGCAGCATATGGAGGTTTCCAGGCTAGGGATCCAGTCAGAGCTATAGCTGCTGGCCTATACCACAGTGACAGCAAAGCCAGATCCAAGCCGTGTCTGCGACCTACATCACAGCTCACGGCAACATGGGATCTGAGCCGCATCTGCAAACTACACCACAGCTCACGGCAACGCCGGATCCTTAACCCACTAAGCAAAGGCCAGGGATTGAACATGCGCCCTCACGGATGCTAGTCGGGTTTGTTAACTGCTGAGTCATGATGGGAACTCCGAATATTTGAGATTTTTAATTAATCACAATAAATCTGGAGTTTCTGTTGTTGCTCAGCAGGTTAAGAACCCAACACGGTGTCTTTGAGGATGCGGGTGTGGTCCCCGACCTCGCTTAGTAGGTTAAGGATCTGGAGTTGCAGCACGCTGTGGCGTGGGTCTCAGATGCAGCTCAGGTGCTACATTACTGTGGCTGCGGTGCAGACTGGCAGCTACAGCTCTGATTGGATCCCCTAGCCTGGGAACTTCCATATGCCACAGATGTAGCTTAAAAAAAAAAAAAAAAGATACAAAAAGAAATCCTAAGCTAATATATTTTTAAAATTTATATTGAAATAAAGTTGATTTACAATGTTGTGTTAGTTTCAGGTGTACAGCAAAATGATTCAGCTCTGCATATATATGTGTGTGTGTGTGTGTGTGTGTGTATATATATATATATATATTTCAGATTCTTTTCCATTGTAAGTTATTACAAGATATTGAATATAGTTACTTGTGCTCTATAGTAGATCCTTGTTGCTTATCTATTCCATGTATAGTAGTGTGTATATTTTAATCCCCAGCTTCTAATTTATACCCCCCACTTTGATAACCATAACTTTGCTTTCTATGTCTGAGAGCCTATTTCTGTTTTGTAAATAAGGTCAATTGTATCATTTTTTTAGTTTTCTTATATAGGCAATATCATGATATTTGTCTTTCTCTGCCTGACCTACCTCACTTAGTAAGATAATCTCTAAGTCTGTCATGTTTCTGCAAAGGCATTATTTCATTCTTTTTTGTGGCTGAGTAGTATTCCATTATGTATATACACCTAGGCTAATATTTGTTAATTGCCATTTCTTTTTTCTTGCATAGCCACTTACATTTTCATTATTATTATTATTATTATTATTATTATTATTATTATTATTATTTACTTTTTAGAGCCACACTCATGACACATGGAAGTTCCCAGGCTAGGGGTCCAATCAGAGCTACAGCTGCCAGCCCATGCCACAGCCACAGCAATGCCAGATCCGAGCTACATCTGCAACCTGTGCCACAGCTCACGGCAACGCTGGATCCTTAACCCACTGAGTGAGGCCAGGGATTGAACCCGCAACTTCTTGGTTCCTAGTCGGATTCGTTTCTGCTGCACCACAATGGGAACTCCTATTTTCATTATTAACTCCATCACTTGCTACCACACTTGACTACATGTTTCATGATCTACTCCGCTTCTGTTTTGGATACCTTAAAAAATTACTCTTTTAAAATCTGATTAAGCATGATTCTCCCCTCCCCCACCCTGGTTCCTTGTGGAAAATAAACAGAAACACAAAGAAGAAAGTAAAAACCATCTGTGATCATACAGCCCAGCACTGGGTTTAGGTGTTTGGGCTGGTTACATGTGATACAGATGTATATCTGTGTGTGTGTGTGTGTGTGTGTGTATGTATACACTTTTAAAAAGTGTATTTTGATAGTAGGGTTTATCATGATTTGTGTAATTTGTTGAAACTACATTTCCTTTTTTATTAACTATTGTTAATGATTTTCCCTATTTTCCTCCTTATTGATTTGTGCAAACTCTTTACATATTAAGAATATCAGCTCTTTATCTGTTATGTTGCAGATATTTTCTCCCAGTTGATATTTGGCTTTTGATTTATTTGACAGCTCCTTTTGGGGGGGAGTACATAAAAATTGTATATTTTATCTAGTCAAACCCATGGTCTTTTTTCTATAGTTTCCTCTTATTTTTTTATGCTTTAACTGGTGGGTTGGTTGTTGGTTTTGCTTTATAAATTATCAGTGAGCCTTGCCAGTGTTTCATTGCTGTCTGCAGAAAAGTCTTTGTGTTGGGTGGGGATATTTGACTGAATTTTCTAACCTGTTGCATAATGATTTAACCTAATGGGGTCAGGTACTAAAGCACAGGCTTTGGGGCTGACAGCCTTGGGTTCCTATGGCCTTTTGCTGCTACCTAGTAGCTATGTGATCTTGTGCAAAGCGTTCAAACCCTCTAAACTTCAGGTTTTTTTTTTTTTTTTGGCCATGCCTGTGGCATGTGGAAGTTACTGAGCCAGGGATCGAACCCATGCCAGAGCAGCAACCGAAGCTGCTACAGTGACAATGCCGGATCCTTAGCCTGCTGCAACATCCAGAGAACTCTCTAAACTTTAGTTTTTGTATTTGTAAAATGTTAACAATACCTTATGCATATTCAATGGAAATTTGATTATATATATGTATATTATATATATGTGTGTATATATAATATATATGTATGTATCATATATATGTATATGTATGTGAGTATATGTGTAAAGCACATAGCCTGAGAATGTATTCGTTATTGTGTTAGTGAGCAAATGGCAGTTGGTTATTTTCTTTGGTCAGACTTTCACATTTATATTTGACCCTGAAAGATTTATGTTGATTAGGCTCTTTCAGATAGCAAGTAACAGATACCCACTCAGTTTATAGGGGAAGATGGCGTTTATTTTAAGGATGAAGGGGAGATAAGGAAAGAAGCACCTCTCGGGAACTCCGGAGAGTTGCCATCGTGGCGCAGCAGAAACAAATCCGACTAGGAACCATGAGGTTGTGGGTTCGATCCCTGGCCTCGCTTGGTGGGTTAAGGATTCAGCATGGCTGTGGCTGTGGCGTAGGCCAGCAGCTGTAGCTCTGATTAGACCCCCTAGCCTGGGAACCTCCATGTGCCCTGGGTGTGGCCCTAAAAAAAAAAAAGCACCTCTCACCTCTGCCAACTACACTTTCCCAGGGCAGAACTCCCAGGGGCCTGGATGTCTACAGTACAAACATTCCTTGTCCCTTCCCAGCCTCTGCTCTGAGCTTCCCTGGCTCCTGGGGAATATTCCTCTGTCCACCATCCTCGCTGCCTTTGGGCATCTCTGTCTCCTAGTTTCCCCTTCCTGGTCTTTCTAAGTATTATTTTGTTCCCTGACATTACTTGAGCGGGTAACACAATGCTGGGCAGATCTGGTGGTTGAATCCTTACTGCTCTGACTCTCTTGTCACCTTTTTGGCACTGAGCATCCTCTAACAGTAGAAAATCATTTTAGCAAGAGAAGAAAGCATACATCGCTAGGCGATTTGCCAGGAGTTATCATATCGGTAGGGTTTAGTCAAATTTATTAGACAGCTTAATTCCCCGTGTGTTTGATTTGGTAGCCAGCTCTTTGCTCAACACTCAGTGAAACATTTTCCTGTCTTTAGGGGTACTGATTTCTTCTGCATCTGTGGTTTTGGGGACATGGGGCTACACTTGTTAACTGGTCCTTGGCTAGAAGTTCCCATGATTTCCAATGTGACCTAAGATCTCTTGAGAGTCCAGGATTGGGTTGAGAATTTTTTTATTGGATTAGTATTGTCAACAATATCCATATTTCCAGCTCCTAACTGCCTCTCAAATCTGTCCCTCTGCCCCTTCAAAGGCAACTTTATTCTTGTACTTTTTCAGCTACATGTGGCCGCCTGTCATCCTATGATGTGAGAATAGAATATTGATTGTTTCCTGTTGCCTGTGGGGACAGGAACACTTCTTGAATTAGATCTAATTTTGGAGTTTAAAATACTAAATGTCAACTTTTGAAGACAGCTTGTCTAAGATCTCTTTGTTATACAAAGGAAGGTCAACCAAGGCTGAGGGGAAAGGAAAGGAAGAAAGAGAAGCTAAAACGGCCAGTGACTTCTCCCTCTTCTGAATCATTCCCTCTGCATTCACGGATAGCTCTTTCCATTTTCCTAATGTCCTTTCAGAAGATTTGGTTCTTAATCTTTAAGGTCAGAACACTCCTGGCTGGAGAAATTTCCCGGTGGTAAATGGTTTTTAAAGAAAGCATTATCTTGGAGTTCCCGTCGTGGCACAGCGGCAATGAATCCGACTAGGAACCATGAGGTTGCGGGTTCGATCCCTGGCCTTGCTCAGTGGGTTAAGGATCCAGTGTTGCCGTGAGCTGTGGTGTAGGTTGCAGACGCGGCTCAGATCCCATGTTGCTGTGGCTGTGGCGAAGGCCAGCAGCTACAGCTCTGATTCGACTCTTATCCTGGGAACTTCCATATGCCGCAGGTGTGGCCCTAAAAAGCCAAAAAAAAAAAAAAGCATTATCTTTACTTGGACATTGAAGGATAATCCTGTGTTTTTTCCTTCAAACATCTTATTGATTGCCTTCTTTAGGCGGAGCTGCTGACAACCTGTACAGCTTTTGTACAAACTGGACAAGGCAAGTATGCCTAGGCGAACTGGTTAGAGAAAGGTGTTGGCCTTGACAGACTGTCTACAAAAAGGTGCCCCCCCCTTTGGTAGACCAGTTGGACAAAGGCGCTCTGCCGAGTGGCTCTAGCTGCATGGTGTATGGTGCCTCTGGGGTGCATGGATTGGCAAGCCAAGTGGCATCTGGGTTTCTGTCCCACATGGTCCCCTCCAGTGGATGTTTTTCTGTGTGTGTCAGGCACCAGTTGCACTGTGAACAGGACCAAGAGTCAGATCTGCGCTCAGGACACCTGGGTTCTAGAACTGGAACCAAGCTGTGAACCACAAACACAGGACTCATAGTATTACCGTGAAAATATTTCCTCCAAGAGTGACAGATGAAAGGTCCTAGGATTTTGGGAAACCTCAAGCAAAATCCTGCAAAGTCCGTCCTGATTCCTCTCTGGAAAAGTCTAGTCTGTTGCTTTGCTCTATAAGAGAAAGGCAAACAAGACGAAGCGTCTGGGTGAGGAATTCATTCAGATGGGTTTGTGTTACTCACTGCCCGGCAGACGTGAGACCTATTCTGGCACATGTAACATTAAGATCTTGGGGAAATGCCCTTCGCTGGAGCCTTAAGGCCCGTGACACCCCCCCCCCCCCCCCCCCCCCGTCTCCTGAGTCGTCATTCAAGCCGATGGAGAGGCCCAGGGCTCAGACTCACTGTGTGTTTAGAGCTAAAGCAGCTGGAGTCCCCTAGACTGGGCCCAGCAAATCTGAACAGAAACATCCCCCCAATTTCTGATTTCACCTCAGCCCCCTCTGCACAATGCTTTCCTTGGATGGGTAAATAGTGTGACAGTATAATAAGCGGTCAGTGACAATTACATGCAAGTGGGAAAATGAAAAGCAAAAGTTGGAAAAAAAAGGGGGGGTTGGGGGATGCACTGAGGGTTTGGGATGCAAATGCTATCAAATTGAGTTGTGATGATTTTTGTACGGCTATAATTGTAGTAAAATTCATTAAGTAATGGAAAAAAAAGGCAAAAGAGTTAGTTTGTGTTGTTTTTTTTCCCTCCCCCTGGGAAAGGAACGTGATGGTTTGGGGTTTCTCCATGTATAATCTGAGAAGCTCATCCATCTCAGTGTGACAGAGGGAAATTTCAGCATCAGGAGGGTAACTTTTGATGTATCACAAACAGCTGGGTAGGCCGTGCCTCACTCGTGCCCGGGCATAAGTGACCTCACTCGACCTTTTCAATATAGTTGCTCGTAGGCTGGTGCTTGGTGTTGGCGGTGCTTGTTAGCTGCTGTGGTCCCGAGCACCCTCGTGGGGGCAGGGCCCAAGTTTTGCATGTCTTGGGGGTTTTGTTCTGGGCTGAATCGGGTTCCCCCCACTCCCTTGCCTGCCTCCTCTTGGAATCCTCTGCTGGGGTCCCGACCCCAGAACCTCAGAATGTGGCTGTGTTTGGGGATGGGTACTTTAAAGAGGTATTTACGGTAAGATGAGGTCCTGTGGATGGGGCCTGACTCTGTAGGACCCGTGTCTTCATAGGAAGAGGAGAGACCTGGGTGCAGGTGAGCACAGAGGGCAGGCGGAGACCCAGCCAGAAGGCAGCCGTCTGCAAGCCAACGCGAGAGGCCTCAGGAAAGCCCCACATTTTCTGAATGTCACAGGTTTTGCCAGGTGGGCATCCTTCGAAGGGGTACGTCGGTGAACAGAAGGCTGAAAAATACTGCCCTGTGTTGCTCCCCTCTCTGCCTTTCCGAGGAAGCCTACTCACCTGGGCTCGTGTCTGGGTCCAGGATTTCTCAGCTTTATTGTTCCCTACCTTGGCTCCTCACTTGGCAAAACGATTTTACGTTTCATGGTTACTATCAGGACAAGCTTCATTTTCTTCTTATTTTAAAATTTTATTTTATTTTTGAGCCATTCCTGGGGCATGTGGAAGTTCCCAGGCTGGGGATCGAACCCACGCCACAGCAGTGACAATGCAAGATCCTTTTTTCTTTTTTTGTCTTTTTAGGGCCGCACCTGTAGCATATGGAGGTTCCCAGGCTAGGGGTCGAATCGGAGCTGCAGTTGCTGGGCGACACCACAGCCACAGCAACATGGGATCTGAGTCGAGCCTGTGACCTACACCACAGCTCAGGGCAATGTGGGATCCTTAACCCACTGAGCGAGGCTGGGGTTTGAACCTGCGTCCTCATGGATACTAGTCGGGTTTATTAACTGCTGAGCCACCATGGGAACTCCAACAATGCCAGATCCTTAACCCCCTGAGCTATCAGGGAACTCCCAAGGCAGCTTTAAATATTGTGGTTTTATAGGGTGGAAATAAGTATATTGAATATGCGTTTTGCGAGCTCTTTTCTTCTGGACCCTGACGCCTCTTCTCTCTCTCGGTCACGGCTCTGAGAGGCCCAGCATTGACCTTTGCCATAGGCTGGGGTGGGTCAGAGACGGATTCAAGTCAGACTAGCCCTGTTGAATGAGTTTGGAACATTTGAGGGAAAAGGCAGTTTCTGCTGATTCACTGAAAGAGACTGATTTGAAAAAGCAAAGCCTTTGATGTCCACGAAGCATCTGTTCAATATGCCCAAATAGTTTGTCGGGAAATTGGGAGGATTTCCCGTTTGTGCATGTACTCTCCTTTATGGCTTAATGTTACAAACATTTGTGATGGGTGTTATAGTGGAGACCGTTTCAGCAATCCTAAGTTATCAGCTTCTTCCGCTCTTCCTAGAGGTCCATGAGCACGATGGGGAAAGTGAAAGGATTTGGTCCTTGGTGCTATGGAGGAAGTGCTTTTAAAGCGAGGAGTTCCTGTTGTGGCTCAGTGGTAATGAGCCTGACTAGTATCCATGAGGATGCGGATTTGATCCCTGGCCCTGCTCAGGGGGTTAAGGATCCGATGTTGCTGTGAGCTGCGGTGTAGGTGTCAGACTCGGCTGCATGGATCCTGTGTTGCTGTGGCTGCGGTGTGGGCTGGCAGCTGAAGCTCCTATTCGACCCCTAGCCTGGGAACCTCTGCGTGTCGCAGGTGCGGCCCTGTAAATAATAAAATAAAAAAATAAGACTGGCGGCGACTCCCCTGGGAACTCACCCTGCTCAGATCTTCTGTCTTCACATTCTGTATTCGTTCCCTGGGCCTGCCAAAGAAACAAAGTGCCGCAGGCAAGCGGGCTTGACACAACAAGAGTTCGCTTTCTGACAGTTCTGGAGAGACTAGAAATCTGAAATCAAGGTGTCAGCAGAACCAGGTCCCCTGTGAACTGCGTGGGGATTTTTCCTTACTCCTCTCCCAGGCTAGGAGCTGCCTACACCACAGCCACAGCAACATCAGATCCGAGCCGCATCTAAGACCTACACCACAGCTCACGGCAACGCCGGATCCTTAACCCACTGAGTCAAGGTCAGGGATCGAACCCGCAACCTCACGGTTCCTTGCTGGATTCATTTCTGCCGTCTTCCCGGTGTCCCTTTTCTTCCTGTAGGGACAGGAGCCACATGGGACCAGGGACCTTTCCTGCGTCTGTAGGACCTCATCTGGCCTTAACTAGTTGCATCTGCAATGACGCTGTTGCCCAAATCAGGCCCCACTCTGAGATCCTCACGATTAGGATTTCAGCATATTTGTTTGAGGGGACCCGGTTCCATCCCAAACACATCGCAGGCCTTATTTCCCGTCTCCTGCGCTAACCGCTGTGCCCGCTGGTCCCCTCTTTGCCTTCCCCACTTCTCCTGCTCAGAGGTGTCGTCTCCTTTCCTTCAGCTTCCTCGGCCCCTCCTCTAGGGTTATCTGCAGCATCTGTGAGTTCCGTGATGTCTGCGATGCTTTGATTTCATCTCCCGCTGACTAGTCTCTGGGCTGCATTTATTTATTTATTTATTTTAATTTTATTTTTTTGGCCTCTCCTCGGCACATGGAGCCCCTGGGCTGGGGATCAGATCCAAGCCGGAGCCGTGAACCAAGCCGCAGCCGAGGCAGTGCCGGATCCTTAACCCACTGTGCCGGGCCGGGGATCGAACCCAGGTCCCAAGGCTCCCAGGATGCCACGGATCCCATTGGGTGCATTCAGATTTAGTCCCGTACCTTCTCCCTGTCCTCATTCTTCAGGGCTGGAATCCATCCTGACCTTCTAGAAACCAGCTCTGTGGTTTCTAGATGGTTCCTTGCTTGCTCAAAACAAACAAACAAACAAAAAAAAACAGCTGGGAAGTTCCCTTCGTGGCTCAGTGGTTAACGAATCTAAGAACCATGAGGTTGCGGGTTCAATCCCTGGCCTTGCTCAGTGGGTTAAGGATCCGGCGTTGCCGTGAGCTGTGGTGTAGGTTGCAGAGGCGGCTCGGATCCCGCGTTGCTGTGGCTGTGGCGAAGGCCGGCGGCTACAGCTCCTGTTAGACCCCTAGCCGGGGAACCTCCACATGCCGCGGTGTGGCTCTAGATAAAAAAGGCAAAAAGACAAAAAAAAAAAAACAACCCCTGGATTGGTTGGTTTTCTTGCTGTCTGCAGAGCGGATTCCAAATTCCGTCACCTACACCGGGGGTTCTCAGTGTTCGGTCCCTGGGCTGTGTTCTGGCTTCTCACCCACTAGGGTTTGCGTCCGGTGGGTTCTCTGTTCTCAGAGAGCCCTTTGTCGCGGGGGGTGGGTGCTGTGCCTCCGCTCCCTGCTGTTATCTCCTCCAGGCCCACGCTTCCAGCCCCGCCAAGATGCCGCCTCCTCCATGCAGCCCGCCCGGATCTGCCTGGCTGGAAGCATTGTCTCCTGCTTCCCTGTCTCGTGTCTCACCTCCCCCTTGTCACCTGTCACCTGACACCCCGCCTCTGCCCAGCCCCGTGTGCGGCCTCGGTTAATCAGTACTGTGGAAATAAGCCTTTAGCCACGCTCAGCCGCGGGTTCACCGTGGTTTATTTTTAACTTCTTAATGGACCGGATGTGGAGTGGTTGGAAGGGATTTTCCAGAGGCTTCAGGAGGGACTGGGTGCCGGTCACCTGGAGTCCCGGATGCATTTCCTGAGGTTGGGTGACAAGGTACCACCACTTGGGCGGCTTGAAACAGCAGAAATTATTTTCTCATAGTCCTGGAGGCTGGAACTACCAAACAAAGGCGTCGACAGGGCCAGGCTCCCTTCGAAGGCTCTAGAGAAGGATGCAGTCCAGGCCTTACCCCCACCAGCTCTGGCTCTTCTTTGGCTTGTGGAAGCATAACTGAAGTCTTCAGGTGGCATTTTCCTCTGGTGCCACTGTGTCCGCATTTGCCCTTTTTATAAGGATGCCAGTCACAGCACAGCGGCCCAGGCAGCTGACCTTGCCTTAAGTAATTACATCTGCAGTGACTCCTTTTTTTTTTTCTTTTCTTTTTATGGTCGCATTGGCGGCACATGGAAGTTCCCAGGCTAGGGGTCACATTGGAGCCAGAGCGGCCGGCCTACGCCACAGGCAGCAACATCAGATCCGAGCCAGCGATCGAACCTGTATCCTCACGGATACTAGTCAGGTTCTTAACTCACTGAGCCACAGCGGGAACTCCTGCAGTGACTTTCTTTCAAAGATGGGCACATTCCGAGGTCCTTGGGGGCTAGGACCTCAGCATGAATGTTTTGGGGGCACGCGGGCACCCCCGCCACGTGGAGCCTGGCGTGTGTCTACTGGGGTTGTGGGTGAGGCACTCGAGTCTGCCGGGGTGGAGGGATGTACCGTGAGAGGTGAAGGAGGAGGGGAAAAGTGGGGGGCCGTTCCTGTCCACACTGGTCCCCTCTCGTCCCTGGAAATAACTCTGGTCCATATATCTGGTTGTGCACCTGACGTGTTGTAGGCAGTTCTCCATCGTGGAAGCCTTAGGCCTATGGCAAGGGTCGTATTATAATAACAGCTTGTCTTATTATCCACATGAGTTACTTTATTTATTTATTTGCTTTTTAGAGCCGCACCCGTGGCATATGAGGTTCCCAGGCTAGGGGTCGAATCAGAGCTGTAGCTGCCAGCTGACGCCACAGCCACAGCCACAGCCACCCGGGATCCGAGCTGCATCTGAGACCCACACCGCAGCTCACGGCAGTGCCAAATCCTTCACCCATTGAGCAAGGCCAGGGATCGAACCCGCGACCTCATGGTTCCTAGTCAGATTCGTTTCTGCTGCTCCACGACGGGAACTCCCACACATGGGTTACTTTAAAAGCCTGATTCCCAGGGTCCCCGCCGGGCCTGGGGATGCAGACAGTGGCCAGCAGGAATTGGCAGGCCCTTTTGGAGGGCGTTTTCAAGGTTTCAGACTTGAGGTCCTAGCATCTGTCACCTCTGTTTAGCTAATGTTTAAACTCCTTTCCCTTTTCTGTTTACACTGTCCCACCAGGACTGTTTTTTTCCTCTGTTCACCAAGTTCTGATAATCGGTGTGATTAAACTATTTCCTCTGTGCTAAGGTGGAAAGCATCGGATGTCTCATTTGGCAGTAGAATGGTGTAGAGATTTGAGAGTTAATGTTTCATTTATTTTAATAACACTGGATCCTTAGCCCACTGAGCGAGGCCAGGGATCCGAACCTGCATCCTCATGGATACTAGTCGGGTTTGTTTCTGCTGAGCCACGACGGGAACTCCTGGCTTTCATTTATTTTTGTTTTTCAAATTTTTTTTGGCCATGTCTATGGGCTTTGGAATTTTCCGGACCAGGAATTGAGCCCACACCACAGCAGAAACCCTAGCTGCTTCAATGACAATGCCAGATCCTTAACCACTATGCCACCAGGGAACTCTGGGAATTAGGTTTTAAAGTGACCCACGTGGATATTAAGATAAGCTGTTTTTGTTTTTCTCAGTTACACTGAATTATCCGATTTAGCTGTTTACCATAAGCAAATAACGCACTGGGTCGTCCAGCTTAGGCTCCAGCCTGATCCAGTGGCCCCTCTACAAGGCAAGAAGCAGCTTAGCGGCAGGTTGAGAGTCAAATGCAAGCTGCACGATATCCCACCCAGGTGGCCTGTGGGCAGGTTTCTTAGCCTGTGGAAACCACGAGTTTCCCCTCTGGTCAAAAGGAAGAGAGGAGTTCCCGCCGTGGCTTAGCGGAAACGAATCCGACTAGGAACCATGAGGTTGCGGGTTCGATCCCTGGCCTCGCTCAGTGGGTGAAGGATCTGGTGTTGCTGTGAGCTGTGGTGCAGGTCGCAGACACGGCTTGGATCTGCTATGGCTGTGGCAGAGACTAGCAGCTGTAGCTCCTATTGGACCCCTAGCCCGGGAACCTCCATGTGTGGCCCTAAAAAGCAACAACAACAACAAAAAAAGGCTGAGATTAGGATCTGTGAGTTCCATGAGACCAGGCATGTGAAGGGTCTTGCAGAGTCTTGCTTGGCAGGTGCTTAATAAATAGGACTCGTCACAATTTGAGCTTCATGGGGCTTTGGTGACTGTGTCTCCCCGTATGCCTTTTCATTTATTTTCACACCATGTCTTTGAGAGAGAAATGGCAGTTGTCCAAATAGCTCATTAATTTTATGCGTATAGACAGCTAAACTAGACAATTTAGATCCCTAAGCAGATCCCCAGCCAGTGCGAATATTTGCATAGCTCCAGTTATTCAGACAGTCACCGACCTTGATTGATCGATTTATCTGGACCATGGAGACCCAGTCCTAATTACAACATGAATTTTTAATACTAGTCACACTATTAATCTATGTAATGATAAAAACGTCTTCAATATAATCAGATTATCACTACTGATCCACTTTAAAAAGTGTGATAATGATCAGTAGTTCCCATTGTGGCTCAGTGAAACAAATCTGATTAGCATCCGTGAGGACGCAGGTTCGATCCCTGGCCTTACTCAGTTAAGGCTCTCGCGCTGCTGTGAGCTGTGGTGTTCGTCACAGACATGGCTCAGATCCTGTGTGGCTGTGGCTGTGGTGTAGGCTGGCGGCTATAGCTCCAATTCGATCCCTAACCTGGGAACCTCCATATGCTGCGGGTGTGGTCCTAAAAAGCAAAAAAAAAAAAAAAAGATGTCTCAGAATTTAAAATGTCTTTTCATAGTTAGTGAGCACCTTCTTTCAAGTGGGAAACATCCTGTTGAAGTCTGGGATGGTCCATTCTCTTGAAATGATTGATTCTTTTATTGGGCTTGACTCTATAAATATTCATGTTCCTATGTGTGTATATTTCAGATTGTTACTTTTTTTTTGGCATCGGAATAATAAAAAATGTTTATTAAGTACTGAAAATACTGTGGAGTTGCAAAATAATTTTAACTCTTGACCAAACAGATTAATTTATTCTTGCTGAAGAAATTACCTTTGCAGCAGGTGGTTGATTAAATGGTGAATGAAAAGTCTGTATTTTCAGAGAATTCTAAACATTGATGTCCTGGCTAGAGTAGGAATAACTCCATTCCAGTCTGGGAATTGCCACCTCGTCTGTGTCACCTGTCACCCTCGATGAGTCCCCAAACTCCTGTTAAATACAGTATACCCTCTCTCATCCGTGGAAACAAAACTGAACTCCCAATCCTTTTTTTTTCTTTTTTTTTGGTCTTTTTAGGGCCACGCCTTCGGCATATGCTTCCCAGGCTAGGGGTTGAATCAGAGCTGTAGCTGCTGGCCTTACACCACAGCCACAGCAATGCCAGATCCGAGCCACATCTGCGACCTACACCACAGCTCATGGCCACGCCGGATCCTTAACCCACTGAGCGAGGCCAGGGATCAAACCTGAGTCCTCATGGATGCTAGTCAGGTTCATTAACCGCTGAGCCACCACGGGAACTCCCCCAGTCCTTTCTTAAATGGTCGCATTTTCAGAGCAGTGTGCTAAGAAAATGCACTTTCACAAGAGGAGAAAGATTTTAGAGAAAATAAGAGAAATGTTTGAAGTTAAATCTAATTTAGATATCCGATTATATTGTATCTAATGTGATGAACAATATCGATTAAAAATTAATTCTACTTTTTTGATAGCTGCTTTAGATGTTACTCTTAAGTTGTGATACCATTTTAGGAAACTAAGTGATATTAACGGAAAAATAGCTCCTGTGGGGAAGAGTGTGAATTTCTCAGCTGGCAGTTGCAGTTACTGCAAGAGTTTTAAAGATCTTTTAAAGGAGAATGGAGCCAAAAACCAATTCTGTTCCTTCCTAGAACCATCTCAAGACACCACCCCTCCTTTCCTGTAAGCTAAGCCATTAGTCCCAGCTTTCTGTCCAGCATTCGCATTCCGACTCTTCCCCACAAAGGACTGGATTTTTACATGCACAGAATTGAAACCCTGGGAGATTTTATTTTTGTCTTTTTTTTGCCTTATCTAAGGCCGCATCCGCGGCATATGGAGGTTCCCAGGCTAGGGGTCTAACAGGAGCTATTGCTGCCGGCCTACACCACAGCCACAGCAACGCAGGATCCGAGCCGCATCTGCAACCTACATCCCAGCTCACGGCAACGCTGGATCCTTAACCCACCGAGCAAGGCCAGGGATCGAACCCGCAACCTCATGGTTCCTAGTCGGATTCGTTAACCACTGAGCCACGAGGGGAACTCCTCAACCAGAAATTTTTAAATAAATTTGTTTATTTCATATTCACAGCAACCCCACGTAGTAGGTGTTTCTAGACCCATTTTACAGATGAAGAAGGGGATTTAGAGAAGTTCAGTTAGCTGCCCGAGGTCACATATCTAGATTGGCAAAACTGGCCTTAAAACACATTTCTGCTTGACTCAGGAGCTGACACCCTCTCCCACACTTTTTTGGACCTCCCAATGACAAAGTGCCCTTACCGGTGTGGCGCTGGAATTTCCGAAGTCCGTGGTCTGTCCTGATGCTCCTAATTTATAGATTTGGTGCTTCCTTTCTCCTAAAATTTGTGAGTTTTCCTGGGCATTAATAGATCGAGTTGTGTCTCCCGCCGGATTTCCGTGTGGAAGCCCTAAGGTCCCCGTACCTGAGAATGTGACTATGTTTGGAGGTGGGGTCTTTAAAGAGGTGGTTAAGCATAAATGAAGTCACTTGGGTGCGTCCTAATCTAATATGACTAATCTTTATATGAAGAGGAGATTAGGACAAAGACCTGCACAGACTGAAGACCTTGTAAAGGCACAGGGAGAAGACGGCCCCTGTTGGTGTCTTTTTTTCAAAAAATTTTTATTAAAGTGTAATTGATTTACAATGGTTTGTTAATTTCTGCCATATGGCAAAGTGACCCAAACATACATATATCTATATACCTATATCTATATCTAAATCTATATCTATATCTATATATACACACACACACACATTCTTATTCTCACATATTTTTCATGACGGTTCTATGACAAGTGATTGGACATAGTTCCCTGTGCTGTACAGCAGGACCTCATTGCTTATCCATTCTAAATGAAATAGTTTGCATCTGTTAACCCCGAACTCTCAGTCCATCCCATTCCCTCCCCGCTCCCTTAATAACCACAAGTCTGTTCTCCATGTCTGTAAGATTGCTTTTGTTCTGTAGACAGATTCATTTGTGCCATATTTTTGTGGGGTTTTTTTTTTTTTTTTTGGTCTTTTTAGGGCTGCACTGGTGGCATATGGAGGTTCGCAGGCTAGGGGGCAGATTGGAGCTGTAGCCTCCGGCCTACACCACAGCCACAGCAACTTGGGATCCGAGCTGCATCTGCAACCTACACCACAGTTCGTGGCAACATCAGATCCTTAACGCACTGAGTGAGGCCAGGGATCGAACCTGCGTCCTCTTGGATGCTAGTCAGGTTCATTTCCCCTGAGCCACAACGGGAACTCCCATTTGTGCCATATTTTAGATTCTATATATATGTGATATCATATGATATTTGTCTTTCTCTTTCTTGTCCTTCTTTTTTAAATTTTTTTTTAGGGCCCCACCCATGGCATATGGAAGTTCCCAGGCTAGGGGCTGAATCAGAGCTATAGCTGCTGGCCTATACCACAGCCACATTAGCGCAGGATCGAGCCGTGTCTGCGAGCTACACCACAGCTCACGGCATCGCCAGATCCTTAACTCACTGAACAAGGCCAGGGATCAAACCTGTGTCCTCGTGGATCCTAGTTGGATTTGTTAACCACTGAACCACGATGGGAACTCCCTCTCTTTGTCTTTCTGACTTCACGTAGTATGAGAATCTCTAATTGCATCCATGTTGATGCAGATGGCATTATTTCATTCTTTTTTATGACTGAGTAGTATTCCATTGTGTATATGCAGCACATCTTCTTAATCCGTTCATCTGTCGATGGACGTTTAGATTGTTTCCGTGTCTTGCCTATTGTGAACAGTGCTGCTATGAATATACAGGTGCATGTATCTTTTTGAGTTGTAGTTTTATCTGGATATATGCCTAGGAGTGGGATTGCTGGGTCATATAGTAGTTCTAGATTTAGTTTTCTGAGGAACCTCCATAGGGTTTTCCATAGTGGTTGTACCAATTTACATTCCCACCAACAGTGTAAGAGGGCTCCCTTTTCCCCACACCCTCTCCAAGATTTGTTTTTTGTAGACTTATTAATCATGGCCATTCTGACCATGTGAGGTGGTACCTCATGCCTGTCAGCATCTTGAGCTCAGACTTCTAGCCTCTAGGGTCGTGAGAAAATACATTTCTGTTGTTCAAACTGCCTGATCTGATGGAGTTTCTTAGGGCAACCCTTGGGAACAAATACCCTGGGCGATGTTAATTAAAATGCTTGAAAGAACCACCTGCATTAAGAAGAACAAAGAATCAAGTGTTGGAGCCTTCCGGTTTCACCCAGGCCCTCTTCAGGCAGCCCCCGCCCCGGGGCGCACGCCTTCCCGCCAGCCCCCCGTTGTTGTCTGCTTGTGAATTCTGTGCCCTTCCTCAGAGCCATCATCAGCCGTCAGTGGAAGCCGAACATTCAGGATTCCTAGCGAGTGGAGGGGAGGCCAGGAGGATTTATGGTGTCGTTGCGGGAACACAAATTCTGCTTTCACGCAGACTGCCACGGTAAATGGATGCGTATAAATCAGAGCAAGAGTGGGGGAAAAAAGAACTAGTTTTCCCCTTCTGATGAGCACAGGCGCTGGCCAGCCCTGATGTTTAACGTGTGATTTATGTGGAGAGGAAGGATGCTTTGGGCACACGTGGCGCGGGGAAGCCGTTGGCAGATGTCGATGGAGGACCTGGTGTGAAAGGGTCCCCAGGGCAGGGGCGGGGGGGGGGGCGCGGACACGGGGATGGATAGCGATTCCTGGACTTGGCTGGTGCATGGCTAGTATTTTGACTTCCCTTTTCTAGAACCTCCACGTCTCTTCCTCCCCCAGACATTTGTCCTCCCCATTTTCTGGGGGAGCCGTGAACTCTTTTCCACCTTGAGTCCTATGTCCCTCCTCTTGAAAGTTGAAGGTTTTCATGAGACACACCCTCTACCCCTCTGCAGAGCTTGCCTCCCTCCCTGCATCCTTCCTTCTTTCCTCCTTCCCTCCGTCCCTCCCTCCCTTCCTTTTATTTCTTCCTTCCCCTCCCCATGAGCACGGTGTGATGAGAACAGTAATAATCCGTATCCCCATTATGTTGTCACTGTGGTTTGCTCAGTTTTATCTACAGCTCTCGAACCGTCACTGTGTGCCAAGCACTCGACCTGGCGCATCTTGGACGCCACCATCACCCCCAGTTTACCAGTGAACAATCTGAAGTTTATGGGGGTTAAGTTTCTTGCCCGGGGTTTCTCAGTTCTGGAGCTTGACCGTGAGCTCCAAAAGGCACGATTTTTTTCTCAGGACAAATCTGATTGGTAATCCACTCCCCCAATATGCAGATTAAGGCAATGCGGCATTTCTTCGTTCCTTTCTTCATTCACCCGACTTTTTTTTCTGTTGCGTTCTCTGTCTCAGGCAGACTAGTGTGCTGGGCCCTGGGCTCAGAGGGCAAGTGACTTGGTCAAAGCCGTGGAACCAGGACTGCGATGTCCAACCCTGGCCACTTGCCACATTTGCTCGTTGAACCCTGGAACCATCTCGGCAGAACTGAGATGTGCTGCATGTGCAAAATGCATATTAGACTTCAGAGACTTAGTATGCAAAAAAGAATGCAAAGCATCTTGTTAATTATTCACAGGAGTTCCCGCTGCGGTGCAGTGGGATCAGTGGGTCTTGGGAGTGTTGGTACGCAAGTTCGATCCCCAGCCCGGCATGGTGGGTTAAGGATCCGGTACTGCCACAGCTGCAGCTTGGGTCACAACTGTGGCTCGGATCTGATCCCTGGCCCGGGAACTCCATAGGCCTCGGGGTGGCCAAAAATGGAAAAAAAAAAGGAATTATTCACAATATGCAAACACATGAACTGTTTGTTGACGGATGGATAAAGAAAATGCCGCATATATATAAGAGAATGTTACTTAGCCATGAGAAAGAAGGAAATCCTGCCATTTGTGACAATATGGACGAACTTGTAGGACATTATAGTAAGCAAAATAAGCCAAACAGAAAGACAAATATTGCATGATCTCACTTAGACGGAATTTTTTTTTGGTCTTTTTGCCTTATCTAGGGCCGCACCCACGGCATATGTAGGTTCCCAGGCTAGGGGTCTAACAGGAGCTATAGCTGCCGGCCTTCGCCACAGCCACAGCAACGCAGGATCCGAGCCGCATCTGCAACCTACACCACAGCACACGGCAACGCTGGATCCTTAACCCACCGAGCGAGGCCAGGGATCGAACCCACAACCTCATGGTTCCTAGTTGGATTCGTTAACCACTGAGCCACGACGGGAACTCCTATACGGAATCTTAAAAAAAAAAAAAATAAACTCATGGAAACAAAGAGTAGAAAGGTGATTAACAGGGGAAGGGGTCTTGGGGAGCTATTGTTTAAACAGTACAAAGAGGGAGTTCCCGTTGTGGCTCAGTGGTTAACGAACCCAACTAGCATCCATGAGAACACGGGTTTGAATCCCTGACCTCTCTCAGTGGGTCAAGGATCTGGTGTTGCCGTGAGCTGTGATGTAGGTCGCAGACGAGACTCAGGTCCCGTGTTGCTATGATTGTGGCGTAGGCTGGCAGCTACAGCTCCGATTGGACCCCTAGCCTGAGAACCTCCATATGCTGCGGGTGCGGCTTCGATTTTGCAAGATGAATAGAGTTTTGGAGCTAGATGGTGCGCTGGCTGCAAGGCAGCGTGAATGTACTTGAGACCACTGAATGGCATACTTAATAATGCTTGATTTTATATTAGGTGTCTTTTACCAAAATCAAAATAAATAATAGAACAAAAACTTAAGGATTAAGGACTCTATGTGTCACCTGACTGCTAATGTGAAAACACTGAAGGAAAGAAAACTTGGACTGAACGCAGCTGAGCTGAATGAAAGTTGATAGACTGTAAGCCAGCCAGGGAAACATTTTATTCCAGGAAGGAAGGAAGGGAAAGAAAGAGAGGAAAAAGTAGAGGGAGAGGTGTGGGGATGCCGGTGCCAGATAATGTAGGGTTTTTAATTTATCATCAAGGAGTCGAGTTTCTTTTCAGGGTTTCTGAGCATGAAGATGATCATGCTCATCCTTAGAGAGAGAGAAAGCTCTGGGAGTTCCCTGGTGGCCTAGCGGTTAAGGATTTCGCATTGTCACTGCTGTGGCTCAGGTTTGATTCCCTGTCTCAGGAACTTCTGCATGCCGCAGATGTGGCCAAAAAAAAAAAAAAAAAAAAAAATCTGGGTGTTCCCGCCGTGGCACAGCGGTTAACGAATCCGACTAGGAACATGAGGTTGCGGGTTCGATCCCTGGCCTTGCTCAGTGGGTTAACGATCCAGCGTTGCCGTGAGCTGTGGTGTAGGTTGCATACGCGGCTCAGATCCCGCGTGGCTGTGGCTGTGGCCTAGGCCGGCGGCTACAGCTCCTGTTAGACCCCTGGCCTGGGAACCTCCATATGCCGCGGGTGCGGCCCTAAAATGATAAAAGAAAAAGAAAAAAGTCTGGAGGAAGAAAACTCTGATGCCTCCATGTGTAGGGAAGGAGGAAAGTGGAGACTTGGGGTGTCCTGGGGAGCCCTTGGGAGCCCGGGCCAGCAGCAGTGGGGGTGGTGAGGAAGGAAACTTCCAGAAGAGACTTGGTAACTGATTGCCTGAGAGCCACTGGGAAGGCGCGGGGGAGCTCAACTGCTCCGCCAATAGCTGGAGGTGATGATGGCATCAGTGAGAGGGGGACAGGCAGCAATGACCTCAGAGGGGGAACAAGGAGAGGATGATCTCGGAGGGGCTGCGATGGGGGGGGTTGGAACGTGAGCTGGAACGCAGGCTGTCCCGGGAGGGTGGCCGCCAGGGAGCCAGGGGTGTGGGGTGTGGCTCTTCTCAGCCAGTTGTCACTATTGGTTGGCGATGGGTAGTCAGGCCTAACCATCCCATTATCTTTTGGATTCCTTGGATCGATTTGCTTCCAGATGACATCGTTTGAGGCTTCCTCTGTGTCATCCCCGCGTTACCCTCTGGGTAATTAAAGACGGGACTGAGTCGGAAGAGAACTGGAGCAGGCGGAGGCTGCTGGGGGCTCAGAGTTGAAGGCTATTTGAGATAAATGGGCCTTTGGTGTTTTAACCACTATATTTATCGATTGAATGTATTTGGTGCTTTAGGAGCCAGGCACTGTGCGGAATACCAAGACGGATTACCCATGGCCTCAAACAGCTTGTAATCTGTTGCTGAGCTGGGGCTTTCTGACCCTTTTCCAAAACCGCAAAGAAATGGTTCCAGCATTACCTGTTTTAATTTGTCCCTCGTCTCCCCTTAGGATTCCTGAGTTTTGGTGAATTCCAGCTGGGCGGGGAATTGGGGGTTGCTTCTGTCCTTGCAGATGATAAATACATTCTGACAACAAGGCATGCGTGTAATAACTAGGTAGATGGGTTTTGGATAAGAATTCCAGCAATTGCATAAGTACCGCCCTGGCTGTTCCACCCAGCTATTTCAGAATTCTCTGTTTTGCATTTTTTCCTCCCTTGCAGGAACCGGTTTCTGGTTTCCCACTTGAAGAAATGTTTCCAGGGTGTCGGGACGTGATTTGCTTTCTGAATGGGCTCTGGAGTCAGGGCTCAGAGTATCTGATGACAGTGGTGGCTTCACGACTTCCCGGGGTGGGTGTGGGAGGGTCTCCCAGCCCCTCAGTGTGAGCTGACTTAATTTTTTTTTTTTTTCCCAACCTAGAATTAAGCTCTTAGCCTTTACCAAGCCCTGGTTTATGCTCCCGTCACCCAGATCAGCCTTCATGAGCTATGCTGTTTGAATTGGGGAGGGAGGAGTTCCCCGCTGTGGCTCAGTGACAATGACTATGAGGTTGCGAGTTCGATCCCTGCCCTCGTTCAGTGGGTTAAGGATCCGGCATTGCTGTGAGCTGTGGTGTAGGTTGCAGATGTGGCTCAGATCCCGTGTTGCTGTGGCTGTGGCGTTGGCCGACAGCTACAGCTCCGATTAGACCTCTATCCTGGGAACCTCCATATACCGCAGTGCAGCCCTAAAAAGCAAAAAACAAACAAACAAACAAACAAAAAACTGGGGGAGGAAACTTTTCCCCTTGTGTCCACAAAGACGATTTTAGTGTGCGGCCCCGGGAGGGTGGCCGGCAGGGAGCCAGGGGACAGAGCTGTCGTGCTCAGTACATAAAAAGCAGCAATTAATGGGTCCCTGTAAAAGACAGCAGTTTGTGTTTGCTGCCTCGCGTTGTTTCTCTGTGAACTGGAGCGACCCTGAAATTAATTATAAAGCCGGCAGAGGATACTTTCTGCTTTCTGTTAAATAAGTATCTTCCACACAGGAACACATTCTTCTCAGATGCGTTTACACAGGCCCTTTCTCAGGGAAGAAGGCGTGAAACCAATTTATTTTCAAAACTTCCCGCTGGGTCATGCTAATCACCATAGTTTTCAGCCCTTTTACGTTGAATTCAGGCTTGGGCTGGAGCCTCCGAGCCCTCAGCCCCATGCTGTTTTCTTCATGGCTTTGGGGGACATTCCAAAACAAGCCGTGCCATCATGATGAGTAACTTTTTTTTTTTTTTGTCTTTTTGCCTTTATCTAGAGCCGCACCCGCGGCATATGGAGGTTCCCAGGCTAGGGGTCTAACAGGAGCTGTAGCCACCGGCCTTCGCCACAGCCACAGCAACGCGGGATTCGAGCCGCACCTGCGACCTACACCACAGCTCACGGCCACGCCGGATCCTTAACCCACTGAGCAAGGCCAGGGATTGAACCTGTAACCTCATGGTTACTAGTCGGATTCGTCAACCACAGAGTCACGACGGGAACTCCCGATGATGAGTAACTTTGATGAAGGTCCTGTGCTATTCTGCTCAGGCTGCCGTAACAAGAGATTCCGCAGCGAGATGTCTTAAACAGCAGATATATTGTCTCATAGCTCTGCAGCCTGAAGTCCAAGATCAAGGTGTCAGCAGGCTTGATTTCTCCTGAGGCCTCTCTCCTTGGCTTACAGATGGCTGTCCTCTTGCTGTGTCCTCATGTGACCTTTTCTCTGTGTGTCTCCTCCTCTTCTTACAAGACACCAGACCTACTGGACGAGGGCTGCACCTTTAGGTCCTCATTTGACCTTAAGTTCCTCTGTAAAGCCCTGTCTCCAAGTAGTCAGATTGAGGGTTAGGTCTTCTTTTTTAACCTTTTTTAGGGCCTCGCCTGTGGCATGTGGAAGTTCCCAGCTAGGGGTCAAATCGGAGCTACAGCTGCCGGCCTACGCCACAGCAGCGGCAGCTCCTTAACCCACTGACTGAGGCCAGGGATCAAACCCTTGTCCTCACCGATTCTAGTCAGGTTCGTTAACCACTGAGCCATGATGGGAACTTGGAGGGTTAGGTCTTTAACACGTGAATTTGAAGGGAGACACAACTCGGTCCAGGTTTCTGGTACAGTTAATAGAATCTTTTTCGTCCAACTGCAATTGCATTCATTCATTCATTAAAGAAACATATATATGTTATATAATATATAAAGATACATATAATATATGATATATAAACATATATAATATAAACATAATATATAAACATTATATAATATATATAGTAAACATACATATAATATATATAAACATATATATATATATTTTTTGTTTGTTTGTTTGTTTGTTTTTTGCTTTTTAGGGCTACATGTGTAGCACCTGGAAATTCCTAGGCTGGGGGGGTCGAGTTGGAACTGCAGCTGCCAGCCTACACCACAGCCACAGCAATGCCCTATCCAAGCCGCATCTGTGACCTACACCTCACAGCTCATGGCAACGCCTGATCCTTAACCCACTGAGCGAGACCAAGGGTCAAACCTGCATCCTCATGGATATTAGTGGGGTTACTGCTGAGCCATGATGGGAACCCCAAGAAATATTTATTGAGTGTTGTCTATGAGCCAGAGACTCTTCTGGATGCTTAGAATTGAGAGCAAAGGAACAGAGGACTGTCTTTTCCTTCCCGGAGCTTCCGGGGTCAGGCAGATTCCACACTCCATGAGCTCTATGGGATTTAAGAGGTGGCGAGCGCTCTGGGGACAAAGAGACCGAATGAGGGGACGGTGAGTGCCAGGTGGGGGTGGCTGTACATAGGTGGGCCAGGGGAGCCTCTCTGAGAGGTGACTTCTCGGCAGTTCTCAGAGGAGTGAGTCAGTGGCCGGGACGGGAAGACACCTGTCACATCCCAGGAACAGAGGCCAGCGGGTGAGTGGAGGGGGTGAGCGGAGACGGGAGGGAGCCGTGGTCAGAGAAGGAGGCAGCTTCATGACGGGGTCTCCAGGCACTGTCAGGGCTTCGGCTCTTTTCTCTTGGGAAGAATTGGGGCTTCTGGATGCATCTGGTTGGTCCTTGCTTCGGAGAATGTGTCCCTCGAGATCACCTGTGCGAGAGAGAAGGTGACGGCTGGTTCAGACAAATTTAGGAAGGAGAAAGGGCCTCTGGCAAGAGCAGAGCCCAGAATAAGCTGTGGGGGTGGGACTAGGGGCCCGAATGAGGCTGCTCCGGTGATGGAGGACAGATCCCCAGACAGCACGCCTTCTTCCTACTGGTCATGGGTGTCCCCTCCACACCCCTTCCCCTTAAGGACGTAGCCAGCCTCTCATCTCAGGAAGTAAGCAACTGCTTTCTGCAGCAGGACGGCTGGGCAGCTCCTGTCCACACGTGGTGAGCAGGGGACCACAGCCCACTCCCTTTAGCTTGGCGGCGATCGTGAATTTCTCGGTCTGTGGAGATGCTGCTAGTTCCGTGTCATCCGATCTACAGTCTAGCTTGAGCCTGCAACGTCTGGCATCCGGCGTCCAGGGGTTCACAAGGCACTCACATAACCGAGGAAGGTCTGAGCACCTCTCGATCTTCCATCCCCCCCGCCCCCTTCTTCCTTCCTTAACGGGTTCGGGTTCGGGCTTTGGTTGCGTCGTGGGTCCAGTGCATGTTTACCAAGCTGCTTCTCTGTTCCTGACACCACTCAGTGCTCAGCGCGCGGGGCTTGGGAGGGTGGGCACTGTCGGAAGAGACCACAGGACTGGTGCCAGGAAGGGGGTTCGAGGAGAGTATTCTCCAAAAAGCTTGAGGCTTGAAGAAGGGTGAGAAGGTCCCAGCAGAGTCTGATCCCAGACTCTGGGAAGGGGATCTGGAAGGGGCAGAATTTTATGCCGCGAAGGAGGAATGCCTTATTGTAGCCCAGCGGGAAGCAGAATAGAGTTAAGGGAGCTGCGAGTGCCCCATGGGGGCGGGGGCTCGGGGGGAGGGTGTGGGTGCAGCTCTAATTAGGTAATTAGGCTGGTTAGGGAAGCCTCTTGCAAGATGACATGTCTCCAAAGAGGGGATGCTTTCTGCATCACAGTCCCACACAGGCTGAAACCATACCCACAGGTGGCATCGCATTTGATTTTTTTGTGTGTGTCTTTTTGCCTTTTTTCTAGGGTGGCATATGCAGCATATGGAGGTTCACAGGCTAGGGGTCTAACAGGAGGTGTGGCCACCAACCTAAGCCACAGCCACAGCAACATGGGATCCTTAACCCGCTGAGCGAGGCCAGGGATCGAACCCGCAACCTCATGGTTCCTAGTCGGATTCGTTAACCACTGAGCCATGACGGGAACTCCCCGACGTCTTTTTATAACCGCAAGGAAACGAAGGCTTAGCGATGGCCAGGTGCCAGGTGGCAGAGGCAGGCTTTGAGGTCAAGGCCCCTGAGCCCACCTGCCTGGCTGCTGTGCTGTGCCGCCCTCTGAACTGTCCGAGTGCGGAAGGCTGGGGGCCCTTTGGGAAAGAAGCCATCAGATCTGATGCCAGCCCTTGGTTCTTACTTACTCTTAACACTCTTCTGCAGGGTCCAGGCATTCCCAAGAATTGTATGATGCTCAGATGGTCTCTGTGTCTGCTCGGGTGGCCATAACCAAAGACCACGGTCTGGGGGGACGTTTAAGTGACAGACATTTATTTTCTCACAGTCGTGGAGGTTGGAAGTCCAAGATCAAAGTGCTTTGTGGTGGCTGTCCTCTTGCTGCGTCCTCGCCTGGCCTTTCCTCTGGGCACGTGTAGAGCAAGGTGTCTTCTTCTCCCACAGACACCAGTCCATCAGACGAGGGCTCTATTCTTATGACCTCATCTGACCTTTTTACTGCATAAAGCTTTCTCCAAATACAGTCACATTAGAGGTTAGGGCTTCAGCATTTGACTTTGGGGGTGGAGCGGGGAGACAGTGCAGCCCATAACAGGTGGTCATCTTAAACCACTATTGAGTTCCCACTGTGGCTCAGTGGGTAAGGAACCTGACATAGCGTATGTAAGGATGTGAGTTCCATCCCTGGCCTTGTTCAGTGGGTTCAAGGATCTGGCGTTGCCTCGAGCTGTGGTATAGTTCACAGATGCAGGTCAGATCTAGTGTTGCTGTGGCTGTGGTGTAAGCTCGCACCTGCAGCTCCCATTCAAGCCCTAGCCTGGAAACTTCCCTATGCTGCAGGTGTGCCACCGCCCCCAAACAAAACAGAAACTTTATTAAAAAAAATCTGAATTATCACCGCAATTGGGCCTGAAGATCTATGTCTCTTTCATAGTGTACGCTGGGCATGTAGCACAGCAGTCAGGTGTATTTTAGATGCTTGATACCTGTCTGCTGAAGAAGAAAAGATTCATTTGAGTATAACATACCGTCTTCATTAAGAAACCAACATGTTCTGGAAAGAAAGGTCTTTTTGGCTACTATCCAGATAGCAAGAAATTTTGGCTGATCGGGGCCTCGTATTCTCCACGCGTTCTGATTCTTTCAAACATCACCGTATAAGAGTGCTTTGATTAAAGAGAGACTGCCCTCACAAAACCACATCATGCATGTTGTGTAATGAGTGAAACATAGATGTATGTTTTTGGGATATTGAAGAGCAGTTTCTTTGATCAGTGTTTTCCTTCCTCTCAGTCGTCTGGAAGATCCATTTTACATCTGCGTTTTCAGTTTGGAGATGGGATTCATGAACAATCCTTGATGGGTTTCAGAGGAACGAATTTTTTAGTTTTATTTTTTTTATTTTTCATTCTAGGGCCTCATCCATTGCTCTTAGAAGTTCCCGGGCTAGGGGTCCAATGGGAGCTGCAGCCTACAAATTGGGTCTGCAACCTACACCACAGCTCGTGGCAACGCTGGATCCTTAACCCGCTGAGCAAGGCCAGGGATCCAACCCACATCCTTCTGGCTCCTAGTCAGGTTCATAACCCGCGGAGCCACAAATGGGAACTTCAGAGGAAAGAATTTTAAAGGCAGGGACGGCTGATCCAGGATGAAGGGACGAGTTTTATTGCCGCCCACTGTACACACATTGGGCTTTATGTACATTGTCTTAGGTACCAGCTGGTTTGTGGAACTGTGGGCCATGACTGACTGGGACCATGTGCTTTTTTGTGAACTCCACATTCTAAGTAAAAGTCAACGCTGGAATTGTTCTCCTGATGCGTAACGGGGGCCATTAAGCATGAATGCCATTCTGCAGCTCGCATCGAACTGTGGGCCATGACTGGGACCATGTGCTTTTTTGTGAACTCCACATTCTAAGTAAAAGTCAACGCTGGAATTGTTCTCCTGATGCGTAACGGGGGCCATTAAGCATGAATGCCATTCTGCAGCTCGCATCCTTGCTGCTGAGTTGGGACCCATTGTGCTTCTGTTTCTCCCTTTTTCCGGCGTGGGAGGGGATGGTGCTATGCCACATCCTGCAGACACTCCCCCTCTTCTTTGCTTCCTCAGGGTCTCCTTGCTGTCACCCCCTCCTCTCTCTTCTGTTTCTCCACTCCATAGCTGCTGGCTCCTTATTTTATATATATTCGTTATATATATAATATATATTTTACCCTTGGGGATTTCCTTTTCTTTCTTATGACCCTAGCTATTTAAATGTTTGCTGATTTCATCCATCATTGACTTGTAGGTACCTTTTTGGTGGGGCTCTTTGGGGTGGGGGTAGGACTTGCCATATTGTCGGGAGGGCAGTTTTGTTTTTGGCCATGCCGTGTGGGAGTTCCCAGGCCAAGGATGAACCCGCGGCATGGCAGCAACCTGCGTGACTGCAATGATAACCCCAAATCCCTAACCTGCTGCACCCCAAGAGAACTCCAGAAAGCCCACCTAATTTATGAGAGAAGTTGATGAATAATCAGTTTCAACTGTGATATTACTGGTGCTGTGTTACTCTCTCTATTAATTTCCACTGCTTCAGTTCTTGGCTCCGTGCTCGGAAATGGGGCGGGGGGCATCTTTGCAAACGGATGCCCCTGTACAATTTCAGGAGGCTTCGAAGAGTTAGAGTCTTTGTCTTACTGACCTTTCATAGCCAAAGTTTTTTTTTCCCTGATGTGCTAAGCATGCAACTCAGAAACTCGCCTGAACCCTCTCTGCCCTGCCCCAGGTTGGGGCGTTCGAATCTCACCCTTGGACCTGGGTCCTCGGTCTGTGCAGATTTGATTTTACTCTTTAAAACTCTCCTGACTTGGGAGTTCCCGTTGTGGCTCAGTGGGTAACGAATCCGACTAGGAACCATGAGGTTGTGGGTTCGATCCCTGGCCTCGCTCAGTGGGGCTCAAAGGATCCGGCGTTGCCGTGAGCTGTGGTGTAGGTCGCAGATGTGGCTCGGATCCTGTGTGGCCGTGGCTGTGGCGTAGGCTGGCGGCTACAGCTCCAATTAGACCCCTAGCCTGGGAACCTCCACATGCTGCGGGTGCGGCCCTAAAAAAGGCAAAAAGACAAAGAAGAAAAAAAAAAACTCTTCTGACTACAGCCGTTTCTCTTTTTAGCTAGAGACCCATCATCGCTGGACTTCATCCTGGCAGACTCCGTGCCTGTAAATCTTTGATTACTGTCAAATTCAATGAGATGCTGCCTTTGGCCGATCATTGATCATTGCCTTTTCCTTAATTTCCCCATTAGTTTATCCCATTTCAGTTGTCAGAGATGCAGTTGCTGAAACGGTTTTGTGTAATCGAGAATGGCATTCCATTTTCAGTATTATCAGTGCAGAGCTTGCACGTTTACGGACGTTTACAAGTAAGGGCGTTTAAGAATGGGGGTGTGGGGGGGAGTTCCCGTCGTGGCGCAGCGGAAATGAATCTGACTAGGAACCATGAGGTTGCAGGTTTGATCCCTGGCATCACTCAGCGGGTTAATGATCCAGCGTTGCCGTGAGCTGTGGTGTGGGTCAAAGATGTGGCTCGGATCTGGTGTTGCTGTGGCTGTCGGGTAGGCTGGAGGGTACAGCTCCGATTCAACCCCTTGTCTGGGAACTTCCATATGACTCGGGTGCAACCCTAAAAAAAAAAGACAAAAAGACCAAGACATCCACTGGTGGTCTTTTGCTGCTCTAATGAGTTATCACAGGCTGCGTGGCTTCAAACAACAGGAGTGACGCTCCCGCTGTGGTGCAGTGGGTGAAGGATCCGACGTTGCTGCAGTTGTGGCATAGGTTGCATCTCTGGCCTGGGAACTTTCATATGCCCTGGGGGTAGCGGAAAAAAATAAAATAAAATAAATCACCTAAATAACAACAACACAAATTTATTCTCTCACAGTCCTGTGGGCCAGAAGTCCAAAGTCAATTTCACTGGACCAAAATCAAGGTGTCGGCCGTTCTGTGCTCCCTCTGATGGCTCCAGGGGGGTCCGTCCTTGGCCTCTTCCAGCTTCTGGTGGCCACATTATTATTCCTTGGCCTGTGGCTGGTCACTGCCACCTCTGCTCTCTTCCGTCACTTGGACTTCTCTGGGTATCTGTGCGAAATCTCCCACGGCCTCCACTTTATGTGAATTCTTGTGATGGCATGCAGGCCCTCCCCAGATAATCGAGGTTAATCTCGTCTTCACATCCTTCCCTTTTTCCAAATAAGGTCACATTCGCACGGTCGGGGATGGGGGACTTAAATGTCTTTGGGTGGCCATTATATAACCCACTACAGGCAATTAAAGAGCTAAATAAATTATCCTAATAATCATCGTGTGCTCTGTTAAGCAAGGCAGATTGTATTACCGCCGGGCTTTCAGACTCTTGTTTATTCATAGTACTTGTAAGAATTTCACTGCCAAAGGGTGTAATTTTTAAAACATTGCAACATAGACTCAAGCAAAGTCAGAATCTAATTGTACTTTCCAGCATTCCTTTCTCTCCACCCCCACAAGACAATGGGTTTATATGTATATATGTAGGTACATATGTATGTATTATTTTTTTATATATATATGTGTGTGTATATATATACATATTTTTTTTGTCACAAATTAGTAGAGGGTTTTCTTTTTTTTTCTTTTTTGGCTGCCCCATGGCATATGGAGTTCCCCGGGGCCAGGGATCACATCTGAGCCTCAGTGGAGACCTAAGCCACAGCTGTAGCAATGCTGGATCCTTTTAACCCACTGTGCCTTTTAACCTAAACAAAGGAGTCCCCACTGTGCCTTTTCACCTAAAAAAGGCTGGGGAGCAAACCTGCGTCCCAGTCCTTCCAAGATGCTGCTGATCCCATTGCGCCACAGCAGGAACTCCTTTTTCAATTTTTAGATTTTTTAATAATTTTTTTATGACCGAATCCGAGGTATATGAAGGTTCCCAGGCAGGGGTCGAATCGGAGCTGCAGCTGCCAGCCTACACCACCGCTCGCAGCAACGCCGGATCCCTTAACCCACTGAGCGAGGCCAGGGATCAAACCCACATCCTCTTGGATACTAGTCAGATTCTTAACCCACTGAGCCACAACGGGAACTCCCCCCACTTTTTTGCTTCTTTTTTTTTTAATCCCTCCCTTTTTTTTAAATGGCCTCACCTGCAGCGTGTGGGAATTCCCAGGCCAGGGACTGAATCTGAGCCCCAACGGCAACCTAGCTGTGGCTAGGAAGGATCCTTTAACCCACTGTGCTGGGCCAGGGCTTGAACCTGTGCCTCTGCTGCAACCCAAGCCAACAAATAAGCACAGTTTTTAAGTCTTTTAGTTTAGTATATATTGAATCTGTAAGCCAAACCACAGCCCACTTCTGTGGGCAAACAGCATAGCCTCATATTTCCCTGGGACGGGGCAGGCTTCCTGCTTGTCTGGTCTAGGGACTCACTGTCCCTCTTATTCATGTCTTTGGGTTAAGGGCCTGAAAACCTCCATTACAATGGCTAACGGTACAAACTTCTGGTTATAAGATACATAAATTATAAGATGACTCTAAGATGACTGTAATTAACAATACTATACTGTACGTCTGAAAGATCTTAAAAACGTTCATTGCACACACACACACATAGAAATTCGTAACTCTGGTAATGGATGTTAACTAAACTTACTGTGGTGGGGTTTTTGTTGTGGCTCAGCAGGTTAAGAATCGACCTAGTGTCCATGAGGATGAGGGTTCGATCCCTGGCCTCGCTCAGTGGGTTAAGGATCCAGGGATGCCGAGGGTGAAGGTGTAGGTCGCAGATGCAGCTCGGCTCTGGTGTTGCCATGCCTGTGACGTTGGCCTCAGCTGCAGCTCCCATTCAACCCCTAGCCCGGGAATTTCCATATGCTGCAGGCACCACCGTAAAAAGAAAAAGAAAAAATAAACTTACTGTGATAAACATTTCCCAATAGATATGTGTGCTGAAACTTTATGTTTGATGCCTGCAACTAATAAAATATTATGGCAATTATATCTCAATTAAAAAAAAAAGACCATCCTGCAGAAGAGAATAGATATGCTGCTGACTACTATTTTTGCTCCAGTGGTTAAAAAAAAAAAAGTTCACCGATTGGCCCAGTTAATTACCTATTGGTCACTCACTGTAGAGTCCTGTATGTGTTAAAGAGGAAAGTGGTGCCTGCACTGAGGGGGGGTGAGTGCTGTAAATGGTATTACAGGCGGTAGGTCTGGGATGGGCCTGGGGAAGGAGCATGAAAGAGACCTTCTGGAAGGGAGTTGGGGCTGGAATTAGTGTCTGGAGGACCAGGCAGATTTGAAGGGATGAAGCAGGTGGTGCGAGTGCGAGCTTGGAGAGGAGCAGAATATACGGTCTGGGGGAGTGAGGAGACCCCCCGGCCCCCGTGGAGAGCTGGGAGCTGGGAGCTGGGGCTGGACAGTGGTGGGGCTGATGGGGAGGGAGCTTTGGTGCTGGGCTGAGGCTGTGGACCTGGCCCTTCGGGCAGCGCTGTGCCCCTGGAGAGCTTTAAGAAAGAAATCAGAGTTCCGGGCCCACTGGTTTCAAGTCATAGCCTGAATTCGAGGGGCCAGAATGAGCACCAGGGAGAAGAGTGAAGACACCGGTGTCATAGTCCCAGTTAGGGGTGGCCAGACTTTTCTTTTGATCGCAAACTTAGGTCAAGAAAGTATTGTTTGAAGGAGTTCCCGTTATGGCTCATCAGGTTATGAACCCGACCAGTATCTATGAGGACGCGGGTTCGATCCCTGGCCTGGCTCAGTGGGTTAAGGATCCAGCGTGGCCGTGAGCTGTGGTGTAGGTCGCAGACTTGGCTCAGATCCCGAGTTGCTGTGGCTGTGGTGTAGGCCAGCAGCTTCAGCTCCAATTCGACCCCCAGCCTGGGAACTTCCATATGCTGTGGGTACGGCCCTAAAAAGCAAAAAAAAAAAAAAAAAAAAGAAAGAAAGAAAAGAATATTTGAGCCCTTAGCTGCAAACATGTATCTATCAATAAGTCATCCATCTATCAGCCATTTGTTGATTGACCTGTACTGCAACTTTGTACATTATGTGCATTATGACGCAGAATATAATTACAATAAAAGAAGTAAATAGAAATGGAGCTCCACCGTTTTGGTGCCACAGCTCAGCGGCTTGATGGTCTGGGATGAGAGCATCCCTTGGGTTGCTGGAGTTTCGCATAGAGACGTGTATCTGGGTGCTAGGAGGCTAGGTTTGCATAGAGACGTGTATCTGGGTGCTAGGAGGCTAGGTTCGCATAGAGACGTGTATCTGGGTGCTAGGAGGCTAGGTTCCAGATGAACCTGACCAGGTGCAGGAGCAGAGAGGAAGGGCAAGTGAGGGAGGCAGGTAGCAGAGGGCGTTGACGTCATGTCACTGGCTGGTCACATTAGAGAGGAGGGAAGAGGAAATTTAGAAAAGAAGAGGGCAAAACAGCGGTGTGTTTTCAGAGTTCCTGTTGTGGCTCAGTGGTAATGAACTCGACTAGTATCCATGAGGCCGCGGGTTTGATCCCTGGCCTCGCTTAGCGGGTTAAGGACCGGCGTTGCTATGAGCTGTGGTTTAGCTTGGATCCCACGTGGCCACGGCTGCTGTGGCTGTGGTGTAGGCTGGCAGCTGTAGTTCTGATCCGACCCCTAGCCTGGGAACCTCCATATGCCACGGGTTCAGCCCTGAAAAGTGAAATAAAACAAAAACAGTGGGTTTTTTGGGGGGAGGAGGTTTTTTTTTTTTTTTAGGGCCGCACCTGCGGCATATGGAGGTTCCCAGGCTAGGGGGCTAATCAGAGCTACAGCCACCAGCCCATACCACAGCCACAGCCACTGGGGATCCGAGCCGTGTCTGTGACCCACACCATAGCTCATGGCAACGCCGGATCCTGAGCCCACTGAGCCAGGCTGGGGATGGAACCCCAAACCTCATTGTTCCTAGTCGGATTCGTTTCCTCTGTGCCGCGACAGGAACTCCCTCCCAGTCGTGTGTTTTAAGGCTGGGTGAGTGGATTGGTGACAGTCATCAAAGCAAAGGGAGGAGTAGGGAAGACTTGGGAACCCCCTTCCCCTCCATCCTACTTCCATTCTCCCCTTCCTCCCCTCTCCTCCTTCCCTCCTTTTATACAAAGCTGGAGGGTCTGCGCATGTGACACGCTGACTGTGGGGGAAGTGACCCAGGAGGAGTGTCCAGTGGGGCAGTTGAGATGCGACTCTGGCGCAGCAACAGGTTGGGCCTGACTTCGGGCCAAGAGTTACCCTGAGCAGTGATTCAAAGGGAAAGAGGTTACGCCTGGAGGCCAGAGGCAGCTTTGGCCTGAGGTGAGGGCCTGGTGCAGGGCCGAGGAAGGGCTGGGAGCCACGTCCTAGGGCGAGGCATCCCCCAGCTGCTTAACCAGGATGGGGGCAGATGTGGCCGCTTCAGCAACAGAGTCATGGGGGGACCCAACCTGGAGAGGGAGGGGGGAGGCCCGAGAGGGAGGGCGAGGGGCCCTTTGCTGGGGGACGTGGTGTTTCACCCCATGGAGAACCAACTTTGCCAATGATTCTTCTCTCAGCCTTCCAGACAGCCGCTCAAGTTGGCTTGAGTAAATTTCATTTCCTTCCTGAATAACTGCATCTTTTGATCTTGGCCGATGTTACATTTTTCTTTTTTTCCCTCAATGCTTTTTTTGTTTTTTTTGGCTTTTTGTCTTTTTAGGGCTGCACCTGCGGCATATGGAGGTTCCCAGGCTAGAGGTTGAATCGGAGCGGTAGCTGCTGGCCTACGCCACAGCCACAGCAACGCCAGATCGGAGCCACGTCTTCAACCTACATCACAGGTCACGGCAACGCCAGATCATTAACCCACTGAGCGATGCCAGGGATTGAACCCACAGCCTCATGGTTCCTAGTCAGATTTGTTTCTGCTGGGCCACGACGGGAACTCCCCTCGATGCTATTTTAGATAAGGTTTTCCTCCTGGTGCTGAGAAGTAGCTATGTATTTTCCTAGGGTTTTGGGTGTAGTCAGGGGAGGCACTCTGCCAGCAAGGTCTAACAACAGCTGTATTCTTGGCATCTCCTTAGGTGGCCATAAAAGTCATTGACAAGAAGCGAGCCAAAAAGGATACCTATGTCACCAAAAACCTTAGGCGAGAGGGGCAGATCCAGCAGATGATCCGCCACCCCAACATCACCCAGCTCCTCGATATCTTGGAGACGGAAAACAGCTACTATCTGGTCATGGAGTTGTGTCCTGGGGGCAACCTGATGCACAAGATATATGAGAAGAAGCGGCTGGAGGAGTCAGAAGCCCGCAGATACATCAGGCAGCTCATTTCTGCGGTGGAGCACCTGCACCGGGCTGGGGTGGTCCACAGGTAAGGGCCACGCCGTGGTGCTGGTCACCAGCTCTGTGCCGAGTGGGCGGCGCTGTGCTTCAGTGCGCTCCAAGCAAGGCTGAATCATTGCAGCATGCTTTGCAGTTCTACATTTTTGTTCCATAGAATTGCTTCCTGAGTTGGGTTAATGCTAACGTGGGGTGAAAATAAAAGAGTGGTGTCTGAAGCCAGACTTGCCTGGGTTTGCATCCTGGCTCTTTCCTCTCACGGTTGGGTGACCCTGGGCTAGTTACTTAACCACTCTGAACCTCAGTCTCTTCTCCTGTAAAATGGGAATAATCATGATTTGTATCTTGTGGTTCAGCGTAAGGGGAAATGAGTTAATATATGGAAAGAGATTGGGACAGCGTTTGGTCCATAGTCAGGGACATCTTAAATGTTGGCTGCTCTTATTATTATTTGCAAAGTAGTGAGAATGGTTGCTTAGTAGTGACCCCAGCCACAGCAGTGACAATGCCAGATCTTTAACCCACTAGGCTGCCAGGGAACCCCTCAATAGTTGTTTGGCTCAATGGAATTAGATCACCGTTTGTATGGTGCACTTGAAAGTGAGGGGTGTTCCCCATAAGCCAAACCTACCTTGCAAATAATTATGAAAATCAAACTTCTCAGGGGGATGCTGTGGGGAGGTCCTGGGATCAGGGGGACACTGTGGGGGTCCTGGGCTCATGAGGACACCGTGGGGAGGTCCTGGGCTCAGGGGGACACTCAGGGGGTGATGGGCACAGGGCTTTCTGGGAGCCAGCCTTGGCTGGGCCCCATTCAAGCAGATCGTTTCCTCGCTAAGGTAGGCAAACCTCACCATGTACATATTTTTAGTCTTACATGTCACGAAATCACGCCTCATTAAAACTGAGTCTAGATCATCAAGGAAGGGAACATTAAGAAATTTTAAGTGAATAACGCTATTTTTGGCTCTTTCCAACAATACCGTTGTGTAACTTGCCCTGTCAGGGCCCTGCCATCATTAGGAAAATGATGGTTTTACGTGTGCCTGGTTCTGTCATTGGTGATTAAGATGACAAAGGCAGAAACCTCCCTAATGAATCAGCTCGGATTACCTACTCCGCTGGTCACGGTGGAAAACAGAACCGAGGGGAAGCGCTCTCCGAAAGACTGGGGCTGTTATTACAAGGGTTTCGAGCTGTCAAATATGATGCGCGCCCAACATGCAGGACAACAAAGGGGAAGCTAGCAGAGGTATGCGTTGCTCGCTGGTCCCTCCCGCAGGAAATTCTCCACAACCCTTTTTAAAGTAATTTTAACAAATTCCAATCCCGCTCAGAGCAGTTACTGTCAGGATGTCAAAGGAATGCATTTAATAATGTTTTGATAGCAGAGATGGTGCGCTTTTCCTTTCTCTGATCTCCAGCGTTCCACTTGGAAATGCATTCATCAGCCAATCACGGCAAAGGCTCAGATCTTTGAAAGTCAGGGAAGATTGGAACTAGAGGTATGACTTCGGAGGAGTTCCTCATTTTCTTCTCTAGAAGTCCTGTTAACGCGTGTTGGCCCACGTGGACAGAGGTGATTAAGTGCTTGAGACGTCACAAGAAAACCTTTGTTTGGAATATATTCATAGATGGATTTACCTGGAATGTCTTGACTTTCTATACCGCCCGTTCTTTTTTTTTAAGCAGACGTAACCTGGCTCGCCGCTGGTGTCCTATAGGCTGTAGGCTTTTCGGTGGTGGCGAATTTCCGCCTTGATGCTGCCAGAGGTGGACTGAATTTCACAAATAATTGTGAGGTTTTTCAATGACCAAGAGAGTTTAGATCTCATTTCAGAGATGTCCCAGAACCCCTAGCGGGAAGGTTTCTGAGCAGACAGATTGGATCATGCACAAGGACTTAGGGTGAACGCTGGTGGCTACGTTGCACGATGTAAAGGGCTTTTGGTTATGTGTTAGAGGATGTTTTAAGAAATAGAGTTCCGGGAGTTCCGGGGGCCGGGGGCGGGCGCAGCGTAATGGGCGGAGTCTCTGCAGCACCCGGATGCAGGTTTGATTCCCACCCCCCCCCACCCCCGCCCCTCCAGCCACAGTGGGTTAAAAGATCCGACGTTGGTGCAGCCGTGGCTTAGGTCGCAACTGTGGCTTGGATCTGATCCCTGGCGGGGAAACTCCATAGGCCGTGGCTCAGCCAAAAAAGACAATAAAAAAGTTCCTGATGAGGCCGATTCTGTAGTCATGTTACCATCAGCTTAATGCTTAGCAGAGCCCTCATTTCCTATATGACTAAATCCAAATATTTAATTATCTACCCGGAACTATTTAAATATCATTTAAAGAAGCAGATCCTTAGAAGTCCTGTGACTATTGCAAATAGAAGGGAAAAAAGGAATCTGAAAGCCTATTAAGCAGATTTCCTTAGCTGGCAGAAAACTTCTTTTAATACCGTCGAAGCTTTTGTGTCTTTTGCCACCGGAGCTGTTC